>CM049847.1:22370597-22873097 GCA_027422415.1 Schizothorax lantsangensis | reverse complement strand
ACATGGCAAATGGAACATTTGGAAGATTTTCAACATCACATTCTCTGTCAGGCAAGATGTTGTTGGATGAGACTGAAAAGAATGAAAATTCGGTCATTATTTACTCACCCTCGTGTTGTTCCAAATCCGTATGACTTTCTGTCTTCCATGACACACAAAAAGAGATGTTGGACAGTGTGTCCAGGCTTCTGTTTTCCATACAGAAATAGTGGATGGTCATTTATACTGACAAGCTCCAAAAAAGGAGAAAAAAGTAAAAGTATCTCCTTACATTTTTCATCAAAAGTGACAGTTAAGACATATATAATGTTATAAAAGATTCCTATTTAAAAAAAATGCAGTTAGTTTGAACTATTGGGTAAAGGATCCTGAAAAAATGTATCAAGGTTTCCACAAAAATATCAAGCAGCACAACTGTTTTCAACATTGATAATAAAACGAAATATGCTTATTTTGTTTCCAAATAAGCATATTAGAATCATTTCTGAAGGATCATGTGACACTGAAGACTAAAAATTCAGCTTTGTCATCACAGGAATAAATATATTTTTTTTAATATATTCAAATAGAAAACAGTTATTTTAAATTAAAACAGTATTTCAGAATATCTTACTCTAGATTTTTTGGATAAAATCAGGCTTGGTAAGCATACGAGGCATCTTTCATAAACAAAATCAAACTTTTTTATGGTAGTATAAAAATGTTCCTTGTGTTAATTTTTAAAGAGGTTAGCAGAGAAAGCAGAGAAACTCAGCTTCACATTGGTGACGTGATAGGGCAGAAACACTTTCAAAAAATGTGGAAAACAAAAGTGGATTTTTTTTTTAAATGGACTGAGGCAGTGCTGTTTAATCCACTTAGTGTTTAGATTGGAGGGCTTATATGAATATGCTCCTCCTGAACTTTCAGTGTTTTACCCAGCGGGGAGCACATGGGAGATGGGCAGCTGTCTACACACACATATATCCATCCTAACATTTGCCTCTCTGCATTTCCATCTGTCTCCTTCACATACACATTTTCTCATCAGGAGCATAATCCTCCTTCATCAGTACCTGTTGTCTAATTGGAATATTTATGCAGCAATTAGTGGGTTGAAGAAGCCTGATGCAGTCGCTTGCATTGGTGGGAGTTCACATTCACTTTAATGTCACACACATCTGATCAGGCCTGAATACCAATTACCCTCTCACACCGAGACCCCATCACCTCCACACACCTCTTAACCTGCTCGCCATCACCTGTCTGATTACAGCAGCTAACAAGCAGCCCCTCTCCCTCGTCCTTTTGCGCTGCATGCCTTTTACTGCAACTGTCATCTTGTCTTATGCCCCTCATGGCAAATATGTCCATCTTATGCACTTTACAACCAGCCTTCCCCATTTCTGTCATTTTATTTTTTCTCTTTTCCCTTTAATAGCACCGCATGAATCTATAATATCAGACAGGAATTAAATGAAATTGGATGTGTGTGTTTTTTACGAGTTAAGAAAAGACAGATTTCTGCAGAGAGAAGTTAAAATGAATCATTTATTCCCGCCTCATGTCATTCCAAACCATTATGACTTCCTTTTTTTCTGTGAACCACAAAAGGAGACATTTGGAAGAATGTTCACGTTTCTCATTTCTACACAATGAAAGTGGGTGGAGACCACAGACTGTCAGGCTCTAAAATGACAAAAAGCATTCAATAAAAAATAAGTACTTGAGGCCAGATTTACTAAACAAATTAGCATTAGAGCGCAATTCTATAAAAGCGCGATGGGAGGGGATAATTCTGTGGATGATTTACTGACAATGCGCACATTAAAGAACACAGATGCAGCCAGATCATTTTCATAATGACCAGCACAATCTACCAAGAGCAGCACAAATTACCGCCTGCTTTAAGACATGCTTTTGGGGGGGGGGGGGGGGGGGCGTATAATAATAGCACAAATACCAGTAATTTGAAGAGCACAAACATTAGTAAATTGTGTAAACGTTAATAGTAATAGTAAAGGTTAGTAATAGTGTTGCGTGATTCATTTTAATACTCTCCTCCCATAAATTTTGCATCTGACAGGGAAACTCCTACAAATGCATATTCAATAAGGTCAAGAGCAAAAATAATTGTGTCCACGCCTTTTTAGCGCTAATTCTTCAATGCGCGTCTTTAGTAAATCCTGACAATACTATTTTAACACCAAAAGACCGTTTGCGCTGGCGCAAGCTGTTAGTAAATCTGGCCCTTGATGGTTTAACATTTGAAAATTAAGATTTTTTTAAGAAAAAAAATACATTTAAAAATTTTAATCACAAATTTTATCAGAAAAATAAATGCTCAAAAAAGGCTGTAACCATGTGACCAGGGCTGATACATCTGTCATTATTTGGCATTTTTTTATTATTTGCAGTGGCGATACATTTTTCTGCTTGGCCGATAAGAAGCAGGAATTTTATTTTGACTGTACAGAGGATGCCAGCACAGATGAACAAGATCTACCATTCTCTGTCTTCATTAGTTTATGGTATCCGCCATTGACCACCCTGCTCCCTTCGATATCGGAATTTATCGCCATTAAAATATCTATTTCGGTCCACCACTAGAAAGAGCACCTTGGACAATCTGTTATAAACATCTCTTTTTGTGTTTTACAAAAGAAAGTCAGTCATAAATCTCAAAAGACATGAGGAGGAGTTAATGATGACAGAATTTGAATTTATACATGAATGATCCCTTTAAATCCCATGGAGCTTTTCAACCAAATGTCGCATAAATGTTAATTTCATTTAACTTATTGATGTATCACAGTGTTTGGTCATGGATTTGAATGACATAAAATCAAAGCGCTTAAAAGTTCTGCAGTGGCAGTGCTGTGTCTTTTGTCTGTGTGTGTGTTAAAAGCCCTGCATATCTGTCTCTGCAGCTCTGTGAATCTGTTCGAGCCAGATTGTCCAGGCTGTTGCTTTTCATTACCCGTCTCTTGTCTCTGCCAGAGGCCATGTGGTCTGTGCGCGTGAGTGTGTGTGTGTGTGTGTGTGTGCGCTTGCCTCGTTGTGTCAGGTCTAGGTTAGAACGTGTCCACTCTGCCACGCCTGATTAGGGAATCGATCGGTGTGAAGTACATGTGTGTGTGTCCCAGACATTCCCAGATGATCCAAAGCTTCCTGCATGTGTGAGATGAGGAGAATCATAACTTCTGGTTGTACTCTCTCCACTATCATCTCCTCCACCGTCACTTTCCTCCTCTCCTTCCCCTTATCACCTCTCCTATTCCCATGTCTCCCAAGGGAACGAGCGAGGTGCCGGGGAAAAGTAAGGTCAGGGCCCGTTGGGCTGTGAAATGCTCCTCATAACAGTTGACTCAAGCGTGTGAGAGTCTGTATGGGTGAAACTCGCCTCTTGCTGGATCTGCTCTCAAGTCGCCGAGGTCCTGCCAGTTGTCCTGAGGTGTAATCGTTTTACATTCTCTTCAGGACTGGAAATGTGTTTAAGCTCATCTCAGCGTCACGTTCTCCATCCCCGCAGCCGGCGCTGTATGAAAAGTGTGCGAGATTAATTACACACTGATTTGTTTCTCTTGTTCTCTGCAGAGCATAACCAGAGGAGACAGTATTGATATTTCATTATGGTGTTAATAAAGGTCAGCCGCTATTGAGTTCTCATTAATAGAGCCGAACTGGGCAATATTAACGAGAAGACGCAGGTTTTAATGACTCTCAGTGTGTGTCCGCAGTACTCTGCGGTTCTTTAAGTACTTTAAAACCGTGAGCGCTCCTCTGAGGAATCCCTGACCTGCCTCTTAAATACAGCTACCTGAGGGAGAGTGAAATATGGATGGGTAGACAGAAAGATTCTGAAAGACCTGTCCAGTCAGTCAGTTAATTAACAAACAGTTTTTGAATGAAGTGTCCTGCTAAGGAAAATGGTTTCAGCATCATAAGGTCAAGTCCATAGAGCTAGAACAAATTCAAGTGAGTTTTAAAGATGAATATTTATTGACTGCAATGCATATTTCCAATTAGAAATGTAATCAGAAGTTGAAAATAATAGACATTTATGAATTAATTTACTTTGAAACTTCCACCAACAGCTGAATATCAGAGAATTGTGCGATATCATAGATAGAAAAGGATACATGCTACTCTCAACATTTTTTAATAAATTGGTGTTCAACATGGATACATTAAAGGGATAGTTCACCCAAAAATGAAAAATTCAGTCATTAATTACTCACCTTCATGTCATTCCAAACCCATAAGACCTTCGTTCATCTTCAGAACACAAATTAAGTTATTGATGAAATGAGTATGAAATGAGAAATGATTCTAAGAATCTGAGTAAGGACATTATAAAAATATTTGAACCACTGATGTCACATGGACTATTTTCATGATGTCTTTACTAGTCTGGGCCTGGGATCGTTTCAGTTGTGTTGCTGTCTATGCAGGGTCAGAAAGCTCTCGGATTTCATCAAAAATGTCTTAATTTGTGTTCTGAAGATGAACAAGGGTAATTAATTAATAATTAAGAGTAATTAATGACAGAATTTTAATTTTTTTAATTTTAAACTATGCTTTTAAAATGATCGAAAGTGGTAGGGGTGTCCCCGACTAAGGATTTACAAAGACAAATCGGAATTTTCGAATCTTGCCAATAGTCGACTGATAGTCGAATCATATGTTTGGGGGTGGGGGCAAAATACATTACCAAGAGTCAAGTCACAAATGGGGTAAATAATGTTTTATGTTTTGATTAAAAGATAGTTAACATTACCAGCATCCGCATATTTTGTCTTTCTTCAATTACGTTCTGCTCTCAAAGCGTATGGCGTTCCGTGGGCATCTTCTATTTCCTCTCATCCTATGTGGGACTGGATTGCACCATCTGCTGGTCGGCCATCTGTTTCCTTAATATATAATAAAATTATTGATTGCATTACAAAACCTCTTTCTATTAAAACTATTTGGAATAGGGAATTATCTGACCTTAATTTATCTGTCGACTGGGAGAGAGTGTGGTCTAATCTCAGTTTAACATCTAAAAATCTGGCTCATCGTCTTATTCACTTCAAAGTCATTCATAGAGCATACATAACTCCTTACAAAAGATTTAAAATGAAACTACAGTCAAATTTGAACTGCCATATATGTAACACTACATCATCAGGCACTTTTCTGCATATGTTTTGGGAATGTCCTGTCGTCATCAGTCTATGGACACATGTAAAGGACCTGGTTTTGTCATCATTACTGCGAATTGATTGGTCTGTTAACCCAAGTTTGTGTCTTCTTAATGATGATTCAGGTCTCTGTATTAATTCAATGCAAAAGAGAATGTTGTTTGCTGGTTTTACATCTGCGAAGAAGACAATAATCCAGAACTGGTTTACACCACACATGTGTAGAAAACATATTGGATCCGTAGCCTCCTGCAAATAGTGTCATGTGAATGTACAACGGCGCGAGTCGGTGGGGCCAGGCCTTCGACCATTGACGCTTGGCAGTGTTTTTTGATGGATATACGTGATTGTATAAAGGAGTGACTTTTGTGTTTTTATTGTCCTTCCCTCTCTCCTTCCCTTTTGATTGGACCTTGAGATGTTGAGTATGTGTCTGTTGTTTTGTTATATTTTGGATGTTATGTTGTGTTTGTGTGAAAAAAAAAAAAAAAAAACTGTTGATAACAAAAAAAAAAAAGATAGTTAACATTAAACGTCAGCGAAACCCTAAGAATTCACAACTTTTATTTACAATAGTGCTCTCATTATAATGTTATGTATATGACAGTAGTTATTAATGTTCTGCATTTCTGTTTTGAGCTGCACGCGCTGAAGATGACCAGTAGAATAGAAATCTGATAGCAGGTTTTTACTTATCATTTATCTCATATATAATATGCTTCGTTATTTATACAGCATAACATTAATATTATGACTTATTATAAGCTGTCTGCACAAAATGGCCCGAATGCAGAAGTGAACGTGTCTGCGTGGCTCTGAATGAACTCGTTTTCTGGATGCGTTCTTCACGCAACAACGTGCAGAAACACGGCAACTAAACTTTAAAAATTCACAGAGTTTTATTATAGTAGTGTTCTCATTATAATGTTATGTATCATAGTTTTTATTAATATTCTGCATTGTTGTTAGTTAATTGCCGTAGTACTACAATGAAGCGTTTTACTGCAGCACAACTCAACCAAATAAGATAAATAATATATACACGATATATATAAACCGGCTGAAATGTTTTGAAATCACTTGTACCCTACCTGATCGAATCCAGTCTTTCACTCTGCCTGTGTCAGTTTGTGTCTTGCTAAAGATTTAAATCCTTGATGCCAAGATGCTCCTCTGTCGGTCAGGGATTATGGAAAGTGAAACTTAAATATATAGGGGTGGTTGGATTTATTCACGCACTTTAAAATATTTATTTAAAGCTTCTTTCTTTTCAGATTCTTATTTACAGCATTATCTTAATAGGCTGTATATTATTGTTTGAAAACTGTCAGTTCCATGTGAAATCAGACATTGAGCACCCCCCCATATAGCCAAAATGGCATAATCATAACACCTCTGCGAATATTCGACTGTGGGATTGGTAGTCGAATCAGACTCCTCCTATCGAAGCATCGAATCGTCGATTATTCGGGGTCACCACTAGAAAGTGGCAATAAAGACATTTATAATGTTGCAAGAGATTTCTATTTTAAATAAATGCTGTTTGTTTTGAGCTTTCTGTTCATCAAAGAATCCTAGAAAAAAATACATCACTGTTTACACAAAAACATTAAGCAACTGTTTTAACTGAAAACAACAGTTTTCAGCATTGATAATAATAAAAATAAATGTTTCTAAAGTTCCAAATCAACATATTAAGAGTAATTTCTGATGTCATGTGACACTGAAGACTGGAGTAACGGCTGCTGAAAATTCTGCTTGTAATAAACATATATTAATAAAACTGTTATTTACAATTGCAACATTATTTCACAATATTTCTGTATTTTTAGAGTTTTTTGGGTCAGATAAAAAAATCATAAAATGTTAAGCACAATATATATACACACATTGTGGAATGTGTGGAGGCTTATGTTTTTTTTCTTGTGAAGGATACACACATGTATGAATTTGGCATAATATAATTATGCAGCCTACGTAGGCAGTCCTGAGCCAGAGAGGCATTTCTCATGTTTAGTTATGGTTAAATTGATGTCCCATGGTCAGTCATCTGCTAAAACAAAAGGAAGCCATCAAAGTAAAACCATCAAGAAATCCAGCAAGCTCTTACGAGGGTATGCGTTGCTTCACAGCAGCAGTCATCCACCTCCCTCCAAGACACCTGTCCCCAGACCGGTCTCAGTGGAACGCTGACTTGTCCTTGACTCCCCCCACTTCCTGTCTGCAACAACAGAAGGCTTTCGGCCAACTGGATTAATACGGCTGGAGCTGAAAGAGGCAGAGGAGAGGCTTTGGCTCAGGCTCAGCTCTCTGTCTCCTCCCAGTGTGGACTAACTGGAGTCAGATTCACCCGAGCATGGACGGGGGCACAGTTTCAGATCTGTGCCCAAAGGAACGTTGGCCATGCAACAACAAACACTTCGATGTGTGTGCGCACATGTTTCTATCCATCTGTTGCCCTTGCAACCCCTGCTTTTCATCCGTGGTTACAAACAGGCTGGTTCATGTCCGTTGATGAAGAGTTGTTTTTGCGCACTGATTATCTGTGTGTATGCGTGTGGGTGTGTGTCTTTCCATAAATAGTGAGCGACAAAGTATCAAAGCAAAACAAAGCTCACTGTAGCCTCTTGTCCTAATTAGCAGAAAAGCCTGCATGCAAGCAGACAGACAGACAGACAGACGTATCCACAGACAAACACAAAGAGCAGCCATTTCCCAAATATACACATTCTCAAAGTCTTTGTAAGACAGCTTTGTTCAGGCTTAGATGTCAAACTTCTGGACCGCTCGGCTGTTCCTTAACAGAAAATGGATGAATAAGGTTTGTAGATATACTTTAGGGACAACACTAACTTTTGGTACTAGTGGTAATACCATGGTACTTGGGAGCAGTGTTGTTATTGTTAACAAAAACTAAGACTATTAAAATGTGTTTTTCTTCATACAAATAATGCTAAAATAAAGAAAAGTATAAATGTCAGATATAATAATTTAAAAAAGACAAAAAATTACATGACAAAATTACTAGAACTAAAATTAAATCGGAAAAATATAAAATAGACTCGAGGTCCAATAGCAGAACAATAAAACAGACATTACAAAAACAAAACTTAAAAAGGCATTGTATATATTACAATGTACTATATTATTTTGATATAAAGTAGTAATCATTCAGTAACATTTTTTTATCTGCCATCTGATATCATTTCTGTACAGTCAAGTGAAGTTAAATATAACACATTTTTTGTGTCGGGGAAAAAAAACTTCATTAACATTTTTTTATTATTGTTTTAATTCCAAAACTGTATAAAATCTGTGGTAAATTCTCATTTAGTAAGTCCTGATTTACATGTGTGTGTGTTGTGTTGATTAAAATGGACATGTTCTGTTGTGTTTCAGAAAGTGTCTCAGTACACCATCATAGTCCAGGCCACCGATATGGAGGGCAGCCTAAACTTCGGCCTGTCCAACACCGCCACGGCCCTCATTAGCATCACTGACATCAACGATAACCCTCCGGAGCTGGACTCTAAAACAGTGAGTACCCTACAACTTACAGAGAGCATTTACATGTCATATAATGTGTTTTAATAACTACACAGGTAACAATTTAACATATCATAAATGTGCTACATGCACAAATCAAGCGTAGCATTAGTTCTGGCAGGTCACGTTAGTCAAGCTTGCATCAGCTGACTCTCAGCTGATCCCCATCTACCTATTGGAATACAACACCTATCTAAGCTTACATATACAGTATACGGTCCTTCAGTATTATCAGCAGTTTTCACATTGCTCAATAGCTAATTACCCTCCTCCATCCCCAACTCCTCCTCTGGATTAGGACTTGTGTTATTAGGACTTTAACATATCTGCAATACTTTTGTTGGTTCTGTTCTGTTTACCCTGGGGGTGGGGGGGTGTCTCCCTGCTCTCCCTGCTCTCATCCACGCTAGGCTGCATGGATGCGCAGGGAGTTCTTGCCCAGAACAGAACCATACCGCCAATCCAAACTGTATGCTAATTGTCAATCATCTTTGACGATAGTGGTCCTGACAGAAAAACTCTTTGAAAAGGATGCAATTAAAAGTCATGATTGCAAATCAACTGTATTTCATTCCTTACTGAAAAGTTTCTTTTAAAAAAACATAGTTGTATAGGGTAACAATTATTCAATAGATATGACCATACTTCCCTAGTTGATTGATTGCATAAATAATTGCAAGCATTTTTGTATTATAAGTTTTCTGAAATGTTATGTTGTAATATGCATGGGTGGTATGGGTCAGGTGGTATCTAATTAAATATGCACTCATTTGCATGCTTTTCAGAACAGAAATCTGAACACTAGATAAAGCCAGATTCAAGATTCTTGTTTTATTTTGTTGACAGATTTTACAGAAGGGATTTTTTATATTTTTTTTCACTCCAAAAATCTGAAAATGCTGTTAACAGCAAGAAAAATAAATTGTCACAATGTTTCTAGGAATTACATTTTGTTACAAGAAAACAAATATAAACTAAACTCTCTGTAAAAGCCTTTAAATATGTATAGATAGAAATCAAATTGTAACATTTGCTGCAGGCAAGTTCTGCTGAAGTTCACACATTTCGAGAAACAGCCTTTAAAGATATGTATTAAAATTGAAATCTACAGACATTTTAAATAGATAAAAGTCAATAAAATAAATTTGAAGTGTATTTTGGATATTTTCTTCCCACTAGTCTGAAACATTTATGAAAAGCCAAACAGCTTTTAACCCAAAATCTCAAACCTGACAAATGCATGAAAAAAACAATGTTTTTGCCTGTAATGTAAGATTATTTTACCCAATATTTGTATTTGTATACTTATAAGAGTGTTATTCTGCTAACATCAAATATCTATATAAAACATTGCAATTGTAAAGCAGATGTCAATTTGTATGGCACTGATAGTTGCTGCTCATGTAAAGCATTCCAGATCAGTCAGTCATGAGGTGCCATGACGGTTAGGACACTGCCTTGTAAGATTAGGTTTTGGAACAGAGCTATAGTCTGCCTGTTTGGACGCATCCTCTCCTCATTACCCCGATTTCTGAATTCGAACAGTGTCTTGATTCTCATTTAATTCACACAATACTGTCTGACAGCTGGAGGAACTACTGGAGCTGTGAAACAAAGAGAGATTCACTAAGAGCAATGAATTCTGGGAGGTGATGAGGGAAGAGATGGAGTGAAATGGAGGATGTAGGGAATGAGAGAGATGTGTGATCAGGTGCTCTCTCTCTCTCTCTCTCTTTCTCTCTCGCCTGTCCTAGTGCCAGTTCTGCCCCTTAGGTGACTGTAGTTTCTCTTCAGGCATCTGGCTTCAATCCCCTCTCATCCACTCTTTTTTTCTCCTTTCTCCTGCCGTACATACTCCATCTCCTGTTTTCTTTATCTCTGTATCTCTACACCTCTCTTCCCACATTTACCAGTGTTTGTTTCTGTCAGCCTTCATCTCTCTCTCCTTCCTTCTTCGCTTAACCATTTATCTCCTTCCCTCGATCCTTCTCTCTGGCTTTCTGTATCTATCTCTCTCTCCGTTTCCATTTATTTCCTGCTATCTGCCATCCCTCTTTTATCGCTCTCTCGCAGCGCTCATCTCTGGTGCCCTTGCGTTTTCTCTCTCATTAAGTAATATCCCAGGGCCTCTGCCACGCCGTCTGATGCTGAAGCATTCTGAATTATTTTGCAATTTTTTTTCTACCTGTAATATTTATTTGAAGGCCAAACGATAGTTAGTGAATCAGTATGACATCTATCATCTGGCATCAGACTGTCTTGTTCTTCATTTTAATTGGTGTCATTTTATTCTCAAATGTTGTTTTTAAGGACTAGATGCTTGTGGACAGGTCTCTCTGCGCGTGTCGAGCGTTTGGATGCTGTTATTGGTGGGTTTGAGATGTGATGAGCTGACAGGGTTATAGACGCCCACAGTGGAAGCCTCAAGGGTTTACAGGGTCAGGGTCAAAGGTTCTCCTTGGGGTCATGACCTAGTGCCCCTCGCTTGAGCCAGAGCTGATGCAGCTCAGAGGAATGTTTATTTTGTTCATTTTCGAAACACATTTCTGTCCCTCAATTGAAAGTCCATGTAACCAAAACTTTTATTATTTTTTAAATTATTTTATTTTAAGCATACTTACACATATTAAAAGCATACTTGCATATAAAATCCACTGCAGTTTTAAGCTGAAATAAACATTAGTAAAACATTTTGTACTCAGGTAGGAGTTGCAAACAAACAACAATAAGAGAGCTCAAAGACTTAGAAGTAAGCTAAAATGGCATGGTTGCTTCAGTAAGTTAAATTTTTATCTCACGTTTGCTTATGTTAACATTGGTTAGGATTGGAGAGGGTTTTTAGTGTAGGTGGTGCCGGTGCATTATTTTCAAACTTTCAGTGCCACTCTGCCATGATACATACAACAGCCAATGTAGTAAAATGTTGCCAGATTTATGTTAATATTTTACAAATTGAACTAAATGCACTTTTAGCACCACTTACTGGACATTTCACTTTGAAACTGTCATGAAAAATGAAGAAAGCAATGTAATATCAATTTGCAGAAATGTTGCCACATCCACATATTTCCAATGAGCCTGGTTTGGGATTACTTTTACAATTACTTTTGTGTGTGTGTGAACTTTCAATGAATGGTCAAAAAGGATTAGACAATATAAAAAATATCCTCAATTGTGTCCCAAAGATGGAAAAAAAAAACTTGTGGGTTTGGAATGACACGAGGGTGAATACTGTCTGTGGTGACAATTTTAATTTTTGGCTTAAACTATCCCTTTAAGTGCAAAATGTAAATAAGTAGTTCAAAACTTGTTTGATTGACAGTTATTTTTAGAGGGAAAATGATAATACTTAACCTAAACTTTAAAGTTGTTTAATGAGTATTCACTGCGAACAGCTTTAGATAGCTGCCGCAGCTGCTGTTTTCATCAAACGTGAAGAGAGATCACACAATCACAGATTTTTAAGGGTGCTGACAGCTCAGTTAATCGCAGATTTAAAATAGGGTCTATCAACGCTTATGGTCCAGAATGAGATGGAGAGTTGGGAGGGAGGGACTTAGGACAGACCTCCATCCATCTTTTCTGTGACACCTCCCCAGAGGTGGGTAGTAACGAGTTACATTTACTTCGTTACATTTACTTGAGTAAATTTTTTGGGTAACTAATACTTTTAGAGTATATTTTAAAATGGGTACTTTTACTCTTACTCAAGTATATTTTTAGAGAAAAAAACGGTACTTGTCCTCTCGTATCAAATGAGTATGAAATGAACACCCGTCAAACCTGCGTTAGCTCTGTGCAGCAGCGCGCGACCTGTTCTAGACACAATTAATATTCATATTTTACAATATTTACGCTTGCAAAAATATAGGCTACATTTGTTTACATTTTGCAGAACAGAAGATCCGTCAATGTGCATTTGTTTCGTTATGTTCAGAGCAGTCATGTGAGGAGTTTTCAGAGGTTTCAGTGTCAGAGGTTATAGAATACATAATTAATTTACTTTAAAATATAATTTAATTCAGTGATGCAAATCAGAACTTTCATCAGCTGTTACTCCAGTTTTCGGAGTCATATGATCATTCAGAAATCATTCTAATATATTGATTTATTACCAGTGTTGGAAACAGTTTTGCTGCTTAATATTTTTTGGAACCTGTGACATTTTGTTCAGGATTCTTTGATGAATAGAAAGCTAAAAAGAACAGCATTGATAATATATTAACATGTTGGAATGATTTCTGAAGGATTATGTAACACTGAAGACTGGCAAAAAAGGCTGATGAAAATTCTGATTTGCATCACTGAAATAAATTACATTAAAAAATATATATATATATTTTGATTATATTTTGTAATCTATATATCTAAATAAAAATAGACTATATTCAGTATATGATCCAAAGTAACTAACTACTTGAGTAGTTTTTTTATCCAATACTTTTTTACTCTTACTCAAGTAACTATTCAGACGATTGCTTTTACTTGAGTAAATATTTCTAGAAGTACTTTTACTTTTACTTGAGTACAGTTTTTGAATACTCTACCCACCTCTGCACCTCCCCTATGTAATACACACTAAGACTCTCTTATCCGTGCATTAGACACATTATCTGTGAACTCATTGCTCATCCACCCACTTGATTACTCTTGATACTCTCTGAAATTGTCAAGTTTCGAAAGTTTTTTTTTTCCTCCACGCAGGCTTGAGCGCTCTGGCGCACACGTCCTTGTCCATCGCAGCATCCGTAATTATACAGTGCAGCAAAAGAACAACTCCAGCGTTTGGGTTGTCTTGTCTTAGCTCAATGCATATGACAGGTCCTAACAGAGCAAGTTAACCCAGATGACACCAGCAATTAAGTCCCACACTCGGCACATGCTCTCGCTCCCAATAACAAACACTTGTGTCACATATCACTGAGCCGAGAGAAAATTACCCACAACTGGTTTACGGCTGGCTCGCACGACCTGACATTTGCGAGAGGTTTGTTGATTCAGTCAGCGGTTTGTGAAAGACTTGCTGAATCTGTTTTTTGGAAATAGTAGGCCACACTAGGGAGAAAGAGAAAGAGGAAAAATATAAAACACCTTGACGGTGGAGCCCAAACAGCAAATTGACTTGCTCGTAAGCGTATGAAATTCTTCACCACGTGCGTTGCTAGTTAAACGCAGACAAACATTTAATTAAAGTAAAGCTTTAAAGCTGAGATTATGAACATCGGAATCAACTTCTCATCGACGCTTTATGGCTTTAGGCCGTGGAATTGGGCTTGCGCTTCTTCCAATTGCGTGCTTGTGGCAGACACAGACGCATACTGAAGCACATATGCACCATCTTTCGAGCAGAATTCATGAGTTATGTGCTAGAACTAATTTGTTTTGTTTTTCATCCATCCTATCTCTCACTCTCTCTCGCTCTCTCATTCACCCACACAGACTGAGTCGGAGCAGGGTAGAAATGTTCTGATTATTTGCATTTGACAGAGGCATGAAGCAGTATACATCTTGCCGTAGGAGACCCTCAGAAACGTAAGCAAGCTAATTAAGCAAAATTGCTTGAGGGGGTGTAAACCTAGCAGATATATCGCTTCCAATTTGAAGACAGCCGTATGTTTTATTCATGTAAAAACTGCATGAATATGGAAAGAGCCGTCGCTTCTTGAAAGTAAAGCAAAATAGTACTCCATTTTAAGACATAACTGATCACTCTCTGTTTTGAAGCACCATGATGACTGTAATGGCAAGTATAATGATGATGAAGATGATGGTGGTTTAGAAGAAGATGAAGAAACACAGTGGACCTGAGAGTTTATCGCCACGGGAGAAAGCATAAATATACTGTACCACAGGCTTTATCGTCAATGCGAGGCATTAATGTTTATGTGTTGCGATGCAATGGATCTGTTTTCTTTAGAATGCCATACAATCACGTCTCTGTAGTCGTGTTTTTCATCTTGACTCCATGTAGAGATTTTTGTTTCTCTCTGGTCTCTATTTTTACTTTTATATACTCTCTAAATATCTCTGCAGATGCTAGTTCTGTTTGTTTATTGGTATTTTTTTTACAGAAGCCCCGGAATACATTTATAAGCATAAACATTTTTGATATTATTGTGATTAGGTATAATCATTCAACAAGCATATCACAAATACATTGATTTAGGGTTATTTTACTACTGTAAGTCAGAATAACTTTTAAAGTCGAAAGAAAGTACAACTCAGCAAAATGTCTGTGATAATTTATTCTGTGATCATTTATTGCTTCTGTGATCATTTATTTAAGTAAAAATGGGGGGAAAATCAACAAACCAAAGAAACTTTGTTTTATATGATTTATTTATTTATTTATTTGATTTTAGCTTTTAGACTGAGCTGTTTACAAATGTAAGCTCTTGACTGAAGTGAGATTTAAAAAAAAATAATAATATTGGGCAACACGCTCAGCCTGTCATTAAATATAAATGGTGTTATTAGTAATGAATATCTTTAGCTCTTCCGACTGACTTGAATGGAAATGTACTGATTATTGATGAAAGACATAAATCCATTATTCCTCTAATTAATTCATTTCTGTCACAGATCATTTCTGTATTTAAGTATAATCAAACTAGCACATCTAATATGGTGCCTATGAGATACTCGTGTTTTTTTAATGAATTATTTCTTTACATATATTTAAAGAGAATGTGGCTCAAATGTTGCCTTTGGTTCCGAAGACAAATTAATTTTCTTTTTTATCTTTGTCTATCCTCTGAATTTCTTCCCACTTCTCCACGCAATAATCCACACATCATAACCAAGTATCGCTTTCCTTGCCTCTTCTAATTTGACAGCACACACACACACATGCAGCATACCTTCACACATACATAACATGCAATTTCAAAATCTTATTGAACTAGCCTCTAGAGGATTTTTTTTCATCAAACTGGAAGCAGTAGCCTATAGAGAAAGCATACTCTGATTTTGCACAGATCAGTCAGTCACTCAATCATGTCTTCTACTGTCCTGTCCTCTACTGGTCTCTTGCACCCCATCCTGGAAGGGACACAGCACATTTGTTTGATCTCAACAGAGTGTTTTCTGCTTATCAGTAAATGCAGCTGTGCATCCCAGACAGCGTGCAGCCGGAGAGATGGGACGGCCCTGTGATGTTTTCATCACAACAGCCAGTAGATATTACTGTCTCTCTATCATTCTCTCCTTTTGACGATTTCAACCAATAAACCATGAAAATAAACCACCATTTATTCTATTTTAAGTATCTGAAGTATATAAGTAAGCATCTTTGCAAGTGTTGGGGAGTTGCTAAGTAAATGTAGCGCAGATAATCATTACATTTTTCTGAAATATCACAACACTTAATGAACTACTTTTTCCAGTGAGTGACATTTGTAATCGAACAAACTCAGGCATTAATCAAACACGCTACTCTAACATGTTCGTTAGGTTAATTTGGATTATTCAGTTAAATGAAATGTACGCCGACATACAGCGCCGTTGCGCTACAGGCATCCTGAGTTCGATTCCCGACTCAAGGACCTTCCCCGATCCCGATGATGTGTAGCTAACTTCTTAAGAATATAAAGTCTGCTTGTTAGTGGATTGTAGTGAAGCAAACCTTTTAACTAACTACTTTAAAAAATAACTTAATCCTTATTATAGCAGCTTTTGTTAGTATCTGGTAGTGTAGTAGCAACTACTTTTTCATGTATCTTAATACTTTAAGAATAGCTAATTAGTCCTTATTAGTATTGCAGCTTTCATAAGTAGTTTGTAGTGTAGCAAATTATTTTTTCAAGTATCTAACTACTTTAAGAATAGCTATTATAAGTACTCTTATGAAAATTAACCATGGTTGTACTACAAATAAAACAACAACAAAAAAACAGTTATTGTAGTTAACCCATGGTAACCACAAATTAACCATAGTATTTGTAGTCAAACTGTGGTTATACAAATGGCACTCAGTCCGCCAAAAAAAAACATGGTTACTACACTTTTACTATAATAAAACCTTGGTTAAATTACGAAAGGGTTGTTAGCATGTTTACAGCTTTTAGCATTGCTAGTTTTGTCATTACTTTAAGAATAGCTTGTTAGTCCTTATTAGTAGGCTATAGTAGCTTTTGTTAGTATCTTGTACAGTACTTTTCAAGTAGCTAACTATTTAACGAACATCTAATTAGTCTGTGTTTGCTTGTTAGTAGCTGTTAGTGTTGCTAATTTTATTTTGCTAACTACTCTTAGTATAGTTTATTAGTCCTAATTAGTATCGTTAGTACCTTGTAGTGTGGCAAAATACATTATCAAGTAGCTAACTAAGAATAGCTAATTCGTATTAGTGTATTAGCTGTTGTTAGTTCATATTAGTATATTAGCTGTTGTTAGTAGCTTGTAGTATAGCTAACTACTTTTTAGAGTAGCAAGGAACTTGACTGTAGTGAAAATACTTCAGATAATGACTAGCTTTAATCTTAAGAAGCTACACTTAAAAGTAGTGCTGTCAAGCGATTAATCGCGATTAATCGCATCCAAAATAAACATTTTTTTTTATTTACATAATATATGTACTGTGTATATTTATTATGTATATATAAATACACACACATGCAGTATATATTTTGAAAATATTTGCATGTATATACATTTAAATATTTATATTCTTATATTTTATATTATATATAAATATATTTAATATATAAACATAACATATTTTCTTAAATATATACATGCATGTGTTTGTATTTATATATACATAATAAATATACACACTGTACACACATATATTATGAAAACAATGTTTTTTTATTTTGGATGCGATTAATCGTTTGACAGCACTACTTAAAAGTAAATAGCCTCCACTGCAGCACAGGTCTCTACTGAGCATGTAGCAGTGTGTATTTGGCTGTAGTCTCTGCTGCATGGTGATGCCATTACTGTAAACAGCATCTGGCGGACACACTTCATAACCCCTTTAAACAGTAGATTACTGAGCTGTAATGAGCTTGTGTTTGTGTGCTACAGCTTGCCGCACATTTGCACCTTGGGCTGTGGATATAGCTAGTAGAGTGTGCTATTCTTTCAAGAGCCATGTGTAACAAATGAGATCCAAAACTTACCCCTTACACTGTCTGTAATGCTAACTTGAACTATTGCAATACTCGGAAGCCATCCCAAAAAGCTGACAAGCCCAAGAGCAAAGCCCTCAAGGAACTGTTTGGTAATAACCCATGAACCATTACCATTGTGCCCTGAGCAGGACACTGAACTCTAGGTTCTTTCAAGTCAATTTTCCCTGTAATAGATTGGCCCTAATTATTCCCAAGTATTTGGTATCCTAATATGTATGAATTCCATTGCAGTAGAAACAAAATACCGGACCAGAAATGTTCTAACACATGACATTAGGGGACAGATTTATTAACAGCTTGCACCAGCACAAACCGTCTTTTGGCGTTAAAATAGTACTGTCAGGATTTACTAAAGACGTGCACTGAAGGACACAGTTATTTTTGTGCCTGACCTTATTGAATATGCATTTGTAGAAGTTTCCCTTTCAGATGCAAAATTTATGGGAGGAGAGTATTAAAATGAATAACGCAACGCGATTTACTAACATTTGCGCTCGCAAAATACTGGTATTTGTGCCATTATTTAATGCCCCAAAAAAAGCATGTCTTAAAAGAGGTGATAGTTTGCGCTACTCTTGGTAGATAGCACTGGTCATTATGGAAATTTTTTAATGTGCGCATTGTCAGTAAATCACCTGCAGAATTTTCCCCTCCCATCGGCACTTACTGTGCTCTAACTCTAATTTGCCCTGTTTAGTAAATCTGGCCCTAGACCTTTACATCTTCACTGTTGTGGTCATTTTTGCAACTAAATTCGAATTAACTGGTCCCAATGCGATTTTATAGTAAGTGTTTGAATTTTGTTTGTGCATTTTTAACTGTCTGAATACGTTTTGGACATTGTAAGTTTACTGTATGCTTCTGTTTGTCTTAAAATAATTTTAGCATCTCATTTTGTCTCTTCTCTTGCTCTTAGTTCCTAGGAGAGGTCCCAGAGAATGCTGTGGGTGTGGTGGTGGCCAATTTGACAGTCAGAGACAAGGACCAGCCTCATACACCAAACTGGAATGCTGTCTATAGAATTACAGGAGGAGATGCGATGGGCCATTTCGCTATACGCACTGATGAGGTCACCAATGATGGCAAGGTCATAGTGGTTAAGGTAGGTGTATCCAGTTGGTTACATTATTAAACATTATTCGTGGTTCTCAGACTGCTGATCTTTTGATTTTTAACTCTGCATACTCAAACATTCAACGCTCTCATCCACTGTACAGTATGTCCTCTGTCTTCAGACACGGAACAGCTTTACCTGGAATTTGCTTTAGAAAGGCATAATTTCCACTTAGAAATGAATGAGAAATCTAAAAACCTTTCCTCAGCATATTTCAGTACTATTTATATTAAAACCTTTTCAATTTAATTTAAGAAATGGTAAAAAATAATACTTTAAACTGCTAAAAAACAATGATAATGGAAGAAGCAGGAAATTACAACCCAACACAGGTAATTAGTTCACAAATAAAATAAAAAATAAAAAATCTATGATGCGCAATCTTTTATCTTTCCCCCCAGTTTTGTAGCCTTTACTGCTCTAATATTAAAGTGTCGGTGATATGTAACTTCATGTGTATGCATATGTTTTGCACACTTTGTTTGGCCATTTGCATGGTGAGTGTGTGAGAGAGCGATAGAAGCCTTTGGCAAAAATGTATTTCAGTCTCTTTGGAAGTGTTACACAGCTTTCACAGTCACATGCAGTTCGGCACACCACATTTCTACCCACGGAACAGCTGATCGTCTCATGCTCATCTCCTCGTCAACTCCTTCTAACCTTTGCTCTAGGGTTCACTTCATCTCTTAACTCAAACTGAAGTCACTTTCTGTTCCTCTTCTAACACTTTTGGAGTCTCATTCAACCTGACAGTGAAGAGTTAGTTTAATGTCTTTTATTGAAATAGGTTTTGCTGTTTCATTGAACGGCTTCATTGAATCAAAAAAGCCTCTTGCTCATGTTACCAGATCTAAAATCACCTTCCTATTGTTAGAGCACAATCAAGTTCTTTGAAATCTAAGGGAACTTTCGTGTTTGTGTGCATACGTCTAGCCGGTCGACTATGAGAGGAATGATGCCTTCACACTGATGGTGGTGGTGTCGAACCAAGCTCACCTGGCAAACGGGATCCCCTCCTCGTCGTCCTCATCTGCTGCTGTTTCCATCAAAGTACTGGATGTCAATGAGGCCCCCGTCTTTCCTTCCAACCCTAAAATCATCCGTTTTGAAGAGGGAGTGCCTGCTGACACCACCCTCGCTACTTTTGCTGCACTGGATCCAGACCGCTTCATCCAGCAGACTATCAGGTAGAGAGGAATGACAGCAGGTGCTTTTGTCTGTCTGTTTGAAACTCGGGATGTCAATCTTTCTGAGTGACTGTAAATGTCAATCATTTATGTTCTTACTCGCTCAAACACACACACATAGGTTAGTGACAAAGTGTGTCTACAATGATAAAAAGGGGAGAAAAAAAATATTAAGTTTACTCCAAAGATGACAGGTTATTATTAATATTTGCTTAATTTTCAAGTTGTTTTTATATATTTTAAAAAATATATTTATACCTTTTTCAGTCAAAAAGTCTGATTAAATAACTCAGTGTCAAGTGATGTAACCATTAAGTAAAATCTCATACATTTTTCTTACACACTAAATGCACTTGAGCATATATATCCTAATCACTCTTTAAAAAAAAAAAAAGATTCAAAATTTTCCTTTTTTTGTTTTCATATTTTTTGTTATGAGAATAATGACCTCCGGAGTCAGGAGTCCACTCTGTTAAATAGTTTCCTGTTTTATAGCTTTCTGCATGATTTGTTACACCACACAGGGTTTTTAAAACATGAACAGTGTTTTAAATAATAATGATAATTAAAATTGTTATTATTACTATTAGTATTATTATTATTATTATGTAGGTTTTTCTTTTTTGCAGTTACAAAAAACACTAAACACAAAAAATCTAAATATATTTTTATTCACAAATTAAATATGTATATCATAGATGTATATTCCAGTCATTAATGTATTTATACTAAATTATTTATATAAAAAAAATCAGTGTCACATTATTGACCTATATATTATCTAACTACATATATACACAATTATACATCGCATTTGCGTGAAAACTTATTTTTGTCCTGTTTCTAAACTAAATATGTCTCATTACAACAATACTGTTAATTAAATGCTTTTAAATAATTTTGGAGTCTTATTGAATGATCGATTGAGTCAGCAATTGCTATTGTTCATTTACATAAAGCGCTCATTAGCTGAGTGACACACATGAATAGCAAATCAAGATGTCCGCCACATAAACTCTAGTATATTCTACCCACTCTTTTCACTTTTCAATTTTCTGCTGAATCATGCTTGAGTTTTAAAATTCCCATAAATCCATGAGGGCTTTATTTGACTAGTGAGTTTAAGAGCCATTTTTATAGAAACCAGGTTTAAAACAAATCCATCACTCCCAGGTGCAGGTGCAGGTCAGCCCCCGACTTTGTAAGCGAACGTCAGAAGTACATGCGATTTCCATACTGCGCTGTATGTCAAGTGATGTAGCACATATCGTTCGCACCATTAACACCCCGGGAGCAGCTAAATGCTTTTAATTGACTCTCTCCTGTTCTAGTCCCTTGGTTGTGCCTGGGTTGCCAAGCAACAGACAGGGTGAAAGGTCGTCGATTAATGAGCCGAAACGTTCCCCACACTGCTGCTTCTATTGTGTCTCTCCCTCTCTCTCTATCAGTCGTTCATGCTTGATCTGTCTTGATTTCTTTTTTTCATGACTCAGAAGTGTGCAGGCAACATGCCAGCTTGAAGTATCGATCCAAAGTTTGCCTCCCTGCACGTTCACTCACACACTTGTGGGACCTTCACTAGACTTGCTCCATAGATCACTGTGTGCGAGGAACAGTTCGATCAATACGGTCCACACTGTGGCGCTCTCGCTCTCTGAATCTATCAAAGTTATAGGCTCAAATAAGTCTCAGGAAAGTGCTTAGCAAACAAAAGACCCTGACAAACAAACAAACAAACAAAAAGATGCAGTGTGGGCTTGATTATTAGCAATACCGAAATAATTTGCGCTTATAATCGAACGCCTGTAGCGAATCGACGCAGTGGCATTCTTACCAACTTTTGAGACTTGGTCTGGCAGATAAATAGGCTGTAACTGTTTTTAACTTCAGTGTTTTGGATTAATAGTGCAGAAGCCTGATACATTACCCAATAATATATAGAAGAAAGATTATGTGTCACATCTGTGATTTGATTGAGTGTAAATGTTTCCACATTTCTCTGTGCAGATCCATTGATCAGAACAGAGCCCATACTGTGACTGAATGAGGGACATATCTTAATAATCCACACGCTATATCCTCATAACAGACTAAATATGATTTTAACGCCAATTAAATGGATTGATGGTCTCAAAGTTCTACATTATTACCCTCAGCCATACTGTTACAGCATAAATTATGATTGAACGTTGAGCTCTATGGCCGCGTCTTGCGGATGCTTATGGATTTTTTATCCGGAGTAATCTGATGAACAAATGCTTTTGGCCTTCAGGTACTCCAAACTGTCAGATCCAGCCAACTGGCTGAAAATCAACAGGACCAATGGAAGGATTACTACCACGGCGGTGCTGGACCGTGAATCGCCGTATATGAAGAAAAACGTGTATGAAGCAACCTTTTTGGGCGTGGACAACGGTAAGGTTGAGGGTGGGAGTTGGAAAGTTTGAAAGAATTCAAAACTTTAAGTGTCGATGCATTAAAAGTGCTGTATATGAGGAAAAAATGGATTTAAACGATTGGGTAGGTCAGTTTGGAGAGAGCATGGTTAGCTTGAATGTAATTTGTCCCACAGAGCCAAAAAGCTGTTCACAGCCTATCGATTCATAACCTATCAGCACTGGGGCGTTTTTCAAATCTGATTGGATTTCATTCTCATGCTCTATTCAACCAAGATGGTGTTCCAGCAAAGCTGCTGTCCAATCACAGTTGATTTGCCTGTCCATTTTTACTCAAACTTTCCTAAATATACTAATTGCTTAACACCATCAGAAAACATCAGGAGGAGCTTGTTATGAATAGGAATGAATGCTTATCCTCGTTCCAAGTGAACCCATATTTAATTTTGTCTAGGTTGTGTTGTTTAACTCACTTAGTTTTGCTCATGGTTTTTGAGGATGAGGGACTGATAAATGTGTGAATTGTATATATATATCAGTCTCTCCAGGATTTTGCGATTCTGCGATCACTGAATTTATCGCAAAATCAAGCAAACTGTAATTTTCGCAAGAGCTCGCAAATTTTCGTAATTGCCGCAGATTTTCCGCAGATTTTGGGCTTAGACGCGTCCCGTGACGTCATCACAATGCGCATTCAGTTAAAGAAAGGTTGTTTCTCAGTTTGAAAAATGGAATTGAACAGCCTTGTGTTCTCATCATGCCTGATTTACAAGAGCTACATTGGATAAAGGAACCGAAAGCAGAACGAATCCGCGCTACTCGTTTGGGCTACGCAGCGCAGACCGTTTTTCTGCTCGGGCCAGAGCCGCAGGCTGATCTCGATCACGCGGCACCGTTATACACAGCGCTGGGAGATACATTGAAGAAAGTAGTTGAATTCTCTGCAGAATCAATAACATCTCTGTCAAATCTTATGAGAAGCATTCAAATTCGGCGCAGAATTCTGTTAAAGCTACGGATATCGGAACAAACGCCACTGATGTGGAAACCAGGAAAAACATTGTTCAATAAACACAAATCTCCACCATTCTCCATGGATTTAACATAACTACAGGAACAACTTGTGGCAGAAATAGTTTCATGTTTTAGAGTGTTTTTAAATGCTTCACACAACTTTTCACAGTACTTCAAAGCTTTAAGTATTACCAAATTTGAAAGTTATTTTTAATGTGATGACATTATTTGTTCATCCTTCATAGGTTGCCTCCATTTATAAAACTAAAAGTTTCATAATGTAGGAAAGCAAACACTTATTTAAAAATAAAAAGGATATTAAATTACCACTATATGGCTACAGAGACTTATAGGCTTATTAGCCATTTCCTCTCCCTATATATATACTGTATATATATATATATATATATATATATATATATTAATCAAATTATATTGACATTATTAATGACAGTAATAAAAGTTAATTTTATCTGCATCTCAACTACCCAGACAGCACAAGTAAATCTGTAAGATGTCTGCTAAAGATCTGGGAAACATCTGCCTTGTAATCTGATAAACGTCTCAGAAGTAGTTTTACATGCATTCTAATAAATGTCTGTTTGACATCTGACAGGAAACGTCTTAGAGACGTATGGCAGATGAGCAAACACCCTAAAAAATACCTTGTAACACTAACGAGTCACATGACACCGGGGAGAGAAAATGGCTAATTGGGCCCAATTTGGACATTTTCACTTAGGGGTGTACTCACTTTTGTGGCCAGCGGTTTAGACATTAATGGCTGTGTGTTGAGTTATTTTGAGGGGACAGCAAATTTACACTGTTATACAAGCTGTACACTCACTACTTTACATTGTAGCAAAGTGTCATTTCTTCAGTGTTGTCACATGAAAAGTTATAATAAAATATTTACAAAAATGTGAGGGGTGTACTCACTTCTGTGAGATACTGTATATATATATATATATATATATATATGCTTATTTACAGGAACTGTTCAACAAACCAGTTCACTAAAATAAATGGGAGCATCGAATGCTATTAGAAAGATCGTAGAACGAACTGATTTACTAGAATGACTCAGATTTTCAAAAGAAGTATCTGAGGAAGAATCATTTAGGGCAAACTGATTTATTAAGATGACTCAGACTTTCCAGTGCTACATATGAAAAATAAGGTTGCTAAGGACAAACCAGTTTTCTGCAATAAATCAAACTATCAAATTCTACATAGGTAAAAAAAGAGAAAGAGAACTATTTAGGACAAACTGATTTATTGGAATAAATCCAACTTTCCAACATTACAATACATATGAGAGAGGATGAAATTAACCATTTCCAATTGAAATCGAATTGAATTTATCAAAATTAAAATCAAATGAATCCACTCAAATGAATTATTAATGATTTTAGGCAAGCGTGTTTGATTATATTTATAACTCTTTAAAATTTCTTAACATAGGGTATTGCTTCACAAGCTCAGAAATCATCAGGGGAGGTTGGTATGATTAGGAAATTGACCAATCCATCTGCCTGTCTTGATATGTTTTTCCCAGGAGTTTTCAAAGGTGTGCGTAGTGGCAGGCCTTGTCAGGACAAAGGCATATTGGCCTAAATCAATACATCTTTAGGAACTGGCATTTTGTATAGCAGTTGATACAGATGTCCAGGGTTGACAGGTTGTATTTTAGACTCATATCGGACCTTCTAATAACAGAATTTGACAGAATCAATCTTTATAATATCTAGCCTGTTACTCAGTCAGAGCTTTGGGAATCATACCGTGCCATGTTTTCCACAAATGCCCCTTGTCTGTGATGGCAGATTGTGTTTTGAGAGCGAGAAGGTATATATCTGGCCTCTGTTTTTGTCTTTGATTCACACACAGCTGTAGGGAGCAGACGTGTCTGTTTCTTCAGGTGAAGTTATTACACATATCTGTCCTCTGAGAGAGCCCAGCTCCATTAAAGGGAAAACAGTTGTGTGAAATATTTATGTGCAGTTATCATTTCTTCTATCTGACACAATTGAGAGTTTTCAGGACAAATACATAAACTTTATGACCATAACTCCTGACTGTTGTTATCCTCTTTCTGCCTCTTAGGTTCCCCTCCTGCCACAGGAACTGGTACTCTCCAGATTTATTTGATAGATGTGAATGACAACGTGCCTGTCTTAGTTCCTCAAGAGGCTGTGGTCTGTGAGAGGTCACGACACGGGTATCCAGTCAACATCACTGCCTCGGATCTAGATTCAGAGCCCAACGCCGGCCCGTATGTCTTTGAGCTGCCCTCTTACCCCTCTTCTGCCCGCCGTAACTGGACCATTTCACGCCTGAATGGTTAGACTTGGATTTTACATATTACAAATTCAAAGCATTCAAGGCTTTTACCATTTCAACAGGTCATTGTAACTTCAGCTAATGCGTTTGCTGTCAGTTAAAAAAATTCCTTCAGGATAATACATCTAATATTAATAATAGTGGATAGAAAAAGATATGCTGTTAATATGTAAATATAGTTTCCAGATAATATTCAGATATAGCCAAATATTTAATTTGGGATTTAATCTTTAATCTATCTCTGTCTAGGTAATTATGCCCAGTTGAAACTCCGGATCCCGTACCTGGAGGCAGGCATGTACAGAGTTCCCATTTTAGTTTCCGACTCGGGAAACCCTCCCCTGTCCAACACCTCTGTCTTGAAGGTGAAGGTGTGTCCCTGTGATGAAAACGGAGACTGTACTGTGATCGGGGCAGTGACTGTGGCCGGGCTGGGAACCGGAGCCATCATCACCATCCTCATCTGTATCATTATTCTGCTCAGTAAGTGATGGATGGATTAGCGTGCAGATTGATGGTTTGATTTATAAATGAACAGATGATTAAATCAGACAATGCAACAAAAGCAAATCTCCAAAATATCAGTAAATTGTGATTAATAACCTTTCAACATGCCATTTAATTTTTGATTATTCATTTTCATTGAACTGTCAGTCAGAATTTTCTCAGCTTTATGAACCTCCTAACAAAGTCTCCTTAGAAATATGTACAGGACTATTCCCATTCAATGCATGTGCCAAAAAGTATTTCTGTAATTAATGCAGCCTTGGTGAGAATAAGATATTTTTCAAAAATCTTACCAACCCCAGAACAGTATACTGTACCAGTAGACTTACACATCTAAACTTAAACTATATATAAGTGCATCAGAAAGTGTTTTGTTTTCTTAGATCATGGCTTATCTTGCCTAAGGCACCGAATAAGTCTGGACCGCCACTGGTGCCCTGTCAAAATGAGAAAATAGGTGCATGACACCCCTGTATGTTTGTTTTTAGGTATGGTTCTGTTCTTTGTGGTGTGGGTGAAGCGAAGGGAGAAGGAGCGTCAGACGAAACCCTTATTGATCGACCCTGAGGATGACGTCAGAGATAATATCCTGAAGTATGATGAAGAGGGAGGAGGAGAGGAAGATCAGGTCAGTGTCACACACGTCATGCTGTTATCGATTTTTGAGTCAAGGCTGTTTTGAAACTTTCAATAATTTGCTACTTTTTTGTCAGTTGCAAGAACATTTCTGACCTTATTTCAGACGTGACCTGGTATATTTTTATTTCTGTTGCAGGACTATGATCTGAGTCAGCTGCAGCAGCCCGAGTCTCTAGATCACATAATGAGCAAGCCTGCAGGTGTGCGGAGAGTGGACGAGAGACCCGTTATCCTAGAATCGCAGTACCCTGTCCGGCCCACAGTGCCACACCCAGGGGACATCGGGGAGTTCATCATTGACGTATGCTCTCTCTGTTTCTTATCATGAAGATCATCTAGTTAGACCTCTGCTTCATCTAATGCCTGCAGAGGGGCATAGGAAGGAAATCTTTTCATTTGTAATGATGAGATTGTAAAGCCATACTTAAAGAGGTCATAACAATTTTCTTTCCTGGTGGCCACTTTTAATCATAGTTTTTTCATTTTTCAATTCATGTTTTTCATCAACAAATTGGAAAGAAAAAGAGTTCTGAATCATTTCTCAAATCATGTTTAATGCTGTACACTGTACAATCTCATGAATAATTGTAACCACAGTTAATACATTATAACACTTATCAATTCATTCTTACACTATGCATTTTAAATTCAGTTATAATTATTTACGACAAGATATAATGAAATACAACGCACATTGTGAATAATTATAATGCATTATACCCTTTAATAACCCTTAATGATGCATTATACATACCCTGTAAAGGCTTTAAGTATAAAGTGTTACTGAAAATGTATAATTCTGTGCTGAAAAGTGATACACAAAATGTGACGAATTAAAACAATTAACAATCTTGTTAGAAATAAACTTCAGCTACACTTTCCCAACCTTGTGCTGCTTTAAGATATGCAGAGTAGCAGGTGCTACATACAAGCATAAACAGCATAATTTATAGTATTAATTAATTTGGTTAATTAGCTTTTACTGTAATATTTTCAGTTTCCATTTTAGTTTGTTTTGTAACTTTGTTGTGTGCTTTTGTTGTTTTTATTACTTGAATTATTTACATATTTCTATTTGAATACATTTATTTTTATTTCGGTTTTAGTTTTTGTCATTTTAGTTATTTCAATTAGCTGCCAAGTCAACATTTCAAATTTTCAAAGTTTTTGATTTAATATTTATATTTTATTACATTTTATTTCAACTTTAGTTCAGTTGCCAAAAACAATTTTAATGGTTGGATGGATAGACGTGTTCATCTGATCTGCCTGATGTGAGAAAAAAAGCACAAAATGAGTCATTTTTGCAGCTTAGTTTAAAAAAAAAGGTATTTTTCACTGAGCAGGAAGTTACAGCCTGTTTTCATAGAGCATCAAGGTCTTTCATCTCAAACGATCAAGGAAAATTTGATTCCTCCTGATGTGACCCCTTTAAGCACTTTTCTCAGCAGCGGCTTTCAGAGCGTTTTGTATGCGTCTGTTCCAACAGCCTCATCTGAAGTTCTCTCCCTCTCTCGCATTAGGGTCTGCGCGCGGCGGATAATGACCCCACTGCTCCTCCCTACGACTCCCTGCTGGTGTTTGACTACGAGGGCAGCGGCTCCACAGCGGGCTCCGTTAGCTCCCTGGACTCCTCCAGCTCTGGAGAACAGGACTACGACTACCTCAATGACTGGGGTCCACGCTTCAAAAAGCTGGCAGACCTCTACGGAGGAGGAGGAGAGGACTGAAGGTGGGAACTCGAGGAAGACGGAGAGGGCCAGGAGGGACAATTGGCTTCTCGGATGTTTTATCGAGAAGTCGTACGCCAAGCCTCCAAGTGGGCTGATTATCTCTCAACTAAAGTTCCTCTGCACGCTACGGAGGCATCGAGAGGGGAGGATATTGCCCTGCAGCCTGCTCTGGACCTTTGCTACAATCCACAAGTATTTTACGGCTTTTTACAATATTTCGCGTTGTGGTTTCTTCAGTGTTGTTTTGTCACTCCTCTCGGACCACCAAGAGGCTCAAGATGGAATCAAGTTGCGGCGACGAATTCTCGGCGTGCGGGAATCAAAAAAAAAATGAGTGCGCACGCTCGTTTTTTCGTTCGCTTTATCACTAAAGAGAGATCCACACACACTTTTTCTCTCGACTTGAATTTCAGTAGAACAGAAGCACTGTTGTTGATAAAGTGCCTTTTGTGGTGTGTTTTGTATCGGACTCCTGCAATCTCAGGGTCGGTTGCCATTTTGAAAAGTTTCTTCTGTTGGGCACACACTCCCCCGTTCCTGTCTGCTCCTCTCGACTACCTTTTGCTTTCCTTTCATCCCTGCATTACCGGTGCAAAACGCCTCTTTGACTACTATGTGGAAAACAAACAAAGGACACAGAATGTTTTGTCAAGACTTTTGTTGATAAACACAGGACTCATTTTCCCTTCAGAAATCTCATTCTCCCTTGAGAAATTGGAGCGTATGAAGTACAGTGATTCAATTCGAAAAATCTTTTTTTGGGGGGGGGTTTGGTTCTGGTTTTGTTTTTTTTTCAAACTTGACCGACAACGACCATATAATGTTATGTTGTGTAATGGTTGTGTAAAAAATCAAGGTCTTTATTTTAAAAGAAGAAAAAAAATATGACTGGAGAATGCCTTTTAGCTCATACTCTTGCCTGCCTTGTACGATTTTGTGTTGCGTTTCCGAATTGTAAAGGTAATTTAGGCATGACAAGTTGCCAGACAGTGAGACTAAAAGTGATGGCTGAAGAAACCCGACTCTAAAAGGATTGCATCAGAAGAAACCTTCTTTTTTGTCTTGAACATTCCCCTTTTCTAACTTTATAAGTTGATTAAAATATTATACGTGCATGACTTCTTTCAAAACAATGTCTCAGATCTCTCGCACTTGTTCCTCTGTGGTCAGAATGTGAAAAGTAGTTGGCAAAGAATATACACCATATGGAATAAATATAATCTGAAAAAAATAAATAAAAAACAAACAAAAAAGATTCAAAATGTTTAAAATGCTGTAAAATACTTATTTTGAAACATTTGCTGCTCTTCGAGTTCCAAGTCGGGCTAAATGACAGTGTCTGGGCCCATTTGGTTTTAATTGTGTGTGAATGTGTGTGAGTGTGTGTTTGTCTATATCCTGTAGGATTTTTAAATTCTCTTTTTATATGTTTGTCTTTTGTATTTTTCTCTTAGGTTTTACGTTTATTCTTTGGCTATGAGAAATGCAGCAGCGTTCTTTTTGTCTTGTCATTCTGAAGCAAGTCTGTTTCGTACGTTCTGTCCCTGGATAAGGGTCTAAACCTGCATTGCAGAGAAGCTTACAATCATGCCTGCTCCACCATTCAGTGTAACTGATTTCTCTTTCCATTCATCTCAAATATTGGATGTGCTTTAGAGAATAAACAATCACATTTTTTGAAAAAAAAAAAAAGAAAGAAAAATTCTCAAGTCTCTGTCCTGTCCATAATAGGTTCATGTCTCTTTTCTTCTCTCTCATACTTCCATGTTCCAACTTTCAGCTGCTTGTCATAATGTTTTCTAGGCATGAGTGAGCATTGCATTATGCCGTCAAGTGACAATTGAATTTAGCTGATATATCGAGTATGGGATTTCTGATTAAGCCATAAAATCAGGCCATTTTAAAATGGCAGCGTGATTATCATTAGAACTTCTGGATTTCCATGCATTACCATTAAATTAACATTGACTTAACATAACTTTGGATGACTGCTCCTCCTACACATTGGCCTTCAGAAGCATTAATAATGAAGCACTCTGTCCAGTGATGACAACACTTATCTGACAGAAAGTTTCCTAGATTTTTCACATGTATTTAAATGAGCCATGAATTTCTGTCCCATGACCCAGTGAAAGGTCAGTGTACTCAAAGGGCATATGGCATAATTAAAACATAAGGCCCACCACTAATGACGAATCTCTGGGAGTGGATTAAAGCTAAAGACCATGAAAATGTATAAAAATTACAATTGGGTAATGAGATTAAAAATGTCATAAAAGTTAATACTCTCTCTATCTCTCTTTTTTTTTTTAAATGTCAACATTTATGTGTTTTTTGCTTTATTAGGACTATCAATCAGTTTAAAATGATACTTGCATACATTTCTTGATATACTAATTAATTTGCAGAGAAAAACTAAGATAAATGTTTCCACATCAAAAACCCATCATCTTGCAATCTATGTTGCAGTGGAGTTTGTCCATATGTCCAAGGTACACTTAGGAATCATCCACTCAGGTCTTGTATGCCACCTACAATATTTTTTAATTGTTAGTCTATGTTAAATTGCGTTAGACAATTTTTGCCTGATGCTCGCAACTTGCTGTTTTTAAAGCATCTTGCGCCATGAGCGCCACATTTTTAAGTCACTTTGTCACAATAAAAACGACCAGTAAAATGAAGGGAAAGAAAAGGGAGTTTGGTTTGGACTCTCTAACCTCTCTACAGCATGCCACAGACCTTTTTTGTTTTTGATCTCATTTATTAACCTCTTGCCCATTTTAAAGACAGATACATACTGACAGTTTATCAGTGCTCTTCCATTTGTTTCAATCAGTACAACTCCAGCTCGCAGCATCCCTCTCTCTCTGCATCTCTGTTACGCTTTGCATACTAATGGTGAACATGTCCTGTTTTATCTATTCTTCATGTACCAAAATTGTGTATGAGTATCTCTCTGCGGTTTCAATAAGTCAGCACACAGAGAGAGTGAGCCGAGACACCAGAGAGAGTGAGAGCTGTAGGGGATTGGAACTCTCTGCGGCCGTGTCTATCAATTAGTGCCCTGATTAATCCCTTGCTTTAATCTCATCAAGCAGAACACTGCTAATTACCCACAGACGAGAAGAGCGAGGGATGAAGAAAGAGCAAAACTATAAGAGCATGTGTCATTAGATGCAAGAAGGGGTGGTAGTATAGGAAAAGGAGGAGGAGAGGAAAGAGGGGAGCAATAAGAAAAGCGGAGAGCGATCATACGAGATGGCATCTATCTTTGGGCTGAGATGTTGAAAATCTATGGCTCTCTTTTGTGAAACAAGAAATTTTGTATAATGTACAGATGAATGTACAGGCTTAAGTTTAAGCCATGTTTTGTACAAGTAAATGGACTAAAGTAGGACTAAAGTGACTAGTTGAGAACTGCAAATCTTCTGTACTAGTTATACTAAAGTAAGTTCACTTTACTTTAAAAAATGTTGGAAACCAATTGCACATAGTTTTTTAGGTTTCCATAGCTTAAAATAGAGGATTAAATCCATGCTAAGAATAATAGTATTTAGAATGTTTGCAGAACAAAATATAACATTATAAAATAAAATAAGCAACATTAGTAAACATTCTAGAGTATATAATTGTACTAATGGTACAAGTCTGGCCCTTTTTTTTCTGAGAGTGTATAAGAATAAATATACAGAGACAGACAGAGATCAGTGGAAGTATCTGATGAATACCACAGTCAATTAATCACAATGAAGTATTCCTGAGTACTGAAGAAGCAATCAAACTGATTTGTGAACAAATCAACTAGTCTTTTTGAATTGAATTTCCTACTCACTCTAATTACACAGAAAAAAAAATCTTATTTTGAAGACAAGAAAAAATAAAGGCCTGCAGGTTTGAACCGACATGAGAATGAGTAAAAAATAATAGAAATGTCATTTTGGTGAAACATCTCTTAATAGCAGCTCATGTTTTTAGTAAAGGAAAGTGATTAAATGCTATAAGATGAATTTTCTTCGTATAGTTGGTTCTCAGGCAGCCAAGCCACGGCGGCAGAAAAAAAATATACTAAGGCACTGATGGATTGTTCTTTCGTGAATACAAACTTAACAGGTGGCTTGCGGCCAACGCTGTGTGTGTTATTAATAAAGTTTGCCCTTTCAAACACACTTAAACATATTTTTCATCTACTCAATACAGGCCTAGATTTCCAAGGCCATGAACGAGAACAAATCAATTTGAAAATGATTTGGACCGTGTACATGTGCCTGCGTACATTATTGAATAGGGTGTCTTAATTGAATGTTTACAGGTAAGTGCTGAGAGCATCCTGAGCAAACAAAATCACTCTACGGCTACGCTTTGCTGACTCAGCTCTTCTATTGTGAGATGCAAGTCAACCACAGAAAGTGTTTCAGCTATGTAAATGAAATGAATACAAAGGAGCCTTACAGTTTATTTGTCAGTGTCTGCTGTAATGGTCGTCCATGTTTCACTAAACCATCATTCAGCATTATAAGTACATAAAAGTACTTAAAGTACTTTTAGTAGATTGTAGATTGTAGAAGTAGATTGTAATATTTCATCAGCTCACTAATAGTATATGCAGGAAACAATGGAGATAGCATGCCAGTCTTAGACACTAAATTATTATCCAACACAATTTACTTATATTTGGCAACTGGTAAATGTTTTGCTAACGTAGCATCGAGATGGGTCTAGTCACTACTAGGGTGATGTTTAAATCCTGATTCAGCAACATGACAATTCATACCAAAGTCAAAATGCAGCTTTAGCAGAACTCAGAAATCTCTCTGGGATGCTAAAGTAGGTTCTTCCCATAGTGGGCGTGTCTCAAGAGAGACAACTAATTGGCTGTGGCCAAAACACACAATCTCCGTGGATCTGGATTTTGCTGTATATATATATTTCAGCTGGAAGGTGTCATACAATTCTATTTCAATAATATCATTTTGCTGAGTCTGATGAATTGCATTTTGTGTTTTTGCGAGGTGGTGAGCGATTTGTCAATGGCCCACAAAAGTCAAGTTTGCTGAGTTTCCAGAATCAGTGAAAAACCTCTCGGGTGAAGTCTTCATAGAAACCAAATGGTGTAATCTGGGAATCATATTAGCCATGTGAACTTGTACAGTAGGAAAACTGACAAAAAATGGGAGACATTTTCAGTGGGTGAACACCGATAGTTGCTAGATGCTAGATATAAAATTATCTACAAAACAGCTTATTTACACACCTGTATCTGTAAAAGACTATTAAATACCATGTAGAAACTTTGACACTGATGGATTTTTCACACAGAATTTTAATATGCTGTGGGTTTTGTTTTAGGAGCTGTCACTGAGTCATCCGAATGGGAATCGCATTAGCATGATTACAGGTGGAAGAACATTTCTGAATGGTCTGATGGATGATCAGGATAGGTTTTAAAACCTGAAAGTAGTCATTACGAGAAACCATCTCTCCTGAATCAGTACTTTTCATTGCTAATATTTTAGTTTATGTAGTGTATACTTTCATGAATATCAAAAAGCAGTCTAAAATAAGTAGAACAAGCATTTAGGAGATGCTGACTCAAGTAGGCCAGGTGAAGAAGCCCCTTTGGATGTTCTACAGTTGAGTGTAATACAATAATTTTCTGTTCATGGAACTGCAATGGGAAATCAGTTTGCTCCCTGTATATCCAATATTCATATGGACAATTTGGAGCAAGCAAGTATCTGGAGCAGGTTGCAACCAACAGCCTAATTTAAGAAAAACCTGCCTTGCAATGCAGGGACTGTGCAAGAATACTGAGGTGGCTACAAATATAACATCGTATTTTACTAGTGCAAGTGCAAACCACTTTTGTCTTTGTAATCTTTCATCAAAATGTAACTTTGAACAATGAACTTGGTCCACCATTGAAACTTTAAAGCCTTATGGGATAAACTTCTTAAAACTAAAAAACTGAACGTGACAAGGATCTTTCAATTCAGACAATAACCTCAAAATGATAAATCGTATCCCTTTTGTGACCACCTTTCTTCTTCGACAGTCTAAGTACAATCTATAATTAACACTGAGGGAGGCACAGTACTTTGAAGTAATAGCCGTGGTTCGAGAGGAACACAAGGTCCTCTGGTTCATCGTTTTGGAACAGACAACAAGAGAACAAGAATAGTCACTTTGGAACAATACGTCCACAAATCCTTTATATCCCTTTTTTCCTTTTAGAATCGGAGAGACCCTTAAGTCCCATTTAGCTCAAAAAAAAAAAAACAGGCCTGACTAAAATTGGTACAAGGCAACACTTTTTACTTTTGTATGAGTTTTATGATTACCTATGAGAACAGATTCTAAACAAATGTAAACTTTTTTTTATTAACAGTGTGTTCTTCTTGGGGTCGTCAAAGTGACCTCCAAACACAAGTAACATCATGTAAGAACATTCTGAACAGTGCTTTGTAGTAATACAGAGGGTTAAAGCTTCAGTAATATCTATCCTCTAGGTTTTAATTAGGTTGGAAAATTGGAAGTGATAATATCTGATAAATCAACACCTCTTATTTACATTTACATTAGAGTGAATGAGGAGAATCTGGCTACTGTGAGTCCTAAGAAGTAAAATGATTGAGAACGTAAATGATTGATATTGAAACTGCATACCAATTTTCCTAATGGTCTGAATGAAATAATTTAAAATTTCATGGATTATGGGGTAAAAGACTATTTTAGGACTTCAATTATTAAGCAATTATAAAATCCCATTTTAACTAACATTTCATGAAATTCAAGCAATGTTCAAGCAATTCAGTGTTAATTTCATTCTTTCATGCTGCATAGTGTTGATTCTGATCCATTTACTCTCATTAATTCACATGTGCATTTGTGAAAAATACACACCATGTGCTTTATAGTTCAATTTATATATACAAGTATTTATTTTATATGCATCATAAACACCATGAAGCTTAATCATTTTTTTCAGGTGTTATCCAAAGATTGTGGATTCAAACTCTTATTCCTAATTGTGAATAAGATAAACCTACTTATAACTTCAACATAATCCTAATGCTTAAAGCTGTGTGACCCCCAGTCCATTCTGGAGCTTTATTTGTGCTCACTAGTGAACAGCAGCTGTTGGACATTGTCAACGCAGCTAAAGCTGACAATTTCCATGGGCAGGCAAACAATTACCATTAGGTAGAGCTGCGGTCGCAGCGGCACGTGACATGCTCAGACGTGTGGTATCATCCAAATGAAAATATCCTGTTTATCCTTCCAGCTGAGACGCAACTCATTAGACAGATAGAAATCAGCCAATGTACAGATTTGCTGTTTACACTCAATGTCAAATCTTCAAGTTTCCATCCATTACAGACAGAAACATTGAGCAGGTGCTCATTTGCGGTTGCCTGTGTGTCCTGAAAGCTCCATCCTGAGAGAATTTTCTTCATTTGAAGTATAAATTCAGCAGCAACTTTGAGAGTGGATAACGATTGATTGTCTGTGTGCTTGTTTGTTTCTGCTTGTTTGTGTACGTTGCATCTCTGTTAATGGCTCCTTTTCATCTGCGAACAGTGGGCTCCATTAAATAGGACCAAAATAACAGTGGAAAGGCACAGCGTTTTTTTCCCTGCACATTGTTGATGATAGAGCCTTTCCTGCAGGTCAGTGTTTTGATGGCGAATAAAGACGGCAAGCGAGACATTTAAATGCTTTCAACTTGTTCGTGATGATTGTTTGGACCTCTGTCTGGAGGAATAATCACAAATCAACATGTTTTGATGCATTATGTCTTCACAATATCAATTTGAACCATAATTACAGACCGAAACTGTCAATTAATAGAGAAATTAGCGTAAACGGTTGATGGATGGTGTTTGGTTGTATTCACAGGCCATACACTGTTGAATCTAAACTTGAGAAGTTTATCAAAATTGCATTAGGAAAGTGGATTTTGCTGAGCACACACTAAAATATGATTTATTCCTAGTGTTTTGGCTGTGAAATGTATTTGGCTCTAGCTGGAACTGCAGCATTTGAAAGAACAAGCTGTTTCAGTGTCTCATCAATAATATATCTTCTGAAAAACTATGTATTAGGGATCGGAACATCACAGCACACAATGATGGTCGCTGAGCTGATGAATCGGGACAGAATTTAAAGAAGCATATAAATGTGAACTATCTTGCTCACGGCCTTGTTCAAAGATGCAACAGCATGCTGGTTTTGATCCGTTGAGATCTGTGCTGAGGGAGGCTCGAGGCGCAGGATTCTTGCTGATGAAACTGTGGTAGCTGTAGAAGACTCACACCGGCTCACCAGGGTGGAAACATTCTCCGGTCCAGTAAATACAATTTCTCCTCTGGGTCATTGCCCGACGGAAGGACTGCTGAGGTGGTACCTTCAACGAGCTCTCATGCAGAAAAGCTCAATTTTCTTGATATGTTTCCATTTCTTTGGAGCTTTTGCTTTATTAAAATGACTGTGCACGGTAATGTTTAACTGCATAGTGTTTATATTTTAAATATCATGCTGAGCTCTGGAATACTTTATTGTTATTTATAATGTGTAAAACGTTTACATTAACTGCTGAATATACCTTTAATATTATTGTTATATTATAAGCAGAAGCAAGGTAAGATTAAGTCAAATCAATATTTCATGCCCATGTTTTTATTTTGGATGTAGCCATGTGACTATCCACCTATTTTTTCAAGGCAAAAGTAAACTATTTTCTATGAATGTGTGAGACTTCCAACTCATTAGCTAAAGGTAAATAACTCAAATAAAGTGCAGTAAATGGTAAAACAATTTGCACTACAAATCAATGTTTTTTTTTGTCATAATAAATTTTAATATTATGATAGCAAATACTAGTTCGCTATATCAAACTGTTAATACTGGAAGCTTTGCATATTTGAGTTTAAAAAAATGGCCATGGCCATTCTTATGCTGACAATAAGGTGGACAGAAAATAATAAACGTAACAATTTTTGTTAGGTAACTTTTTTTGTTAGGTAACTTTTCTTAAAGTTTTGTTAGATAAAGGCAAATGATCGCTGCAGTCAATTAACTGTTTTAGACAACACAGATTTTTAGTAAAGTTGAGATGAAATACGGCCCAAAAATAACTACCCATCATGACCTCAGTCTGAACTTAAAGCTTTTTAAACAGAACACAAACTGTTAGAGACAGCAGCTTCAGTGTTTATTAGGCAGAATCCTGCAGACTTAAGGCCCTTTGACACCAATGCTGAACTGTTTGTGCTAACATATTTTCATTCTGATGTTGATGTATAAAAGTAATTTAATAGTAGCAGTTCTGAGGAAAAAAATTGAAAACTAATTCAAAAATGTTAATAATAACCTCAACTCGACTTTGTGCAGAACACAAACAGGTAAAGACAGCAGCTTGAATATTTAGTAGACAAACTCCTACATGCTTAAGCCCCATTCACATCAAAAATGATAACTAACTACAGTTTTAATAGTCATTCTAAGTTTGTGAGGGTAGTTGACATCAGAACAATAACGGTAACGACAAACATGGAAAAAGATCGTTGTAATCACAAATTATTTTCAGCTGAAGAGGATAAAAAAAAAAAAAAAAAAAAAAAAAACATTAACTGCTAATCTGAATCCATCCTGCTTTAAAGAGCTCGAGCATTTAAAGCAGCAGACGACAAAAGGGCAACACACCTTTATAAAGCTTTAAGGCAACTTTAATACGTTCCGTAAATTATCGTTATTATTATCCATGTCATTGACAAAAGTAGGCTATTAGCTGAGTCCGGTATCAAAAGGAATGGATATAGCCTCTATATGCCATCACTCCTCTCTCTAAAATAATAGGAGCTTTTCCTCTATAATTGAGCAAATACAGGTGAAAGCAAATACGGGCGAGAGAGAGCAGCTGTTGAGGTGGGTCTTATAAATTGAAGTTGACGTAGCTAAAATGAACACATGCACAAAGAGAATGGAACATAATCGCTCCGAGCACGTCTAACAGCGATTCCAATGCTAGCTGCTGACACAAGCAATCTTACAATCACAGCCACAAGATTCATACAAACACAGGGCCGGTGTTGTGCCCAATTCTGACCCCTGCCAGATTATTACCCCCCTAGTATTGGTAGGTTTAGGGTTAGGTGTGGGGGAGGGGTTAGGATTAGGCAATCATATAGCGATTTCAAGGAGAGGGGTAATAATTTGGCAGGGGGTCGAAAATGGGCACAACACCGGACCCTGATGCAATAACACGATGACCTCTGTGCACCAATCAATTGTCAGCTTCAATTTTTATGGCATTGACGAGTCGGTAGTGGCAGTGCATACTGTCGTATGTCGGATGAGAAGTCACAACAGGGGGTCTTTGTTACAGTAAGATTTAGGCTTCCTAACAGCGCCGGGATAATAGTCGGGTTACAACTGCTCCACCCAATCAAACCTAAAGTCTGTGTGATTTTTCCTCCGCCAGCCGCTGTTTACACAGAACATTCTGTGAGATGTAGCTAGGCAACTAGTCAGCCTCTGCCATCCCCCCTTTCTTCCTCTTGAGAGGGAGCTTATGTGGGTTTAGCTCTAGAGGAACAGTGGCCCTTTGCAGCGAAGAAGGGAATTACCATGGAAAACACTGGATTGCGCCCGCACACAAAGGGCAAAAGAGGGAGGCTGACATGGCAGAGGTATTCTGCAATGCGGGATAGACCGACATCATTAGTCGTAGTCAACAAGGCGGTTCGGGATACGTACTGTAAGAGACTTTTTGACCTTTGACTGAACATGCAGAACTTTAGATTTCCAGAATGAGCAACTTGTAACCTAGAAGCATTAACTCAACCCATGCCATCTTGCCTTGCCAACTGTCATGAGTTTAACTCTTAAACCTGCGTATATCCAGGAGGGATGACTGTGAGTGGTACTGGATGAGTTTAAGAGCCAAAGTCCAAAACTGAAGTGTTTAATCTATCCTCACTTCTCATTTCGACGGGAAGGAAAATCATAGTTCCACCATAAAGCTGTCACAGAACAACAAATAACTGACTGAAGTTATATAGAAGAAGTCAGAACATGTCCTTTTCAATCCAGGAACGTCTGAATGGTAATTTGTGTAATTATTTTTCATTTTCAGCAACAAACTAGCATTCATTTCTAGCAGCCCCAGATGAATGAACGCAGGTCTACAGTGCCATCTAGTGCACAACAAGAGAATAACCATGTGATGTCCGATTCACGAACGAATGGTTCTTTTGAACGAGTTATTTGAATCATTCGTTTGAACCAATTCGCAACGCGTTTGTAAAGAGAAGTAAAACGTTGAGGTAGGGTGACCACGATCATAAAATCTAGTAATAAATGTTATATCTAAAAGAACACTTTCACAAAAGCTCTAAAAACTGGGCGAGGGAACATTCGTGATTCAAAAGAATCGAGAGTCATGTAAATGTAAGCATTACCTATTATAAAACCACACCACCAAGGTTTTTATAGAAACTTTGTCCACTTTTATTTCTTAAAACATCTTTATAAAAACACAAATATAAAATGAATGGGTAGTTCCACTGTGAATTCTTTTTTTTACATAAGTAATTTGCACATTACAAAGCCACCTTCTATGAAAAACATGATATATAATTGCAATTTTCTTTTAACACAATTTCTGTAAAATCCAAAAGGGGCAGAAAACTAAAAACAAGGCAAAATAAAAGTAAAAGAAAACCAATAAAAAGTGAAAATGAGAAGAGCACAAGTCAGCTCGAGAAAGGAAAGGAAAATGCATCACTGTATGTGTGAGTATGTGAGACAGTGACAGAAAGTGAGAAAGAGCAATAAAGAAAGATGCAAAGGGAATGACAAAGAATGTTAATAACAGCAAAAAGGACAGAAAGAATGAGGGATAGAGCCCTAAAGACTGAAATGAGGAAAGGACATGGGCTATCTGCTATTTGAGAAGGGCTCGGTAGAGTAGCTGTGAGTGGCTGGTGCTTCTCTCGTTCTCTAGACAGAAGAGCAGATCCCTGAGGTTTACACGCGTGATGCGCTGGCGAGTGTACTGCCTCGACGCTCCTGCATTTAAGCCCCCGGATGCACTCGCGCACAAACCTGAGCCCTGTCAACACACACACATGAACTTTAACAACAATGCTATCTAAACTAACATTTTAATACTAATGTTGGTAAATTGATCAAATAGAAGTAATATAATAGTGACCATTCTAAGGGAGAAAAGAAAATAAGTGAGACTTAATTTAAACCTATATATATATATATATATATATGTATTACATCAATATATATACAGTTCTTTAAAATTTGTAAATGATAATATAATATGACAAAAATAGTATATAAATAAGAAATAAATTGCATAAAAATGTATATTTAAAATTGTAAGAATGTATCACAATTATTTAAATAAAATGTTAATTGCAATTATTTTTCTGAAAAGTGATGATAATGTAATATTAATATAAAAATATAAATAAAATAAAATAAAAATAACATGATATAGAATTATTTTTTAAATACATTCTTAATTTAGTAAAGTTTTTCTCTGCAAAATGTGAACGATAATATAAAACAAATAAATGATAAAATATAAATAGCATGATACATGGATATATACTTAAAATTGTGTAAAAAATTGCTGAACAAAGTGGCTGTGTGTGACTACGTCTTTAGACTGTCCTTTCTGACATTTGTGACAATCTTGAGACCCTTAAAGCACAACCTGACATCTCAAACCTGCCCAACAGCTGCTAAATGATTTAAAGAGGGCACAAAGAGGGATAGAAGGAGATGAGAAGAAGGGCAGCAGACTGCCATGGTGAGGGAGAGATGTTTGGTACCTCTGTGTCAGTCCCAAGTGAAGGAGAATCCAGTTTTCTTTTCTTTCTGGGTCCAATAGCTGCCAACGCCGTCAAGTTGGCTTCTCTCTGTCGAATCTGAGCCAATTCCTGCTGCTGCATCTGTAGCCAAACGCACACATATATATATCAGCTCTGACCCATAATCAAACACAATGGTCCTCTGACAAGATAAACATCTCAAGTGTGCCATCTTACCTCTTTGGCCTTCTGTTTCAGCCGTAGCTGCTCGGGGTCCTCTTGTCGCGAGCGTGACTGCAAAACATAAATAGCAATTAGAGAGGATCAGCAGTCAAAACACACAGAGACATCTGCTGGAGTCAAATAAATATGAAAAAATTAAGGCTGTCAATCAATTAAAACATTTAATCGTGATTAATTTAGATTTATTTTTTTAAGAAAATAAACAAGAATGAGTGTATAAATGTGGACTTTACTCACACAAAAATACATGCAAGTTTGACAAATAATGTAGCATCTAACTTTTTAGATGTACACTTACACTACCATTCAAAAGTTTGGGCACAGTAAGATTTTGTAATGTTTTTGACACAAGTTTCCAATTTATCTGATTAAAAAAATACAGCAAAAACAGTAATATTGTGAAATATTATCAGAATTTAACTGTTTCCTATTTTAAGCCGAATCCCAATTCTATTTTATACCCCTTCCCCTACCCCTTCCCCACAGAGTGTCAAGGGGTAGGGGTGAAAATATTCCCCTAAGAATTGGGACATCACTACTCTACCGTTACACGTGCTCATACGTCATCTAGCTCTTACAATACACACATACTGGTGTGCATTAGAGCCTTACCGTTCTATATTAATGCACTGCTTACTGACACACACACACATCGGAGATCGTTCAGCTCACACATCCAGGAGCAAATTAACTTTTCAATGCTGCCACACGACTTTAATTAATAACAGTTTAATAGTGAATCACTACATTATATTTTCCAGCAACGAGAGGATAAAATCGTTTTTTGAAGCAAGTTAAACTCGCTCATTGTAAAGAGAGACGTGTATACATGCAAATTTCATCTCTCATATCAAACGATATGACGTTTAGCAAACTTTAGCAATTTTTTACGATTGAATGTTACATAAAACTAATGATTACTTTTCATTAAAATCTTTATTAATGTCAATAATGCTTACATTTATGTGTCTTTTTTTCCGCTCGGGCAGCCATGTTGCCGCTGTAGCCGGTGTTGTGCTCAATTCTGACCCCTGCCAGATTATTACCCCCCTAGTATTGGTAGGTTTAGGGTTAGGTGTGGGGGAGGGGTTAGGATTAGGCAATCATATAGCGATTTCAACAAGAGGGGTAATAATTTGGCAGGGGGCCGAAAATGGGCACAACACCGGTTTACGCTGAGATAATTCATACCCCTTCGTACATTTCAGTTCAGGAAAAAGTAGAGTGTCTAAATAAGCACTCACAGCCGTTTCTATAAGCTTTGGTACTGGACAAAAGTGAAGTGAAACAAGAGAGATTGAAACAAATACTGCAGATTCACTCTCTCCCTGACACACTGAGTCTTGTTTTATTCTCAATATCATATGGAATCCATACATTGTGACGCATTGAATCATAGCGTATCTTGTTTGAAAATAAAATAAAGCCATTAATCACAGTTAATGAATCGCAAGCATCAAATCCATTGTAGTGTGTGAGAGAGAACAAAAACAAATTTTACCACTGAGTTTGGAAGACTGAACCTGTTCTGAACTTAAATCAATGATTTAAATGGTAGTATTAGAGATGTGTGTGAGAGAGAGAGTATGGCTGGAGGTGGTTTACTAACCTTAGCTGCCTTCATTAAAATTTCTCTCTCCTGCTCTTCTTTCTTCTGTTTCTCCAACTGGTCAAGTTGCTCAAAGAACTTGAGCTGAGAGCGAACATCTTCCACCTGCTCGTACCGACTATCCTCCTGCACATACATCATTAACATTACACACAGCCTTACAGGCTAACAACAAAAGCTCACACCCAAAGGATGAAGCGCTTTTAAGACCGAAACCTGCAACAGCCTCTGGATTAATAATTCCGATTCTGACATAAAGGAAACACATCAAGGGTTCAACAAAGTGTGGTAAAGAAATATAAAAATATGTTACTATCAACACTTTAATGAGCTAACCCAACTGGGTCAGTAGACTTGCCTTGTAAGTCATGTTCTTTTGCTGGGCGATCAATGAGACCTTCTCTAGAAGGTTTTGCAGTCTCTGCTGAGTGGCATGAGAGACGATGTTCACGACCTCGGGACCCAGCTCTGTCACTCCAAACCTTTGGCCTGACCACATGCAGGAGAACAACTGTTAGCTCTGATAAAACTGTACATTGTAGTAAAATCGAATACAAGATTTTTCTGTAACTAGACGTCTCACCTATCTCTAGTATCTTGTGCTGTAGCATGCTGGCGGAGAGGAAAGCTTCATCCTTACACGACCGCGTGACTGCGCCAACCAGCTCCGAGTTGGTGGCCAGGATACGTGCGCTCTCCTCCGAAAGATTAACGCCTGCCATTGAGGCCACGTCATTAATGTCATCGTCATCCCTGGACAGATTTAGACATAAAAGAATATTATGTCAGAAAGAGTTTGAGAGTCTGTTTCTCTAGTTTTACAAATGCTGCAAAACTATGACTTTCTAAATAAACAAATTTAAACATGTCTTTTGTATAACTACTCAAATGACAATTTACCATATTTTCAAGTATATAAAAGTATATAATATATCTGTGTAATATATCTATTAACATATTTTAAATAAATCATGTCTTAGAACTCTTATAAGGTAAATTATTTTATAATTAATCATTTATATGTTCAGTACAGTGTTGTTACTGTCAACCTAAAGCTACAACCTAAAAACAGTTCATTAATTTAAATAAAATAAAATAAAAATATTAGATAAAAAAACTTCAATGTCAAAATTTGAAAAAGTTTAAATGTTGGCTTGACCACTAACTGAAATAAAATAAATTTAAGTTGAATTACTAAAACGGAAATTAAATAAATCTAAACAGAAATACTTATAAAGAATAATTAAGCTGACAAAAGCATAACAAAATTACTAAAACATAAAATGAAATTAAAAACTATGAAATGAAATACAAAATTATAAAAATAATAGCTAAAAGTGTGTGTATATACATTATATATATATATATATATATACATATACATAAAATACTAAAATAACACTGGTTCACAGTATAAAAATTAATATTACACTGTTACGTGACCCATGGTCATGATAATGGCACTTAACGGTCATAATTCACAAACAAACTACTGTAGTGTGTACAGCATGAAATTAATTAACCTTGAGGAAAATGCAACATCTTTTCATCACATTCATTCATTCATGTATGTTGTGCACAATGTCTCCTGGGTAAACGTTGCTGTGCATGGCAGCAGAAAAGTGAAATGAACACAACACAAACCTGAAAGTTCCTCCAGCACCATCCTTTGTTTTATTCTTCTGAGCTAACGCTACAGATACAGAGCCCGGAGCCAGTTTAGTGCTACTCACAACACCCTGCTTCACAGCGACTGAAAGAGAGAGGTTACGTTTTGTGTCATTACATTATGAAAGAAAACAGACAGTGATGGATTTGACAGACACACTCACCTGTCTGGATCTGCTTGAGCTGCACCTGAGGCTGACCCACCACTATGTGGCTGTGGGGTTGACCCCTGAGCGTCACCATGGGAGTGGTTGTCAGGGTAACCTGAGGGGGCTTCACTATTGCCCCCTGCTGTGGAGGCTGCAATACCTGAACAACAACATTGAATGCAATTCTATAATTACAACCAATGAGAGTTTTACAACAGTCATTAATCATGTATATTTTGTTTTTAAATATTTGTTTATATATTAATTGATATTTATTACTATTATAATAGATCATGTATATATATATATATATACATGATCTATTATAATAGTAATAAATATCAAATCATACAGATTTAAAACAGTTTTGTTGAAATAAGTCATATTGCAATTATAATAACATGGAAATATTTTATGAAACTGTGTTAATAAAAGGTTAAATTAATTTTAGTCCCATTCCACATGTTATTATTAGTATATGATAATGATAATGATAATAATAATAATTGCTATTATATGATATAAACAAATCATATTATTATAATTTGGTGCGAAGGCACCTCTTGTTGTTATTATTATATGACTTAATTATTTGAAACAAATGTAAAAAAAAATATTAATATTATATATACATATATAATATATATATATATGTTTTTACATTTGTAGTGTCTAGACCAGTTTGTTGATGCAGTGCAAGAAACATTTATCTGTCCACTTTAGTGAAGAATGCAGACACAGGGTTCCCACTCTTTCATGAAGACCAGATTCAAGGACTTTCAAGGACTTTTTTAAGCACCATTTATTTTATATCAAGCACCTATCGAATTCACACGCCAGCATATGTAGTGTCATGAAAGACCTTACAGTACTTAACATTTCACTTACACTTAACATTTACATTAAAAATTTCAGAGTAATAATGTTTTGAATGTGTAGGTTTCATAAATTTAGACCGTTTTGAGCAGTCGTGTTCAAAGGACTTTAATGAAATCCATTGAAGTTAATACTGGTAATATTCAAATACAATTTCTAAAATATTGATAAAATATGCATCAAACTGGTTTTTGCTGTAGTTCTTGTACAAGATTCAAATTTGAAAGAATTTCGCAATTTTTTAAATTAATAAAAAGTAGTTAAATGTTGTAATAACACTGTAAAACCTGTTAACATTAAAAATTTGCACACTCTCTCAATAGAGACGTTACTCATTAATAAATAACTCGAGTCAAAATTATTTTGTAAATCACCTATTATTGTAAATCCCTTTTTTCATCTTTGACCTAGAGGAATGCAGCTGCTCAAACACGCAGTTGCTCAAAACTTCAATATTTTTTAAAAATATGTCATGAACATTTTAAAACCTTGTACATGTGCAAATCTGCAAAATAATATAAATAAATAAAAAATAGGACTTTCTATTTGCTTTTAAACTGTAAACACTTTTCACTAAGCTGTTTTTCTTATTTTTCAAGTTCTACATGTTCTCCTTAGCTCCATGTTGCAGTAAGTTTTGAGAGTTCATTTTTAGTCCATCTCCTATCCTGAAAAGTCTGTCTTGCAGAGATTGACTAAAAATGAGCTCCTAAAACTTACTGCTCGATTCTGGAAGATAAATTCTTCAAACAGTGGTACAAGAGGATGTGCTGCTGGTCCTTCATGAGTCACTCTCAACTTATCTGTCCATAAGGCCTATACAAATTAGTCTTCATGTATCTCACAACACTTCAGCATGTTATTCTTATTAAGTGAGGGTCATTTTTTAAGATTTTTTACCCAAGCAAAGTCTCTGAGAACCTGACAGCTTGTAATTCTGGAGACTCCAGGAAGGTTACAGTTCTGGAAAATGGTGGTGCTGGAGACTAAAGGTTTGATAGTTTACACCTAATTCTTCGCTTTAATTCTTAATTATTTTGCAGTTACCGTGTGTCTTTTCTTCTCCACCTGTTTTTGTCTAACCCCGCTGACCCAATGAGCATTTCGCTGACCACTGGTCATGTCTTAACTTTGCAATTTCTATATTGCATTAGTTTTGAATATTTCTCATGGGGATTTAATAATTTTTGATTTTTCAGTTAAATCTCTTTTTTGGCTCATTTCATCTGTAAAAGGAAACGTGCCTAATAATTCTGCACACCTGAATATAAGGAGTTTTTCACTTCCAGCATTCATGGACAATTATATATCACTTATAAATGATTAAATATAAAATTATAATAGTAGTTATTAAGATAGATGTGGTTTGGAATTGGTAAAATGTGCTTGGAAAAAAATATGATCAGAATATCAACGTGCCTTATAATTATATACAATATTAGAATGTTTGCGGGAGCGGGACACACACGTTGCGGGAGTGGGAGGTAATGGTCAGAAACTCTGCGGGAGCTAGGCTGTGCATCAACACACACGCCAAGTTTTTTTTTGCATTACCCCATCTCCACCCCCAATCATTAGTGCCGTTTCGTTCTGTCTTTGACAGCACATATAGGACAATTTTTGAAATAGCGCCATAAACAAAATGTATTTAAAATTTAATTCAAGCACTTTCAAGGACCTATGTTTGTTTTCAAGTACTTTCCAGGCCTTGAATACATATGTCTGAAATTCAAGTACTTTCAAGTACTTTCAAGAAGCGTGGGAACCCTGCGAGACATTCAAGAAACATTAACAAAACTATTTCAGAAAAATCTTTTTTTTTTTTTTTTATAAATCCATTTCTGAATAAGAACCGGTTCAAAATTCCTAACCCTTGTCCTTTATCAGTATAATCAGGCACTAAACTGTACTTGTCACCGACAGTCAATATTCCACACCAATGCGTAAGAAACATCAATTAGTTATAAATGATATGTATATGATGTTTTCTATTGAATTAACTGACACAGCTCAGAGTGATTTTTTTACTTTGCCACAAGGCAAATACAGGCATTACCATTCAACAATTTAAACAATATACTACATCAATTAAACTCCAATCATTTAGCTCAGTGTAAATTAAGACTAAACACCTCATTTTACCTGCAATGTGCTGTTAGCATTAATAATCCCAACCGTGTCCTTGCACCTCAGTAAACAACACATTAAGTAAATTATGCATGTAGGTATGTGTTTACCAGAGAGGCAGTCTGGCTGGAGTTGCTGAGGGCAGGCTGGATGAGCGTGCGAGGAGCTGTGGCGGTGGCACCAGCCGTGTTAGAGCTGGTCAGCACCACAGCGGGCGCCTGGAGGGCCTGGCTCTGCTGGATGAAGGCTGTGGAGTCAGGAGTGAGCTGTCTCAGAGCTGGAAGACTCCTCTGAAGAAACACATGGAAAAAGAGGAATTCATGTGGGAAATAGGATTGTCCCGATTATAAAATTTTGGCTGGCAATTAATCGTCATACAAGCAATTGCAAATAATGATTTAAAGCAACTCCATTTGGCTAGGCACTAAGCAGGCAGTGTGAATGCTACAATGTGTTAACACAACCACCAAAATGACCAAGCTGCTTACGCGTGCTTTGTGAAACAGGGCTAAACAAGACAAAAATCTTGTTCAATATGCATTGTGCATAAACTTAACTCCAGTTTGCTCTTAAACGATTTGACTACAATTAGTAGAGACTTACAGTCATTTATTACATGTTAATTACTACATAATTATCTGGTCCTGAATGACATGAATTGAGTTACATTTTTATTCAATGTTAAGATCTTTACCTTAAGGAAAGGCACTAAATAAGGCTGAGGAGAGGAGTTGAGCTCTTTGTAGAGCCTGCTGGTGAACTCCTCTGCTTCAATCATCCCTTCCTGAGGGGACAAACACCAAAAACAACTCGTACATAGGGACATTCTAGCATATTTAGAGGTTAATATCCCCCACGACCACTGACTAATACAGTGGGTTCAAAATTTAAGACCATATTAAAATATTAATTTAAAATAAAATGTCAAACAAAGAAAAGTTAGTGTAAAATTAAGAAGAAATGTATAAGATTATTTACTATTTCTATTTAAATAAGCTAATTTGTGATCTTATGAACATCTTTAAATAAAACCCCAGAAAGTTTCCATTAAAGCACATCACGATCCTCAGGTTTCACGCAGCTCAAGTAGTTTCTGCAGGCAAACAATATAATAAATTATTCAGGAATTCATATAATTTTTTCAATTACGAATTAATGCTCAATTATGCTGATAATATAATTTTTTCACTTAAAAATGAAAAAAGGGTTCAACTGTATGAATTAAATTAATAATCTTAAAATTGATGTAATTATTATACAAATAAATTATTACATATTACACTTTTATTCAGAAATGACACATTAAATTCAGCAAAAGTATCATGTTTTGCACCAAAATATTAAGCAGCACAACTGTTTTCAACATTGATAATAATAAGAAATATTTATTGAGCAAATCAGTATATTAAAATGATTTCTGAAGGATCATGTGACACTAAAGACTGGAGTAATGGCACAGGAATAAAATACATTTTAAAATATATTAAAATATAAACATTTTACAACTTTTCAGTTGTAATATTTCATAATACTAATATTGCATATAGTACAACAATATTACATTTTTGCTGCATATTTGATCATCATATTTTATCATTTGCATCCGTGGTCAGCATTAAAGACTTCTTTAAAAAAATTAACAAAAAATGTAACAGTAGTGAATAAAATAGAAGCATTTTAATGAATGGTCACAGACTTGGACCCCACTGCAGGGGTAGACTGTGAAACACCCATTCAACAAAGTGACAAAGGTAATTGAAATCTGTTCAATTCAGGTTTTACACACATCATTTAAAAAAAAAAAATAGCAACTTACACAATTATGATGATTTTTTTCACAGAGTTAGAAACATGCAAACACACTCAACTTCTGAAACTCACCAGCAGGTTCTTGACCAGCTCTTTAACGTTGGCGACAGTCTCTGATGACTGCTTACCACTAGTGGCCAGCTTTATCAGCGTGGACAAGAAGTTCCTACATTTCTTTACATTCTCCATTGTCTCCTATAAAAAAAGAAAAGTGATTGAATTAACACAATGTAGTTTTACTCTGCAGCAGCTTAAGATTCTCTTGCATCCGTACCTTGGATGCATACAAATGTTCAGGTTAAGATTTAATAGCATGAGCCTTGTATCAGTTGGGGATATCAGGGGATTCCCACTCTGAGAACAGATATTTAATTTAGGTTTGCACTTGGAAATCTCTTTAACTCCTTTTTACCATATTTAATCAGGTCAATTTACAGACCTTTCGAGAAGTCTTTAAGCATGAAGCTAAACGTTCAGGACCGTTTCTTCTGTTGTGAACCAGCGTGTCTTTGTGTGACTGCTAAGTTAGTGCAGCCTCTCACCGTTGCCGAGGAGACGGTGGTCCCTGTGGCAGCAGTCACAGTCCTCTGGGCGGTTCCTGCCTGCACTGACAACGCTGCACCCACAGAGGAGGACTGCTGACACACCAGAGAGAAGGAGTACAAAGAGAGAAGATAACAGCCACCTCAGAAATACACCTTACAGCACAGACTGATTCCTGTCATTTCTAAAGGGGCTGTTTCTACATGATGTGCCTTTTATAGCTACCTGTACAGGTGGTCTCTGGAGTGTGGTAGTGGCCGTGCTGCTGGCTGTAGGAGAGCCCTGCTTTATGATGGTGGTAGGAGTCACCTGTCGGGCCATCAGAGGAGTTCCAGGTGCCTGCAAATATCAGACAGACATCAATGAGCACATGCTGACATGGGAATGAATTAAAAAGAATGGAACCAACTAGTTAATAGCTAACTTGATCAACAATACAGATGGTTTGATGTCCTAGAGTCTCTTTCTCATCAAGGCTGTATTTATTTCAAAAATACAGAAAAAACTGTGATATTGTGAAATATTATCGCAATTTCTAATATTGGTTTCCTATTGTAATACCTATACTTTAAAATATTATTTATTCCTGTGATGGCAAAGCTGTATTTTCAGCATCATTTCTCCAGTCTTCAGTGTCACATGATCCTTCAGAAATCATTCTGATATGTTGAATTATTATCAGTGTTGCTGATCTAATATGCTGATTTACAGTGAAACTGTTGTGCTGCTTAATATTTTTTTGGAACCTGTGTTACTTTTTTCTTTGATTAATAAAAAGTTAAAAAGAACAGCATTTATTCAAAATAGAAATCTTTTCTAACAATATAATCTTTACTATCAATTTTATCCATGTAACACATCCAAGCTGAATAAAGTTTCTTTAACTTTCTTTAAACTTTCTTTAAAAAGAAAGAAAAAAAATTCTGACCCCAAACTTTTGAATAGTGTATATTGTAACACAAAATCTCTATTTTGAATAAACACTGTTCTTTTTATCTTTTTATTTTAAAAAAATATCACAGGTCCCAAAAAATATTAAGCAGTACAACTGTTTCCAACATTGATTATAAATCAGCATACTGGAATGATTTCTGAAGGATCATGTGACACTGAAGACTGGAGTAATGATGCTGAAAATTCAGCTTTGTTTCACAGAAATTAATTATATTTTAAAGTATATTAAAATAGAAAACATTTATTTTAAATTGCAATAATATTTCACAATATTATTTTGTAAATAATATTCAGTTTTTTAATCAAATAGATAGGCTACAGCCTTGATAAGCATAAGACACTTCTTTAAAAAAACTTTACTGATCCCAAACTTTTGAATTGCAGTGTATCTATACTGTAAAAAATGTTTTCTCAGATAACCTAAAATGCACATCATTTAGTTACATCAAGGGTCAAATCAAATATAAATAGCACATTAAAGTTAAAGGTTTCACACTTTTTTGTGTGTGCACTGTACAGGTCTGGTATAAAGAATATTTTTGCTCAGGTGCCCGAAATGTCCACCCAATAGAGAAAAGTTTTGCTCAGCAAGAAAACTCTTTCCTTGATATTTGTGTATTGAAAAAGTTTTTGATTGACATTTATGGTCTTTTTTTTTATTTGGGCCAGTTAAACTAATTTTCGGGCTACCAAAATCTGAAGAGTACCTGCCCGAAGGGCTACCAGGGATTTTGAAATTGTGCGAGCCCTGAATACACACACATGCATGTATATATCTAAGAAAAATATGTTATGTTTATAGATTAAAAGTATCAGCCAGAATGGATAAAAATGATAAACCAAATCAGTAACATTTTACACCATATTCCACAGCTTTCTAACAATAGTGTATTTATGAATTAATACACATTTGGAATAAAATTGTAAAAATGGTATTACAATGTAAAATAACTTTTCTATTTAATTATATATTTTTAAAAAATATATATTTAAAAAAAAACTAATGTAGTTTAGAATTTTTTTCTGCCTTTCCAAAATTGTCACTGACCCTATGATAAATAGCTATTCAGCCAAACGGAAAAAAAAAATCCTCGTTAAAAGCATGCATCTGATACCCCATATTATAACACAAGAAGTCTAAATAATAATATGATACTATAAATGTATTTATTATTCCGCAGTCATTCTGAAATATGTACTGCTGATGTCAGTTGAGTTCAGGGCGGTCAGAGGGTATTACCTGTGCAGAGGTGATTTGCCCAGGGGTGGTGCTGGTGGGGGCAGCAGGGCGGGCGGCCTGAGACTGGGCCTGCATCTGTGCCAACATCTGCTGTGGGATCATCAGTAACTGACCACTGTCACTACGCACCAACACCATACCTGCACACACAAACATGACACATAAAGAAAGGCTGACATCACTTCCCGTGTAAATTGTTATTCATTAGTGATATTTTCCTATTGATCTGACTGGAGCCAAGTCTGGAAACCATGCCCTGCTTAGAGGCACGAAGAATAAAGCGCACAGTTGGTGGCCTATATTTGCACAGCACACTGAGAACCCTACACACTGCGTCTCCGTTACTGTGTGAACCAACGGATGTGTTCTGAACAGAAACTGTTAATCGGAGAATCCAGATGGCCTCTTGTAGAAAAATCTGTCAAGTATTCTGTCCAGCCAGACAACAGGCTTGTCAGAATGACCAGAGCATACAGTCAAAAGAAAAATCACTAGAAAAAGAATAAGTTTATGTGCATTTCCTGAAGCAAATAGCAGTGCTTGTGAAGAAGTAAGAGAATAGTGTCGAGGTCTTCACTAAAATCACCCAGTATGCGAATGCTGAAGAATGGAAACGCAGGCTTATACAAAGAACTTTCAAAGTTTGGTGAACTTTATCCTGCAAATTTGTATCATGTCAAGACGTGTAACCAATAGAAGATTGGCATGACCTCTTAGTGGATTTTGGATTTTTACTTTTTGGATTTTTTTGTTAGTCATTAGCTACATGATGAATTTATGTTTAAAAAAAAAAAAAAGATGCTGCAGAGCGTGACGTCCAAAGAAATTTTACATGCTCAAAGACAAGTGTAACTGCCCCTTAAGGAAAAGAGAGGTAGAGGAATGCAAGACAGAAAGAACTGAAACCAGTATATTAGCATTTTAATGTTCCTATAAAATCACTGGAAGTTACATCTTAAACTTTTTAGCACTAAAATTGAATGGAAGAATCTAAATATTCAACCTCAAGTTAAGATAATAACTAAGAATTTACAAAATGTTTGAAAGGAAACACATTTGCAACAACTATGGCCAAACTTTAACCCAACATTTTCCTTCAAATTCAACTACTGGTAAAATACCTTAAAATTGGTTGATTGTAAGATTAAAAAACTCACTTGCTCGTTGTCGTGTTGTTCCAAACCTGCACGATTTTTTCTTCTGAGCACAAAAGGAGATGTTAAGCAAAATGCATCTCTTTTTCCCGTACAGTGAAAGTTAATGAAGCTGTCTGAAGATCTTTTGTGTCGTGCACAATAAAGAAAGATATGCAGGTTTGAAGGATGTGTAGTTCTAAGGAGAACTATACTTTATATACATTTCAGGAACTTTAACTGCTCTACTGTTGTTGTATGCACTTATAGTGAGCCCCACAAACTTCGCACGAGATCACAGATGGCTGTTACAATCTCTACAACTTCCTCTATTACAGAAATCGACATCATTGTACACACATGCAAAGGGAGTGCTAGTGTGAGTGAGGTACCTGGAGGTAGCTGGATGTTCTGGATGTTCTGGCCCGGAGTGCTCTGAGAGAGTCGGGGCGCTAACACCTGTGGCGCAATGGCCCTGATGGCAGGGCTCGATCCCACTGCTGCTGCAACAGTTACCGGAGCCGCAGTTCTCGTAACCCCCTGCAAAACAGCCCCCTTGGCCACTCCAGGTCCGAAAGTCATAGTGCCGGCGGGCTGGATGATAGTTTTAGTAGCCTCGGACTTGCTCGCTGAGACAGAAGCAGGAGTCTGGTTCATCAAAAGAGGGGTCGTTGTAGTAGCAGAAGTAGTAGTTGTAACGTTAGTAGTAATGGTAATTCCCGGGGTCGCTACATTGGCTACAGTCGCCGAAACGGTGTTATTGTTATTACTCCCGTTAATAGTTAAACCTGTTCCAGCAGTTTGCATAGATGGCCTGACAACTGTCACGGAGGGACCTGCACTGGATGCTGCCGCTGGAGGATTCCCGTAAGAAGACTGTATCACTGTGTTTGGGCTTGGGGCGACAGTGACAGAGTTTCCGTGTCCTTTCGCCACCCCGGGCCCGTTATTAACAACTGGGACAGAAGTTGAAGCGTCGTCTGATGATGATGATGATGATGGGCCACTGGACACTGGAGTGCCGCTTTCAGTGTGCGGATCCATTGCATTGCCTCCGTTCAAAGTTTGCACTGTGGACGTCCCGATCAAAGTAGTTACCATAGCATTAAAAAATACTGGATCGCCTTAGCTGTCTTCCATCTGTGCCTCTGGCACATCAGTTCAGGAAGTTTGGGCTTTTCCCTCCAGTTGCTTTTCGAAGGAACAAGCGTGAGTGAAGGGGAGTCTCGTGTCACAATGTCAATACAGATTTGACAAGCGCCCGTGTCACCTCAAGTCCACTTGCAACAATGCTCTTGGGAGAAATAATCATCTAACACACTTGAAGAGCAGCAGCTTTCATTATGTTCATATGTACAAGAGCTCGCAGAATGTCAACATTAGCTAACGTTAGTTGAATTGCCTCTTTTCCCGGAGTCAGCGGGGTGATTTTCCGGCTGCCTGGGCGCTTACCTCAAACTTATTGTGACAAGATGTGGAAACTTCTAATCTACTACAACCAGAAGTATCGGTAAAAAGTTTCTTTTCCACTCTTTTAATACAGAAATCCTTATATAGCAGGTCAAAGCCTGCCGCCATCTTCGATGTGAACAGTGAGGAGCTTTAGACAAAATGACATTGCGCATGCGCGCAGAAGCGGAACCGTAATTACGCTGGATTTTTGCGGAGCCCTCATTGGTTGTCCTCCTGCGTGGAGGCGGGACATGAGAAACGTCAGTTGATTCTGGCGGAGCGCGGTCAGAGTCGGTCTGTCATCGAGAAAAGGGCCTTGTTAAGTTGAAAAACAACCGTTGATTTATTCGCAGATAGCTCTTGGGCATATCTAGAGACACTCTTAGCTGTTATGTGTTGGTTATACCGCGTGTAGCGGCTATTTGGTGAACTTCACAGCGGGCTGTCTTCCCCCAAGATGGCCCCGTGTTTTGAAGCGTCTGTGTTGAAAGCGTGAAAACGCGCCACACCTCTGCCAGCGTGACTGGCCATAGAGGCAACATAGAGGGCACGCGTGCTACTGCATCCTTAGTTCACAGGGTTCCTGCTCAACCCCATTTGATTTACAGTATTCTCACTTCTACATCGCTCCGTTACATGGTATATTTTTGCAATCGCGTTTATACTTTATTGCTCTGTGTTAACTAAGACTTTAAAATGTCTTGACTTTGCAAGCAAATTATGCATATAATATAGAAATAAAAGTTATGAAGGGACAATCTTGAATGAACCAATAAAAAGATTTTTTTGGACACAAAGTTCAGCTGGTCATTTTTTTCTTAATTAGTTAAAATTATTTTAAAATTTGATTTTATAAGTTATAAGGAATTGCTTAAAATTGAAAGTGGTATGAATAGTTTAGATTTAGAATATTGCTGTTATATTTAATCATTTTGATTATGCATTGGCTCATCAGCAGTTGAAATCTGTAACACATCTTAAGTTGTACGTTAATATTAAGTGTTGTAAAAATCATTTAACAGCCTTGTTCTTTGCCGTTTTTAAATCATTTTATAGTATTGTGAAAATTTAGCCTATATAATATAATGCATGCACAGAGGAATTAGATTTGCATGTGTCAGATAGGAACTATGATACATGCAAAGGCACCTCTCCAGTATGTTAATCTATCATTAATTACTTTGAAACTGTCAAGAAAGAGCTTTACATCATATAGTACATAATTTCGAGGGGTGAGAACCAGAAGGGCGTAAGTGACATTTCACCAACTTTACAGGAGAGCCAAAACAAAAATTGTGCCATAGTTTGATCTGACTTTGTGTGCTGATTTCAATTGTTTATAATACAAATTTGTACACTCATGGATGACAATACTTTTGCCAGTAGAAAGAGCTCATTAAGAGCTTTCATTTGATGTATTTATCTCCATTTCACCAAAAATGTCACTTATGCCCTTCTGGTTCTCACCCCTCGATTTGTCATTTATAAAAATGCAGTTAATGAGGTTCAAAAGGCATGAAATTTATGAAATTTAAATAATTTTTTTTTTTTTTTTTTAATCTATTCACATCTAGGCCTAAGTGAAAAGAACCTTCTTTCACCAAAAAAAAACCCTTTTGTGAAACAGAAAGTTTCTTTATGGAACCATTTAGAACCATCTATGGCATCGTGAAGCACATTTATTAGTGTATATAATTGCCCCTGATTTTTCCTATACTCATCAATTCACCGTTGTGCTTTGACAAGTTATTTCTAAAAGAGATTTAAATGATTATATATTTGCATCACAGGTGTGGCTCTCCTGCAGTGTGCTGGGGTCCAGATTCAAATTTCACTTCTTCATTGTTACTCTTTCAGTGCTTTGTAACATATTGGGTTGACTACGACAACATCAAGAGCTTTCTGCTCAGGCTTCTGATTTGGGGGATTCATTAGCAAATTAAATGTCAGTAAATGCTGCTTTTAACAGTGAAAATCTGTTAAAAGCTCTTTCCGGGCTTTTGGTACTTGCTTTGTAAAAACACATTTGTACAGTAGCCTATATGTGAGGTTATGGTCCTCAGATCTAATCTTATTTTAGGTAAATCTGTTTTTCTGAAAAAGGTACAAATTCAGTGGCTGACTTTAGAGGTGCAGACAGTGGACCTGGATGATGGTCAGGGATAACAGAGCAGAGGCTTAAGGACAAACCCTAAAGAGAAACACGCAACATGCAGAATATACTTTATTGTACAACTATGTAATCAAAAATGATTCTTTTAAATTTCACTTATGGTAAAATTTTCCGTATAAAAAATTAGTGAGAACATTTGATGCATGTGTTTCCTGGGAATCAGAATGTCTGTGTTTAGAATATTATATTACTGTTACTTTAAAAACTTAAAAAATATACATTTTAATTATAAAAGTACTTTATGTTATGTACACCATAAATGTTCACCCTCTTTGAAACATACATATTTTTAATATAAGATACAATACTTTTCAATTGTTTGTCTGCTAACTCATACTGATTTGAAATTCAATTTGATTTGATATTTTATATTTTTTTTTAAATATGAATATTTATATTTCTTTTTTTTTAAATAAATATTTTATTTCAATTAAAATAATCTGGATTATTAGCACCAAGAAAAGATAAATGCAAACATACAAACCTCTCATAAAAGGTAAAAAAAAAAAAGAATCCACAAAAAATTGAAATGGACTACAATTCAACACACACACAAAAAAAGGAAAATGCACAAGCAATCAATCAAAAGGATTATTTAGGCTACAATTATGTACAAGAAGTTATCTTGTTCATTTAACTACACAGAGACTAGTGCTACAGTGCATATACTGTATGTACAAATACATTAAAACACTATCCTTAAACAAAACTTTTTTACAACCTAGTTGTGAATTTATTTGAGATCACAAATATATTTGTATCAGTCGCTCCTCTTGTACCATAGCGCTCCCCTCTGTGACACTCCAAGTAAGGACCCCAGTCCTCTGTGGGTGAACAGGCTGCTTTGATACGCTGAATGACAAAAGCCAAAGTTTAGAATCAAATAGTGCATGACTAAAAAATGCAACACACCGCTGACATGCTGTACATGTTAATATACATAAAAAATCCTTTAAAAAGAATTTTAAAAAAAATTCTCAGATAAAACATGAACATCCTGCTTTACCTGCCAGGGGCCTCCACTAGCTTTGTACACTTTCCAGACGGCAAGAATAGGGATCCAAATGAGGCAAAATGCAGTTATACACCAGCCCAGAGAAATGCCCCAATCTGGATATGCAACTGAGCCATATGTGGGGGATGTAAAAGTATACAAGGACCATACAAGGATAATCTGGTTTAAAAAAACAAACAAAAAAACATAATCATTAGGTATAACTTTATTATTATTTATATAATAATTATAGTTTAAAAATTGTGTACATACAGAAAGAACCACTGGGGTGATACAAAACCAGCAAGCTCTCCACCATAACCAGAAGAGGGTGCTCTTACTCCCAATCATCATCTCGATGTCTTTGATGAACCGATTACCACCTTAAAATGTACATGCATTTTAGAAAAGAACAGAACAATAATTGGAGACAGGCAGCACATATAACATTATCACATATTGCTAATATATACTCACCATACAAGATGGAAAGACCTAAGACCTCCAGTAATCCAGCGACCAGGAGAATCCATCCAGCACAAAAAGTGTCAATTAAATTCACCCAATATATTCCTGCCTATCAAAACAAAGCACTTTTAAACATACTGCACAGTTGGGTTCACTCTGTGCAGAATTCCCTTATTCACCTTTCATGTAATGCATTTTTAGAATTGTAATACAGTGGGGAAAATAATTATTTGATCTCCTGCTGATTTTTTTAAGTTTGCCCACTTAAAAAAAAAGAAGGGTTTATCATTTTTATGGTAGGTTTATTTTAACCGATAGAGACAGAATATCAAAACAAAAAATCCAAGAAAAAAAGCAGCATACAAATGTTTAAAAAAAAATCCTCATGGGGTAAGGATGATCATGAGAAAGGTGAGGAATCAGCCCAGAACTACACAGAAGGAGCTTGTTAATGATCTCAAGGCAGTTGGGACCACAGTCACCAAGTAAACCATTAGTAACACACTACGCAGCAATGGACTGAAATCCTGCAGTGCCCGCAAGGTCCCCCTGCTCAAGAAGGCAATGTACAGGCCCGTCTGAAGTTTGCCAATGAACATCTAAATGATTCAGAGAAGGCTTGGGACAATGTGCTGTGGTCAGATGAGACCAAAATTGAGCTCTTTGGCATCAACTCGACTCGTCGTGTTTGGAGGAAGAGAAATGCTGACTATCACCCCAAGAACACCATCCATACAGTCAAGCACAGAGGTGGAAACATCATGTTTTGGGGCTGTTTCTCTGTTTCTAAGGGTACAGGATGACTTCACCGCATTGAGGGGCCAATGGACGGGGCCATGTACCGTAAAATATTAGATGAGAACCTCCTTCCCTCAGCCAGAACACTGAAGATGGGTCGTGGATGGGTCTTCCAGCATGACAGTGACCCAAAACACACGGCCATGGCAACAAATGAGCGTCTCAAGAAGAAGCACATTAAGGTCATGGAGTGGCCTAGCCAGTCTCCAGACCTTAATCCCATAGAAAATCTGTGGAGGGAGCTGAAACTTCGAGTTTCCATCCAAGAGACAGCCAAGAAACCTTAATGATTTAGAGAGGAACTGTAAAGAGGAGTGGACCAAAATCCCTCCTGAGATGTGTGCAAACCTGGTGGCCAACTGCAAGAAACGTCTTACCTCTGTACTTGCCAACAAGGGTTTCTGCACCAAGTACTAAATCATGTTTTGCTTGGGGATCAAACTTAGTTGACTTACTAAAATGTAAATCTTTTTTTACATTTGTATGCTGCTTTTTTTCTGGATTTTTTGTTTGATATTCTGTCTTTATCAGTTAAAATAAACCTACCATAAAAATGATAAACCCTTCTTTTTTTCTTTTTTTTTTAAGTGGGCAAACTTACAAAATCAGCAGGGGATCAAATAATTATTTTCCCCACTGTATTTTTAAGCTTAGTCTTAAGTATATCTCAGAGTAAATTTGAATCTATATTCGTAATGGTTTGCCTACCCTTGTGACACATGGCAAGCCGAGCAAAAAGAGAACAATGCAGACTGCTGTCGTAACAATTCCTCGCTTGGACTTCAAAAGCTTGGGATAGGCATCTTGGAGGCAGGTGGCGATAACCTCTGTAGACAAATCATGATTAAGATTAAGACAAATATTTGAGTACTTTTTTCTTATTATTTTACAGTATCTAAATCTGCTTTTCTTTACCTATTCCTGCAAACTGGGAGTCCAAGCCAAGGGTAATAAGCATAACAAAGAACAGGATTGACCACAGGGGTGAAATAGGCAGCTTAGAAAGAGCATCAGGGTACGCAATAAAGGCCAATCCAAAACCTGAAACACAAATTGGGGCTTAGCTTAATAACACGAGGATGAGTACATCACGCTAGAATCTTTATTATTGTTTAAATATTGCTTTAACGGCAAACTACGCAATTTATTACTTTCTTTGTTTTAAACGAACTCTTAAATGCTCTGCAAATGCACTTACTGAAAATGAAAAACAATACTACATTTTCATTTCAGATCTTACCAGCATTTGCAACTTCTGACACTGGTCTCTGATAGACATGCGCCATGTGTCCAAGGATAGAAAAGATGGCAAAGCCAGCAAAGACACTGGTGCCACAGTTTGTAATGCACACAATAATGGAGTCTTGATAGCAGTTGTTGTAAAACTTATTGTAAGAGGACAGAGCCATCAAACCACCCCATGCAATGGAGAGAGAAAAGAAGATCTGAGTAGCTGCATCCTTCCAAACCTACGGTAAAAACAGGCTACATTAGATGTCTGATATCAGTGTATTCCTGTGATTATGAAAATTAAGATTAGACAGACCTCAGAATCAGCCAGTTTGGTGAGATTAGACTTTGAACCGATGTAGAACTCAATGCCATCTTTTGCTCCCTCTAGAGTCACACCACGAATCAGCAGGATAAAAAGAACGACGTATGGGAAAGTAGCTGTGAAATACACCACCTGAAACGTACCATTTATTATGTTAAATTGAATGCAAAATGCTTTGTTCTCTTGCTGCCTCAACACGATTTACTGAACAGACCCAATTGAATGTTACTGAGGTGAAACACTAACCTTCCCAGAGGACTTTATGCCTTTGAAGAGAGCTGCTCCGACTAGTATCCAGGCAAGCAGCAGGCAAAGGGCAAGGTGCCAAACCACCGGCCCCGTCTCATTCATACTGCTAGTGCGCTGAAGAGCCTCCTCACTGAGGATAAACAATTCAGACACAAAATGTCAAATACAAAAAAAGGAAAAAGAAAGAACATAAAACACATCTAAATAACAACAACAACAAAAAGAATCAAAATAATGCAGATAAGAAAAAGAGATCTGGATATTTGCCCTTTTGACTCACTCCCATATTGATTCTAGACTAAAGGTTAAAATATGCTCAGGTGAAGACCATTTTTAAACTTCATTCAAAACAAAATGTCTTTAGAGAGAGAGAAAAATATTTGAATGTTACTTACTAGATATTGGCGTCAGTTACTGTACATTACTGTTTTACAGTCTGGGGGTGGTAAGATTTTTTATTTTATTTTTTATATATATATATTTTTTTGAAAATGACTTATTTTGTGAAAGAAAGAAAGAAAGAAAGAAAGAAAGAAAGAAAGAAAGAAAGAAAGAAAGAAAAACGTGCCAACAAAGCTCAGTCTCACTGACAAGCTGTACAGAAACAAATGTCAACTTACTCCCAGTATTTCTCGCTGGGGCTCTGGCCTGCTGAAAATTCATTCTGGCAGGTTTGATTCTCAGCAGTCACATTCAGTGCTGCAACAGTAATGTTGTAAGCTACTGAAATAAACATACGATCTAAACAATGATTCACTGCAGTATTATTCTGTATCTTGATAAATAAATACTTTGAACATATAGCTTAAACCCTTTTAATAATTTTAAGCACAGAGCTGTAATGAAGTTCCCATTAGAGATTTTTTTTTTTACAAAGTGTGAAAGGCGAATTTCCCTTACAAGCCAGTTCATCTAGAAAAATCCAAGAAAAATCCAAATACTTTCATTATCTGAGCATAAAGTCATGGTATGTCTGACACAGAAACATGGGCCTCTTTAGAAAGAGAAAAAAACAGTCTAACAAACCTGTCGAGTTGCAGTCCTTCGCACTCCAAGGGAGAGGATATTGAAAAGATGCAAAAAGGTAGTAGATACTATAAGCGATGATCACATTATAGTAGATTGCCACAAAAGTGCTAACCAGCATCATTGTGATGCCAACACCTACAAAAAAAAAAAAACCTTTAAAAAGATATGTTTAAAGTATAAACAAAGTCAAACGTTTGAATCAATTCGCTTAAAGAAGTGTGCACTTGATTTGCACATGCTGGATTTTTTTAGTGTTCACAACTCCCCTTAAACATTAATGTAAAGGTCCTGAGGGCAAATGCAATTATGCAATCTGCATGTTAACTGTGTTGGAGGAGTATTTGTCCTTGTGTCTCAAGGTTGGTTTAATACATTTATGAATTAGCCTTGAGGCATTTACCACATTGGTGGACCTCAAAATGTGGCAAATGTCCATTTGAATCCACAGTGTATTTTTAAAAACTCCTCAGGAGCTTTTAGATCTACCCGTTTTAAGATTGAATTCAGAGTTACCTTGCAGTATAGGCACAGCTTTCCACACATTGATGGGGCCTTGGCTGCAAAACTGTCCAAAAGAGCTCTCCATGAAGAACAGAGGAAGGCCAGCAACAGCCAGCATGATAGTGTAGGGAATGAGGAAGGCCCCTTGAATTGTTGAAAAGATGCAGTATTTAAAACAGAGAGAGAAAAAAGAAAGAAAAAATAAATTTTCTTTAAATATGATTTTGTGCATTTTTACTTTTGTGAAAGTAAAATATGTTGCCATTTTTCTTGCCTTTACCTTCTTGCTCCTCTATTATACAGTATGAATAAGACATTATTCAACATACATTATTATAAAAAAACATAATAAAAGTCATCTTACTGTACCTCCGCCATGTTTGTAAGCCAAGTAGGGAAATCTCCACACATTTCCAAGACCAACAGCATAGCCGATCATAGACAGCATGTACTCTCTTTTGCTGCTCCAGTTTCCCCTGTCAGTGTTTTCATCTTCTTGCCCAACATGAGGATCTTGCTTGTTAGATTCATTGTTATCCTACAAAAAGTAATAATAATAATAATAATAAATACTCATTACTAAGTCACATCATATCATACATTCTTTTTTTTAATCAATGTCAAAACATGCCAATAAATAAAAATTGATGTAAACATAATTGTTTGTTACCTGTTCAGCTGCAACTGAGTTTTGGAATAGTACTCCTGTAATGTTGCTCAAGTTGTATTTCCTCATTCTTCTGCACAGTCTCAAGAGCGACAGGTGAAGTGATGGACACACCTGACAGAGCGAACCTGAGGAAAAACTGTACACGGTACTCTTATATAGTTCACATACACCCCTCCCCACCCCCTTTCAACATGACAAAACATCACATTAGTGGTCATACACATTACAGTCACTGATCATAATCTCAGTTTGCATTTACATTGACTCTGTTGGAAATATCATAAATTATAAATCAATATTTTTATTTTAGCTTGATTTATTAAAATGATGTTTTTATGTCTAATATATAGTATATCTATGGTCTTATACAGCGTGTACAGATTTTTAACAATAGAAAGAACTGGGCTAATTTAGTTATCACTAGGTATCAGTCATCTGAGAAATTCCCAAGTGTCAGAATAAACTACTAATCATTGCAAACAAAGGGCCCTGATAAACTACACTTTCTCACTCAAGAGGGGCCTTCACAGTCATTCTCTGTAATAACAACATGAAAATCACTTGTTTATGATTCAACAAGAAAAAAAAAAAAAAAAAATGAGGTTCAGTTTTGAGTATGACTTACATATATTTATCCAGCGAGATCACTTCCATGACATGTTATCAATAAACATTTAGGTGAGGCAGAGCTATTTAAGGAATGTCAGAGAGGCAATATCCAGTGAAACAAAACTGGCTTAATTATTATTTAAAAAAATGTATAAAGTTCAAATTATGATGTGATTTTACAGAATGAGACGTATTATACAGTTTCGAGAAAAAAAACAATAGTAAAACTCTGGGAATGTTTCATTGTCTTTTTATTGTGTGGCAATCATCAAATGTATTATAAGAAAATGTAGCAATAATATTTATCATGACACAAAAAAGATTCCAGGAATTAAATGACTCCACTTCCCTGTTTTTTGTCTCCCAAAGCATGTCCAAGTGCAGATTCCAAACCACTGTTGACATTCCACAGACCTTCAATGACTGGACACTGAGGGATGGAGAGCAAACATAAGATCTTTGTATCAAGCCTGACAAGAGAGCACAACCTGAAAATAATCAGGCAACTTATTAACTCAAAACCCTCAGCTTTTCTACTGGTTTAAACATTTCACCACCTGCATTTAAGCTTTATAAATCACTGTCATTGTGTTAAGCGCCAAATTACAGTATGGTTTGCCGATACACATGAACCATTTGTCAGAAACAGGTCATGAGGTGTTTACCGCAGTCTAATGTTATTGCCCAGAAGTGTTTTGACTGTCATTAAAGTGCTTACCAGGTAATTACAGTTAAAGGAAACAAACAGTAGCCCCTCAAAGTCTGTGTCTGTTTCAGAGGAAAGGGTTAAAATAAATGAAAAGACATGGAATGAGAGTGAGCACCTATAAAAAAGTTTGACAGTTTCATTTGAATTATTCAGGGAGCCATGCGAGTTACATCTCAAATAAAGTGGCTAATTCTTTTATTGAGTTTACTATCTCATGACATTGTTTGTCAAAGTGAAACAGCGCCTTGCTGATGAGTTTCCAATGCGTAATGTCCTTGTGACTTTGGAAATGATCTGCATTCAGGGTGTCTGCATCCAGGGTTTTGAGTAAGTAGAATTATTACAAATGAAGACACTTATTATAGTGAGTCATCTGCATTCACCACTTTCAAACTGTTGCAGGATGAAATACTCCCTGTTACACTAAAGTCACAATATGATGTCATACCCCTATTGTCACAAATACATGGTGACTCTCAAGAAAGATTCTTTCACAAAACAAAACAAAAACAAGAAACAAAACAAACAAAAACATAACAAAAAAAAAATACAAGAAAACCTGGACCATTAAGGTCAAAACATGTTCTCAAATCTGTGTAATGTGAAAATAATTGCCAGAGACTTGCAGGCTAATAACACATGACTTGCAAACTGAATTACTTTAATATGTAACTGATTCATGGCATAAAGCACAAAAGCCACATTCTCCCAACTGTCAGTTTTCTTTGAAGGTTGACTGTGTTTCAGTACTGCCAAAACAGCAAGTTTGTCTATATCAATTCAGACCTCGAGAATATTGAACAAGAGGATCACGCACAACCTTTGCATGTACGGATATTACATATACGGATATGTTATTGTTGTTTTTGTTTTTTTGCTAAATCAAGTTTTAGATGGGATGTCAACAGCTTAAACTGCATTGGCAATGTACAGATAAATGCAACGGTAATATGTATTATGTTTATTGTTCTTTAATTATAACATTATAACATGAATTGCAGTGAAACTGTTATACAGTTGAATTTATTTATACCATAATCCCACAGATTTACACTATTTGTGGCCGCATATATAGAGTAATATGCAAATGAATTCTCTGCCAGCAGGAGGCGCTGTTGGAGCGGGAGAGCTCGAGGTTTCCCTGGTAACACTGTATGGCGTTATTTTACTGCCAAATGTCGAGAGCGCATTTTGTAGCGAAAGTAGATTAATATAATGCGCGAGCGTGAATCTCCCTGCTCGCGCGCGGATTTCCTTTGCTCTCGCACAAAACCGGACGCGCGCGCTCGGATATACACTGCTCTCGCGCAGAGAGAGTGCGTGCACTTAAAATGTGTCTCTCCTCTTGCTCAAGTGTGCGTGTGCACGCTCAAACTTTGTCCTGTGCACTCGCACATCTCTCCATGCTCTTGAGCTAGATATTAATTATTTTCACACCTGGATTAAACTTCAAAAGTTATCAGCCAATCAGATTTTTCTATGACTGACCTGATGAAAATACTAGGCCTACATGCAGGGGCGGACTTACCCATTAGGCAAAGGTAGGCGACCGCCTTGGGCCCCCAAAAGCCAAGGGCCCCCTAAAAAGCTTTTCATATACCAGATGCGCATTAAGCGCGGCCGCGGACACGCGAACGGTTGCTGTTTACTGTGTTTATTGCCACGACAACCGTCTGCGTGTCCGAGTTGAACGTGCTTCTTGTGTATCCTGCTTGTAGCAAATATAAATATAATGCATCTGAAGATGACTGCCCCGCGCGAGCGCGAGGTCTCTCTCTTTCCCAGCGCGCGCACACACCTCTCTCTCTCTCTCTCTCTCTCTCTCTGCGTCTGCTCTGTTCTGAAAGGAGCTGCGCTTTCAGTTAAAACACAGATATGTTGCTTCTCTAATTTTACATGCAAGTATAGCCGAAATCACAGCACAGCTATGGTCTTTATCTTATGTGTAGCCTTTTTGATTTTATCAGAAGACGGCACGATTATAAATCAGGATTTTTGAGCAGATTAACATCTTGGAAGCGAGAGCTGGTTATGTAGTCTTAATGGATCGCGTTTCAGTCACTATTTCATATTCATCCCATTGTCTGACAACAGAAACAGTAAAATATATCAATGACAATTTATTGAGAATTTAGCTGCATCAAAATACAGTATGTGGCACAGAGAACCAAACAAATGTAATAATAAATAATAAATGTACATTTTGCATGTTCAGAAGAAGTGAGCTGCCCTGTCTTTGCGAAAATGTCAGTAAATTGCTCAGTACAAAGAAAGAGAAGTAATAGGAACCTGGTATTTCTATGTTCTTTTTTTTCATGTGTCTAATAGACATGAACAAGTTCTTTGAAAAACATCTATGACCTATGAAACATGTCTACTCTTCATGCTCTATGTTGACTATGGTTTCACTAATAATAAACATATATTGCATAAAGCATCCATATTTATCCATGCCCATGTTGATTAGAGTATTAAAAACTTATTAAAAGTATTAATTTAAGGTACATTTAGAACAGATAAAAATGTGCAATTAAGTTGTGATTATTTGCAAGTTAACTCATGACAATCATGAGATTAAATATTTGAATCGATTGACAGCCCTAAGTTACAATGACTAAAATTAAATGTAGGCTTAAGCTGGTAACTCATCAGTGGACTATCCTCGTCAATATAGGCTATATTTTTCACACTTATTTTTCATATGAATGAACCTCTGAAGGGAACCGATTCTCTTCAGAAAAGTTTCGATGGCATTTTCTTTTTACCTGATAAAGTATAATTTATGAGCCGAGCTCTGCTTTGTTTACAGCCCTTACCGGGGAAACCACTATATTTCTGAAGTTCCAAAAACACCTCCTACTGGCAGAGAATGAATGTGCATTTTCAATAATCCAGTCTGCTGTTTTTGTTCAGATTGTTTTGTTTGAAAATCCACCCACATAAACCCGTTTTAAATAATATAATAATTTATACTTCTTACTCATCCCTTTTCTTAAAAAAAATGGTAAGGTTCAATTGTGAGGTTTATCGTTTTATATATATATATTTTTTTTTGTTGTTAAAACTTGTATCTCAATGGTAAATCAATTGCAATTTCATGGTCTACAACATGAAATAATAAACGTGTCTGCTAAATGAATAAATGTAAATGTAAATGTAAATGAAATAATCCCATTATAACATGTACATGAAAAATGTAGAAACATTGGACTCAACTATGGGGCACCTTTGTGCAGCAGCAAACATCACGACAAAAAAGGAACCTCAAGGTTGATCTAGGTAAATGTGTGCAAATGTATAGGGCCCCATTTCTATATTTGCCTGGGGCCCCCAATTCACTAAATCCGCCCCTGCCTACATGAAGAGGGAACTGATCCTGGAATTTCTCTACAATTTAATAATATTTAGTCATATCAAATGTATATTAGAAATGGCTAGGAATCGGGTGCTTGGATGATTTATTAAAAATAAAAATAAAAATTAGTTTGTCTAATTGTTTGGTCAAACCCCCTGAGCGATTTATCTAAACAAACAAACAAAAAAGTATATGATTCTTAAAGTTCATGTGGCCATACATGTATTGTGTACTTGGGTTGAAATATATATATATATATATATATATATATATCTTCTGGTTTAAGACAGAACTAGGGTCAGATGCACTATTCCCTAAATAGCCTACTTAAGATGTGGAGACCAAATATAACACTATAATGAATTTATCATATTTGTGATAACATCACTACATTATATTCTATGGGTTTAATGCATTTGCAGACAGTGTCATTACCTATAACTGAATATGAAGTGAGTTTTCATGAAAAATAAAAAATCTAACTAAAATCAACTGAAAACAAACACTGGATTTAAAAAAATAAGCTCCCAATAAATGTCCAAACAGCGATTCTATCAGAGCATTTAGTGTGTTATGATATCATCGTTTACAACTACTTTTTGCATTTGATGTTGTTTGATAGGAATTGTTACTTACGGTTGCCAACAACAGAGAATTTATTGCAATGATTTTAAATTCAGTTGAGATATCTGACATAATATGACATAACATTGACTTTTATATGAAGTCTTTAGAGCCATGGGCTGTTTTTAGATAAATCGAGGGGTTTGATCAACCATAGTTGAACAGAGGTTATTTATGTACAAATCATCCAAGCACCTAATTTCTAGCCATTTCAAATATACATTTGATTAACATTGCTAAATATTATTAAACTGGAAATAAATGAAAGATCCTTCTTTGATTGTCAAAATATTTCACAGAAAAGAACAAAATACAAACATAAACGATATAAAGTAAAACAAAGTAGCCTACAATAACCAGTGTGTTAAAACAAAAATGCAACATATGCAAAAAAAAAAAAAAAAAAAATGAAGGAAAGGCCCTAATGAAGAAATCTGTTTCAAGATATTTTTAAAAGTGCATAATAACTTTTGACAACGTTTAATTCAGGTGCGAAAATAATTAATCTTCATGTACAATATATACTGTATATATTTATTTATTTATTTATTTCAACCCAAGTACACAATACATGTATGGCCACATGAACTTTAAGAATCATATACATTTTTGTTTGTTTGTTTAGATAAATCGCTCAGGGGGTTTGACCAAACAATTAGACAAACTAGTTTTTATTTTTATTTTTAATAAATCATCCAAGCACCCGATTCCTAGCCATTTCTAATATACATTTGATATGACTAAATATTATTAAATTGTAGAGAAATTCCAGGATCAGTTCCCTCTTCATGTAGGCCTAGTATTTTCATCGGGTCAGTCATAGAAAAATCTGATTGGCTGATAACTTTTGATGTTTAATCCAGGTGTGAAAATAATTAATATCTAGCTCAAGAGCATGGAGAGATGTGCAAGTGCACAGGACAAATTTTGAGCGCGCACACGCACACTTGAGCAAGAGGAGAGACACGTTTTAAGTGCATGCACTCTCTCTGTGCCTAGAGCAGTGTATATCCGAGCGCGCGCGTCCGGTTTTGTGCGAGAGCAAAGGAAATCCGCGCGCAAGCAGGGAGATTCGCGCTTGCGCATTATATTAATCTACTTTCGCGCTACCAAAATGCGCTCTCGACATTTGGCAGTAAAATAACGCCATAACACTGTACACAAAACAGAGATCCACTCAAAAATGCTGCTTTATCAGACATTATATGCAAGATGAAATGAAAATGACATCCAAAAGTTTCTGAAAACAGTTGGTTTCCATCAGAAATACAGTGATATAAAAACACCCGCACCAGTGGCGAAGCTAGGGTGGGCCCGGGTGGGCTTCCAGCTGTGGCCCACCCAATGAAAAGTTGGTAATTTTCCAAATGGATGTTATTTATTAAACTATAATAATTATAAACGTCTTATTTCACTATAACTTTATATATTTAGTCTAAATATATATTTAACGTGAGTTTTCATGGTCAATTACAGACAGTTTCTTCATTTTCCCTTGTCCACACCATATGCTTGTCAAATCGATGATTCGTCAGTTTCTGTTAGTCCCACCCATAATTATGTTTAGATGTAAGGACATGCGCGCGTTTGAAAATACAAAATAGTGTTGAACTGGAAAATGTTAATTCAAAATAGTGAAACAAACATCGTCCAGTCTTTAAAAAGTATATGTTTGATAACCCAAATGAAAGTCTTAGCACTGTATCCGGACCGTCTACAAATGAAGTCAGACCACCCGCGGGTGATGGATTTATAGATCGGAAACTTCTGAGCCAAACATGTTTGAACTAGCATCACATTATCCGCTAAATAGTTGCGTCCTTTGTAGAAAGAAACACACAAATTATGTGCTAGATACTGTTCTGCACATTTGCAGTTTTCTACTGTCCTCCATGTTACTCTCATTTGAACGCGAACTGACAGAGACGCTGATTCTGATATCACCTGCGAAGCCTCGTGTCCCAGACTGAGGTAATGCTTTACAATAAACTTACTTTTGTTAACGTTAGTGAAGGCATTAACAATGACCAATGTATTAGAGACTGTATGAATGCGTTGGTTACTGTTACGGTACTAAATCACCTTAGAGTGTCAGTTACTACAAGTGATTTCCAGTGACCAAGAGAGTAATGAAACAGGCAGTTGTATCTCAGTTTTATGGATTTACTCTTTTAGAGGTTGAGTATCAAGATAAACTTAATATATACACACTCTCATATATAAAGAGTTCACATAAGTGCAAATAAAATGTACATATAAGGAGCGTAGGCCTACGCAAATGATAATTGAAAACAAATAGTTACAACAGATTTAGACCTCAATGATACAGTATCTTGTAATTATGTAGAGAGTAACAATGATCACAACAGTCCTGGTTGATTTTCACAGTCGCAGGCAACGTTCAGATGTCTGGTTAACTGTGAAATTGGGCGTTGAGCTATAGTCTAAGGTCCACTGATGCACAATATCCGATGAGAATGAATGCAGAGGTCCATAAATGAATGGTTGTTACTGCAAATGGATCTTGTTCGTGTGGTGTGTATAATTCTTGGGTGTGGTTCTACAATACACAAATGAAACTAGTTAGTAATGGAAAGTACAAATTGTGCAATTAATGCTAACAGCTCAAAGGAAAAATGCTGAGTCACAACAGCTCTTTAATGGCGATCGTACTTGTCACAATTAGCACAATATTTCACATAATACGTAATCATACTCTAGTATGAGACGAAATATAACTTAACAGCAATATATCAACGAAAACAATATGATGAACGGTTAAATAACACTCACGGTCTTCAATGACGCACATTCAAATCCTCACGAAGCAAACTTCGGTGAGAGATTATTAACAGGAACGCACCATCAGCCGTCGATCAAGATCACAAAATATTCTCCCTACAGTTCACAACGTGAAATCGCTGCGGGATGGTCTTATTTCGGATTAATTCACGACTTTCATATGCAAGAGAGCGGGACCTCATGGTCCTCTCCGTTACTACTGAACTTCAGCCATTTCACTTCCGATGCTCTCGCGTGATCTCTGAATAAACCACGCCTACTCAACAAAATAAATGACCAATCTGAATGCGGTACAGCCCTTTTAATATAAAGAACATAAACAGAAGATGGGCTTTTTTACAGCCACCCCCAAATTTGGTATGCAAATTTGCCAGTAGTATTGTTTATGATATACTCTCTGAATCTGGAGGCAACAATGGCAATTCGATCAACTTAGCCACTGGTCTAGTGTATGTATGATCTTTCACTTGGACCACTGCTGTTCTGACTCTCCCATCCGAACTGGGGATGACAGAAGAAACGGTGCCTACTCTCCAGAGCGCTCTTGGAAGCTGCTCATCAACAATGAGTACAACAGTACCGATTGCAAGGTTCTCCTTTTCACGGTACCATTTCTGCCGTGACTGTAAAGTGGGCAAGAAATCACGGACAAAATGTTTCCAAAAATGATCGCTTAGAACCTGACTATGTCTCCATCGTTTTCTACTGAGTAGCTCAGTATCTGGATAGACGACCGGAGGCAAAGATGAGTCAGGCCGCCCCATCAACAAGGAATTTGGCGTTACTGGATCTGGGTCTGCCACGTCACTTGACACGTAACCCAAGGGTCGAGAATTAAGCACGTTCTCAACTTCGATCAAGATGGTTCTTAATACCTCCTCAGTAACAGTTTGAGCACCTAAGGTGGTACGTAAGGCGGTCTTCACGGATCTCACCTCTCTTTCCCAAGATCCGCCGAAATGAGGCGCACTGGGAGGATTAAACCGGAATCTGATTTGTTCCTTTGCTAGTTGCTCTCTAAGGTTAGGCTGAAGCTGATCGAAAGTGACTTCCAGCTCTTTGCTTCCGCCTTTGAAATTTGTTCCTTGATCGGAAAGGAGCTCGTAGGGTTTCCCTCTCCGAGCAATGAACCTTCTAAGAGACAGCAGGAAGGAATCTCCATCCATGTGATCCAGCAAGTCAAGATGTACTGCCCGAGCTGTGAGGCATTATATACAATACCCCACCTCTTCTCTGTGCGGCGGCCCACCTTTACTACCAGTGGTCCAAAACAATCGACTCCCGTAGAATAAAAGGGGGGTCGGAATAACCGCAGGTTCGACGGAGGTAGGTCTGACATCCTTGGAATCATCGGCTTGCCTCTCCACTTTGTACAATCGAGACAGTTACGCTGATGCTTCTTTATCGCTTCTCTTCCCCGTAAAATCCAGAACTTGCGACTCAGCTCGGCATACACTCTTCCAGCTCCTGGGTGGTGTAGTTGGGCATCGTAATGCTTAATTAGGAGCTTCACTACTGGATTGTTCGGAGACAGAACTATAGGGTGTAGGACATCATCACTTAAGTTATCGCACCTACGAAGTCGTCCTCCTACTCTTATCAAATCCAATTCTCTGTCATACTCTGGAGCAAGCTTAATGAGTCGGCTGTGAGCAGCAATGTCTTTCCCTTTCTTAAGCAAAGCAAATTCCTCGGTAAAGTCCTGTTTCTGACATTGTCTCAGGATAGACAACTCCGCCTTTTTATGGTCATCGGCACTAGGCGAATCTGTGCCATCGGCCGCCCCATGAAGGGATCGTGCTGTAGCCTCTAAGAACTCACAATAGCTACTGAATTGAAGGGCATCAGGTACAACAACTTCAGTCTCACTTAACGATCCGCAAAATGCGGATTTCTTAAGCTCTTCAGGAACTTCTTCAGGAACTTGACCTTCTGGTGTCCTAGGCCAACAGCTACTAGATTGCATCAAGAAGGCTGGGCCTCGTTTCCATCGCGTGTCTCCAGCTAGCTGAGTCAATGACAACCCGCGCGTGATATCGTCGGCAGGATTGGCTGCAGAGTCAACATAACGCCAAGATCCAGGGTCAGATAATTCCTGAATTTCAGTGACTCTGACTCCTACAAATACCTTGTATCTGCAAGAATCAGAATGCAGCCACGCAAGAACTGTGGTCGAGTTAGACCAATACACAAGTTGGCGGATGTCCAGAGTCAGTTCTTTCTTCAAGACATCTCTTAGCTGCGCTCCTGTTAATGCAGCACAGAGCTCCAAACGAGCAATGGAGATCTGTTTCTTTGGAGCAACTCTCGACCTTGCAGCCACAAAGGCTACCTCCACATTGCCCTGATCGTCTTCAGAACACAGGTATGCTACCGATCCGTAAGCTCTTTCGGAAGCGTCACAAAACACATGAACACTTTGGGTCTTGACAGGGTGCTGCAAGCTGCAACTGTAGCATCTTGGCAGACAGATCTGCGACAATTGTGGGAGCTCACTCTCCCATTGTTGCCAACCGGCTAGCAGATTCGCCGGTAAATTGGGATCATCCCATTCTCGTCTTTTGTCCCATAACAACTGGACAATGATCTTTGCTCTTGTGCTGTACGGAATGAGATACCCAAGGGGGTCGTAAAGCTTGGCTAAAGTGCTATAGATCTTTCGCATGGTAACGTCACCTTTCTCTCTCTGGTAAGGTTTGTACACCAAGGTGTCAGATCTACATTGCCATATTAATCCGAGGGCATTCTCCTGAGGGTTAGCTGTTTCTTGGGTGAGCCAAATCTCACCACTGTTAGACTTTAACTCTTCAGGAAAGTGGTGAATAACTTCAGTGTTGTTACTGGCCCACTGCCTCAACTCGAATCCGCCTTCCAGAAGATAACATTGCAGCCGGTTTACCAGCTTGCTAGCTTGAGCTTCCTTTGGGACACTCTTCAGACAATTGTCTACATAGAAGCTGCGCTCAACCGTTTGACGTACTTCATCGGTAGCCTCGAGATTTCTTTGTGCGTGTGTCTGCAGTGCGTAAGTAGCACAACAGGGGCTACAAGTAGTACCAAACGGTAAAACTTCCCACTGGTATACTACTGCTGGTTCAGTGTTCTTGCCATGGCGCCACAGAAATCGGAGGAAGGGTTTGTCTTCATCAAGGAGACGGACTTGATGAAACATGCCCTTCACGTCACTGCAAAAGGCCACGGGATATTCCCGAAAGCGGAAGAGAACTCCCAATAGGCTTGAGCCTAAGGTAGGGCCTGGCAAAAGGTGCTCATTCAGGGCCTGACCCTGATACTCGAAAGAGCAATTGAACACAATACGATCCTTGTTGTTGTGGTGAACCATATGATGTGGTATGTACCACGATCTGGAGCTCAGATCACTCTCCTCCGATGTCATTGGAGTGACATAACCCATCTGCCACAGTTTCTGAATCTCTGACTCATAAGTCGCAGCCCTCTTAGGATCTTTAGCTAGTTTCCGTTCTGTGCTGCATAACAGGGCCATGACTGCTTCTTTGGGGGCATTCAAGGGAGGAAGCGACTCTTTCCAGAGTAGAGGCGTGGCGTACCGCTGTACACCACTCACATCGATCCTGATGGTCTTCTCCTCTAGGATGTGAATCGCCTCTGAATCTTGTCGAGATCGACTGACTACCTTTTCAGATCGATAAGGAAGCGTATCGAGCTGCCAAAGCCTTTCAACCAGTCCAAACAGCTCAGCCTCAGGAGAAGCACAAGAGATAAAGAGACATTCTTGAGGCTGTAAGTGAGGCTTAAGAAGCCTTGATGGGCCTTGTAACGTCCATCCAAGCTTTGTGTGAACCGCTGCTGGACCTCCAGGGGGCCCCAATCTGACTGGCTCCACAGGCGTGATCAAGTGCGGATAGTCAGATCCAATAAGCACCAAGGGCTGTGCTTCGTTGACATCATGCAAGGATAAATCTTGGAGATGGCGGTATCTCCTTTGCAAGTCAGAGATAGGATAAGTATGCTGTACTAGATTTAGCTCTTTAGCTGTGAATGCTCCTTTAATCTGGTATGATCTGTCAGGGTACGAAACAGGAGCGATGGAAAAGGATACAGATCTTCCATGAATGGTACGCACCTCTTGTCTCACCGTACGAAGTGCGAGATCCTCCATTTCTCCTTGAAGGCCCAGACGTTGAGCGGCTTCATTCAGCAAGATAGTTCGCTCAGATCCGTCGTCTAGCACAGCGTAGGTTTCTAGTGACATGTCACCATTCTGAAGAATGACTCGACTTAACTTGAGCAGCACTTGCTTGCTACTTGTGGGCCGATCTAAGTACAAGGTCTGAGAGGCAGGGCTAACCATACTGGTGGTTTTCTCTGACATCTTGATGTTGCCACTACTCGGTGTATCTGAGCTAGGATTAACATCATGGAGAACATCGAGATGCCTTCTCACATCTTTTGCACTTTGCTTTCAAGGTGCATTTGGAAGACAAATGCCCCGTCCACAGCGCCAACATCTGTTGCCTGTCCTGATCCAACTTTCAATCTGCTCCTTAGTTAAGAGTTTGAAGTTGGAGCACTGATTCATGTAGTGCCGAACTGTGTCACAGAACGGACAGTACTTCTTAGGCTTCTCCTGTGGCCTATCTGAGTCTGCGTGTCCAGCCTTTGGACTCTCCAATGATCCTACTTTCTGCTCTCGGCCGTGAAGAACAGTAGTCAGTTTTCGGGGCACAAAGCCATTTCTCTTGTCTTTGCGAGCACTGTGCTTATCGTGATCTGGATAGGTGCCATACTGGGTTCCTTCCACCTGCACGCGAACCTCATACTCCAGCCAGTCTGCGAAATCCAGCAGGGTTGGGATAGGAGTCTGAAGTGGGTTAATGAATCTCTTAAAATTAGCTCTTAGGTCGTGTGGCAACTTAGCTAAGAGGCGAGAAACATGTGAGCCACACTTCAGTTCAGTCCAACCTGGGCTACCTAATTGATTCAACATCCCAACCAGCGCCCGGACACGAAGGGCAAATCCCTTGAAAGACTTCACATCTCCGCTCCTGATATTGGGCCCGTCCATAAGATTAGTAATCCTTTGCAATGCCAACTGATGTGGCTGCCCATACATATCAGTGAGCGCTCTCATTGTGTCACTGAATGGAGTATGACTGTGACTATAGGAGTCAGCGACAAGCAAAGCATCTTCCAGCTTAAGATGGTCTAAAAGTATTTGGAACTTAAAGGACTCAGAAGCGTCATCATGAAGAACGTTGCCTAATGCAAGCTTAAGCCGAGCGAATTCTCGGGGATCATCATGACTGAAATCTGGGATTGTAGGAGTGGGCCCTCGATATTGCATTGGTGGAGGATACATGGGGCGGTAATTCTCTGAACGACGCAATGAATGGTAAGATCGATCAGGTGTACGAAACTGTTTATTATCTTGAGCGCACTCTTGCCTCCAATTACCTGCAGAATGATCCAAGCGATCAATCAAAGCATCATCTTGTAAGGAACGCACTCTGTCGCTTGAGTGTCGATAGTAAAGATCTGTTGTAGGTGGATAAGAAACATCACGAGGTGGCATACTGGACCGCAACATGGAAGCGTCATCTGTATGATGATGACGAAGGTCAAACGGACCACGTGTCCGCAAAGGAACATTAGTGTCATAGTCATGAACATACTGTGGCGAGTCCTTCTTGCTATCATGAGGTGAGGTATATGAAGGAGTTGACATACCTGAACCAGGTTGACTATCATCCCACCTGCCTACTCTCTTTAGACTGTCTGTCAGTTCCTCAATGAGATCTTGTTCACAACCACGAACTGCAAGGAGGGATTCATCTCTAGGTGGCACCAAATGAGCATGTTCTGCTTGGCTAGGATTCCCATCATCCTGAAATGACGCCTGCATACTAGTAGACTTTGGTGTGGATGACACCCCAGCTACTTCATCCAAAGGCTGCTGCACCGATACTGAAGCCTGAGAAGCTAACACAGGAGAGTTAGCAATTATATCAGAGAGGCGTTGCATATCTTGTCTCATTTTCCTATTTTCCTTCTCATTTCACAAATACAAGTAAGCATATCAGACTGTTCGTCTTGGAAAGTGAGCTGTTTCTGTTTATAACTAACTTCATAGTCATGCAAATGCGACGGCCGTCTAGTTGTTCTACGCGGGCGAACAATCTCTGGCTTTAACGCCTCCTCTCTTGGTCTGGACATCGTAACTAAGGTGGTTATGTATCCGGCTCGAAGGACCATAAAATGTATTAGAGACTGTATGAATGCGTTGGTTACTGTTACGGTACTAAATCACCTTAGAGTGTCAGTTACTACAAGTGATTTCCAGTGACCAAGAGAGTAATGAAACAGGCAGTTGTATCTCAGTTTTATGGATTTACTCTTTTAGAGGTTGAGTATCAAGATAAACTTAATATATACACACTCTCATATTTAAAGAGTTCACATAAGTGCAAATAAAATGTACATATAAGGAGCGTAGGCCTACGCAAATGATAATTGAAAACAAATAGTTACAACAGATTTAGACCTCAATGATACAGTATCTTGTAATTATGTAGAGAGTAACAATGATCACAACAGTCCTGGTTGATTTTCACAGTCGCAGGCAACGTTCAGACGTCTGGTTAACTGTGAAATTGGGCGTTGAGCTATAGTCTAAGGTCCACTGATGCACAATATCCGATGAGAATGAATGCAGAGGTCCATAAATGAATGGTTGTTACTGCAAATGGATCTTGTTCGTGTGGTGTGTATAATTCTTGGGTGTGGTTCTACAATACACAAATGAAACTAGTTAGTAATGGAAAGTACAAATTGTGCAATTAATGCTAACAGCTCAAAGGAAAAATGCTGAGTCACAACAGCTCTTTAATGGCGATCGTACTTGTCACAATTAGCACAATATTTCACATAATACGTAATCATACTCTAGTATGAGACGAAATATAACTTAACAGCAATATATCAACGAAAACAATATGATGAACGGTTAAATAACACTCACGGTCTTCAATGACGCACATTCAAATCCTCACGAAGCAAACTTCGGTGAGAGATTATTAACAGGAACGCACCATCAGCCGTCGATCAAGATCACAAAATATTCTCCCTACAGTTCACAACGTGAAATCGCTGCGGGATGGTCTTATTTCGGATTAATTCACGACTTTCATATGCAAGAGAGCGGGACCTCATGGTCCTCTCCGTTACTACTGAACTTCAGCCATTTCACTTCCGATGCTCTCGCATGATCTCTGAATAAACCACGCCTACTCAACAAAATAAATGACCAATCTGAATGCGGTACAGCCTTTTTAATATAAAGAACATAAACAGAAGATGGGCTTTTTTACAACCAACATTTGTTACAGCATTAATTAATATTTGTTAACGTTAGTTAGCCTAAAAAAAATTTTTTTTTGTTAGCTCAGGTACAAATGAGAGATAGCCTTTTAATTTTATTATGTATTAGTAAATGTTGAAATTAAAATTAATTTTAATCAATGGGAAATATGAGCACACAATATTGACTGATGGATTGGCAGAGAATGTTTTTTCTGTGAGAAATTATGGTTCTATTCTATTTAAATAAATACGAGGTAAACATGTGAATACATAATGTGCACACTTTTGGAGTAAATGTTTGCATGTTGTGTAGCGAAGCACTAGTCAAAAATAAATTCTTAATATTCTTACTCCGATTGATTTTGCATTATTGGCAGAAATAAGAACTATAGTGTCATTGTAACCAAATATCATAAATAGGTCAAATATCGAAGTCTCACGGTCAAATCAGAATATTTATGTAAAAATGTTTCTGTAACTGCTGCCAAAAATAATCTAGGCTATATTTATGGCTCCACTGTGATTTGTGACATATTTACAAGGGAAAAAATCAAAACGTTATGCTCACAAATCGCACATTTATAAGTATTGTGTAGCCTATTGAATCGTTCTGTATTTTCTGTTGGCAATTTGATATGCAGTTTTCATATGCTACACTTTGCCCACCTGGTTTTATGTAGGCCCACCCACTTAAACATTTCTGGCCTGGCCCCTGACCCTGACCCGCACTGGGTTTTGATTTTGAAACATGCAGTGCTCAAACAAGCATTCTCCTCACCCCCAACCATTCGAATTTCCATAGGCGGGATTTAAAATTGGTGATGTCACAAATACAGGAAAACAATTTTGTAGTCCAAACGAGCCGTTCGTTGTAGTTCTTGAAAAGGGATTTTTTTTAAAAAAAACGAAATATCTCCCTTTGGAGTGGACTTTGAGATTTGTAACTTTGTAGATCGTTTTATGCCCAAACATACACACTACACACTGACTCAAATTCAAACGGGGACACTATACTGTCAAAAAAGCACCGTCTTTCGGATGAGACGTTAAACCGAGGTCCTGACTCTCAGTGGTCATTAAAAATCCCATGACACTCATCATAAAGAGTAGGGGTGTAACCCCGGTGTCCTGGCCAAATTCCCTCCACTGGCCCTTGTCAATCATGGCCTCCTAATAATCCCCATCCACTTGATTGGCTCTATCTCTCTCTCTCCTCTCCACCTGTAGCTGGTGTGTGGTGAGCGCACTGGCACCGTTGTACTGTGGCTGCCGTCGCATCATCCAAGTGGATGCTGCACACTGGTGGTGGTTGAGGAGAGACCCCCCCATATGATTGTAAAGCGCTTTGGGTGTACAACAATACACAATAAAAGCGCTATATAAATGCTTCATTCATTCATTCAAAAAGTGAAAAAGCATAATAGGACCCCTTTAACTAATCTCTCTTTATTTTCTACATAGGCATTAACAAGAACCAATTTAGATATAAAGATATGAATGTTGTCACAGAGAACTCCGCTTTTCGGAGATATCGCATTTGTCTCGTTTGGATATTCAGAGGTTCCGTAGCGAATCCGACTGAAAATGCTCCATATAAACACCTCAATCGGAATAAAAATGCCCAAACCGAATGAAATTGTAATCGGTTTGAGAGGGGTGGGATAAACCTTTCTATAAACCGAACAAAATTAAAATTCTTCCATGTAAACGTGTTAAACCGATTACTTTGTGTCTACGTCATCACGTCAAGAGGTCGGGTCGTCAGAACGTGAACGTGATGTCGGCAACGCAGTACATTCTGTGATTTGTGTACACCGATAGTGAAGGTATAAAGTTACATTTTTAATTATAAAGTTAAAAACACATTAGAATGGAGAACGCTTGCTGTGTTATGAACTCTCTGCTCTCATGTCCGGAGTGAAAAACGGATCTGAAATGAAGCGCAATTTTCTGCTTTCAGCTTAGAAACAACACAGTGATGATAGTGAAAGTATAGCTCAATGAAAATAAACAACTTGACCAAAATTTGCCTTTGTCATTTGTATTTATATATATTACAGATTCATAATTTCCTATCTGCTTGAATTTATACGTGATCACGCCATGAATATTGTACGAAAACACATTTGTTATGTGTGATAGCTCATTGCAGTCACTCCCTGTGTTCATAAAGCAACGCTCCTTTGATTCATTGTTCAGCAACTCTTGGTAAGAAATTGTGTATTTGTTCCATTTAAAAAAAAAAAAAAAAGAAAAAAAAAGTGATGTATTGTCAAGTATGGTGACCCATACTCGAAATTGGTCCTCTGCATTTAACCCATCCAAGTGCGCACACACACAGCAGTGAGTAGTGAACACACACACTGTGAACACGCACCCGGAGCAGTGGGCAGCCATTGCTCCAGCGCCCGGGGAGCAATTGGGGGTTCGGTGCCTTGCTCAAGGGCACCTCAGTCATGGTATTGAAGGTGGAGAGAGCGCTGTTCATTCACAATCCCCACCTTCAATCCCTGCCGGACCTGAGATTCGAACCCACAACCTTTGGATTACAAGTCTGACTCTCTAACCATTAGGCCACGACTGTAAGTAACGTTACAGTAAAACTTTGTAGTATCAGAGTACAATTCATTTCAGAGCTGCATTACAGAGGGGCGTATGATTTCTATGATCGCGTTCTGAATGAATGCAAGGGATTCAAATATTAACCGTTTATTCTAAGCAAGTGCAAGCAGCTATTAAAAATATTAACGTAAATATGGGCGTTTTTTCCTCTGGTGACTTGTTTTTGTTGTCACTGTAGGCTATTAGCGTATCCTAAAATCAAAAGCACAGGCACATGTAAACACCATATCGGATTAGATAACGTCTCATGTAAACAGTCCACCGAATCTTTCAATCGGAATGATTTTAATCGGAATGACAAAAAAGTGTACATGTAAACGTGGCTAATGATTCGTCAGAAGAAACCAATGCATTTCATCCCTCTGAGCCAAACAGAAACGATTGCTGACGCTTAGTCCCACCCCCCGTGCCCAGATTGGTTCAAACTATAAACATAGGTTTTGGTTTTTTGAACCGTTGTTTGGCAAGTTTCTTTGAAAATTGGAGCAAACGCAAAGTGAAAGTAAAGTGTGTCGTGCGTGCATGAAAACAAACACACAATAACACATTTGCATGAGAGCACTCTCTGAAAAAGCCCAGAAAAACACAGGAGAGAGCACTTTGGTAAAATCAATTCTGACGCAGACTGCAGCCAGCGGATCGATCCATTTGGCTGTTATATTATGTAAATAATACTTATATAGTTCAGAAAGATCATTTGCACTATTTTTGTCTGTTGCACTCTGTATATTTTGCTATTATAAAACAAGGTTTCCATTTTCTTTACTCCCTAAATGTTTTTGGACACATCTGTATTGTTAGTAAAGTAAATATACCTGTTTTTCACTGAAACACGCCTATAACAATATTGTAATAAATGGCTATAAGTTGTTTGGAGAGTGCTATATGTAGAAAAAATATATTTGGAAGTGTAAAACACCCAGATACAACTTTCTAAAGAAAAAAATCCAAACTTCAGGAGTTTTTGTTTGAGTACACAGTAAAAAAACACCCAATTATTGCTTGCGTTTTTCTTAAAATTCTGGAAATTCATTAATTCTTAGAGAAAACAAAGGGAAAATTGGGACTTTAAATTAGCTAGACTGAAACTTCAAGTTCTCTTGTTTATAATGATATATGGCACTTAATGCTGACTGCTAGAATAGGTCTGAAAAAACAAAGAAAAGTACAGGCGTGTCAGGTGCCCCAAAAATGTTCTAGGTCTTTAAGGGTTAATACATTAAAATATTAGCTTTATTGGGTTACACGAAAGGTCTACAGGCATGTTTAAACACCAGAACCTCAGTCATTTTTATAACGCATGCAGTATATTTTGTTCTTAAAACACAACCATTAAAAGTCCCCCCCCCCCCCCTTTTCAGATGTGAATGGAAGATAGTGGATTTTCTTTAATTTTCGCATGACGATATCATATCACACAATTCATTATACAAGTTAGATGGATGTAGTCAAGTAAGATCTTTCTGTTCTCCATTCAGTTCTTCTGTCTCACATGTAGAATAAATACTCACAGCATTGTTCAAACTTCTTTCCTGAAGAGACATGAATCCACAAACCTAAAGTAAATCAAATGTGTATCAAACAAATAGCAAAACTGCAATGTTGACTTTAGCACTACCAATAGTGTCATCCAACTGACAGACAAGCACACAAACATGGAGTAAAAGCACAGAAAGGCATATTAAAATAGCTATGTGGCTTTTGAGGGGAAAAAAAATAAACTAGCTTCACATACCTTAACAGAGGATCTCCATTTCCTATCTAAATCTCTCAATATCCTTTTCCCCCCATTTCTGTATTTGTACTTCTCTCTAAAGTCCACAGGAAATTATATTCCTCTCATACAACATCCCAAGGCACTATAAATTTCCCTACAATAAAAATGTACATCAATGCAAAGTCATGCCACTCTGATATAATAATGTTGGAGGGAAACAAAAGAGCCCCCTGCTGCTGGGTCACTGCCATTACACGCCAATATCAGTAGCCAGACGAAGGCAAAGGGCAGCTTCAGAGGGCATGTCTCCAGCACTGATCTCATTTCCTTCCAGCCTCAACACTTGCAGCTTGGAGAAGTTCATAACATCCACCACACTGCAGAAACTGCCCAATGTAAACTCTGAAACAAATGGAAAACAAGTTTAAATGCAATTTCAACATGTCTGGAATGGGAACATTCATTGGATGAAAATAGTTGAGACTGTTTCACTAAATTACACTGGAAGAAATAATTTTCTTAATATTTTTTTTAATCAAAATTTAGCCTTAAAAAATCTAACATCCTTAAACAAGATTCATTTACAAGAAAAATGAGTGATAAAAGAATATCAAAATATACCATTTTAAATATTCTTCATTTTCTAAAATCTCACTAAATGTTATAAAAAATAAAAAAAAATGTAAAAATATTATAATCTAAAACTGCTGTGCAAAACAGCAATATGAATGTTGGCAGGGTAGGGAAATTAACATTTAAAATCAATTGCCTAATTAAATTCTGAAAACAAGTCTTAAAGGGTTACTCCACCCCAAAATGAAAATTTAGTCATTAATCACTTACCCCATGTCGTTCCCAACCCATAAAAGCTTTGTTCGTCTTCGGAACACAATTTAAGATTTTTTAGATGAAAACCGGGAGGCTTGTGACTGTCCCATTGACTGCCAAGTAATTAACACGGTCAAGGTCCAGAAAAGTATGAAAAGCATCGTCAGGGTAGTCCATCTGCCATCAGTGGTTTAATCTGAATTTTATGAAGCGACGAGAATACTTTTTGTACGCAAAGGAAATAAAAATAACAGCTTTTTTTCAACAATTCGTCTCTTCTCTGTCTCTCCGCATCACCGTAGCGCCATTTTAGAGATTATCCACTGAACGCAAAATGCGTACGCTCTTCTGTATCAGCCACAATACAAGGATACGTATTCTACGTGTATTTACGCTCTGATTTGAACGAAAATAGCGCATCCTTGTATTGTGGCTGATACAGAAGAGCGTACTCTGCTTGTGTACCCTGACGATGCTTTTCATACTTTTCTGGTCCTCGACCGTGTTATTTACTTGGCAGTCAATGGGACAGTCACAAGCCTCCCGGTTTTCATCTAAAATATCTTAAATTGTGTTCCAAAGACGAACAAAGCTTTTACGGGTTTGGAACAACATGGGGGTAAGTGATTAATGACAAAATTTTCATTTTGGGGTGGAGTAATCCTTATTCAATGAAAATGTTTCATTGAATAAACCTAATTAGAACAAATAAGGTTGAAATAATTACTCATGAAAGTGTATACACAAGTGTTAAAATATATGTAAAAATGCTGTACCTTTGATCTGATTGGCCTGTAGATAAAGATGTTGCAGATTAGTACTAACAACAGGAATGCTCTCCAACTTGTTGAAGGACAAATCTAGCTCCACCAGACCGCTGTTGTTAAAGGTGTTTTGAGGGATGCCTTTGTTTGTGAGCTCATTGTGAGAAATACGGACATACTGCAGGTTGGTGAACTGGCTGAGGAAGTTCTCTGGAACTGCTTCGATGGAGTTGGACTCTAGGTAGAGCTGGTGGAGCATCTCAGGAAGACCATTAGGAACTTTCTTGAGCTGGTTACCGCTCACATCCAGCAGAGTTAATGACTTCAGACCTTTCAGGCCACTGATATCCTGGAGGCCGTTGTTATGGAGCAAAAGTATGGTCAAATTCTCCATGCTCTCAAAAGCGTTGGGGGGCAACTTGGTGATTTTATTGTGATTGAGACGAAGGTCACGTAGTGAGCGAGGCAGGTTGGACGGCACCTCGGTTAGGTTGTTGTTGTTCAGGTACAGGCGATCCAAGTTCACCAGTTTGGTGAACGCTTGCTTGCCCACTGAGTTAATGTGATTCTCATGCAACAAAACCCACACAAGGTTGGTGGCATTCCCAAAAGCATTATCTGGGACAGAGGTGATCTGATTGTGTTGCAGGTACACATACTTCATCCGGGTTGGGATGTAAGGCATTTGTTTCATGTTGCGGTTGTCACAGTACATGGCGACTGGGAAGGTTGGAGGACAGTCGCACTCCTCGGGACATTCTCCTCCGGTGTTGTCGGCCTGCAGAGAGGCGTAACCACTGCTGTGCAGGGCAGAAAGCCACTGGAAAGGATCTCTCTCCTGAGCCAGCGAGAAATTCAGGAGTCCCAACAGCAGAAGAGCGATTAGCCGCATTGTCACTGGCAGGAGACTTGACAGCTGCAGACAGAAAGAACACTTTTAAGATTTGTAGGATTAATTAAAAATGCGTAATTAGTGACTACGCTGCTGTAAAACCAGCCTTGGATTGACTGCTGGTCTTAGCTGATTAGCTGCTCACCCAGCCCATATAAGCTTATGCCAACTGGTTTAACCAGATGCCCAAAGCTATTTTACTTGCTATCAGTGTTGGGGGTAACGCATTACAAGTAACGCGAGTTATGTAATAATATTACTTTTTTCAAGTAACTAGTAAAGTTACGCATTACTTTTTAATTTACAAGAAAATATCTGAGTTACTTTTTTCCCATTTATTGACTGACAGTGCGCTGTGTGAACATGTTACTGTAGTTCTAGACTAAATGTGAATGTGCATTAATTCATCTTACTCACAAAAGGTTTAGTATTCATCAAAATTAATTAAAACAGTGAAATGCAAACTCAGAATATGACGCAAACCTGCAATAATTAAATATGTTAAATAACACAAATGTATCTAATCCCATTTTATTAACCAATGTCTTTGCTGCTGACCTTTGATGATCCAGTTAAACCATACTAATAAGCAAAAATGACTTTAGGTAAACTAACAATTGTGCTTCATTGTTTTTTTATTGCTGAAGAGTGTTGAACCTTCTTCTCCTGCGTTCTACTGTACAGACGTGAATTTACTTTTCCTTCAGGCTGACGTTTATTCATTACACTTTTTGGTGTGAAAGGGCTTTTACATTTGCTATAATTACAACTTCTTGTATTAAAAACAATCAAGCCCTGCTCATATTTAAAAAGTAACGCAAAAGTAACGTAATGCATTACTTTCCATAAAAAGTAGCTAAGTAACGTAATTAGTTACTTTTTTAGGGAGTAACGCAATATTGTAATGCATTACTTTTAAAAGTAACTTTCCCCAACGCTGCCTTGCTATAGCTTTTTCCAGCAAAGTCTGGCTGGTTTTAATAGAGTTTTGGTCATTGTATGACTAGCTAAACCAGCAAACAGCCTCACCAGGCTGGGAAAACAAGTAAAAAAGTGAAGACAAACCATTTTTAACTGGTTTAAGCATATTTTTTTTTCTAGCCGGGTGGCTAGCTGGTCTTCCAGATTGTTTAGATAATAAGTGGCCAAAATCCCTCTGTAACCATAGCAGATCAGATCAGGCTGAAGAACCAAAATCAGTTTTGATTGCTTCAAAATGGTTTTGCAACAGGTAAAGGTCCAGGAACACCAAAAATGGAATTATAGATAAAAACTAAATACTGAAATTATTGCAGATCAGGCAAAAATAGTTACTTGCGTGTGATAAAACTGAAAAATAATGGCTATTGTATAAAAAATTAACAGGTCAGGTAGGAAACCCAGGCATTTCATTTATCTATACAATACTTTAAGTAAAAACAGTAACACAACCAAATAGCAACACAACCTGTATTCAACTACTGTGAGCTTGTTCCACTTAGTACCAAATCCAAAGTCTACATTGATGCAGAAATGCAAAATAAGGCTAGAATAAATAAATAAATAAATAATAAATCTTTCAAGTAGGCAGTAGAAAACAGCATCACACCTACCTGATCAGCAAAGGCTCTGCCTTTTCTATGTCTCACTGCGAGTCCTTGTAGCAAAATGAAGTGGCTTTGGCAAAGACTGCAAATACCCCTTCTCCCCTACAAGCTTTTTTGCCTCCACCCCCGAAGCCCCCTCTCAACCCCTGTCCAATTGCAGAAGACTTGCCTTTCTCCATCCCAAGTCCTTTTTTCACCAGCGTTGAGTGGCTGGTCTCGATCACTCCCAGCTGTGGAACATGTTAGGGACATCTGCGTCTGCATACATCAAGCTTTTCTCATTAAGCAGAATGCGGCCCTTACTGCAAGACTGGCCAAACTATCAACAGTGCATGAGGGAGCTGTATACAACTCTACAGACTTACCTTACCAAGAAGCACAGCAAACATGTTCCCTTCAGGTTACAAAACAGACACATATTCAGCACATTTTCTTCAGATGCAGACTGAATGACTGAATGGCTACACTGTAAAAAATTGACCGTGATTTTAATGGTAAAAAACTGTGAAAATGCTACAGTAAAAACCTGTTAAATGGTTAATGGTAAGTTCCTGTAAAATGTACAGGGAAAAACCATAAACTGACGTTCCCAGAATTCCCTGCGTTGCATTTCAAATTTTGTTTGAATTTGATGTTTTTTCTTTGAAATAAATATGTTTCTTCTTAGTTTTTTCTTATCAGTTATGTTTATTTGGGTTGTATGTTACATCTAATGTTGTTAAATTAATGTTTATTGCATATTTCAGTTTAATGAGTCTCACCATGATGGTGATTAGTGTTTGTGTGAATGACACTGTGCACCTTCTATATATGTTATCATTTAAAAGCTGTTTGTGATGGGCTTTGGTTCATCATGTGACTTTCTCATCACCACCTGATTTTGGTGGTTATCAGTGTTTTACAAAGGTACAAAACAGATTTCAGAGCTTCAATAGGTTGGTATATTAACATTACATTCAGTTAATGAAATTACAGTACTTAACTGTAAATTTAAGTTAAAACCGTAAAACCTAAAATGTTGTTACCGTATTTTTTACGGTAGAATTCCGGCAACTACAGCTGCCGTTTTTTTGCCATAAATTTTACAGATTTTTTTTTACAGTGTAATATTAAACATTCTGTCATTCAATCTCTTGTGTGTTTCATATCTACTAGGAGTTTCATATCTCCAGGCACTCATCCTGAGGAATGTCAGGTCCTCCATCTCCTGAGAGGCCTCTCTTTGTGGCCTTTGATGGCTGGTTGCAGCCAGCTGGTTTTTGGTAAGCAGGTCTGTGGCACGCTAGAGATGCTGGGCTTTGGACACAAAGCCAGACAGCTTCATGTTCTGACAGCTCCAGGACTGAATCACAAACACAGGTCTTGAGGGAGTCCCCATTTTTATTTACTGTGTGAAGAGATGAAAAACCACAGGTGTGGGTGTTTTAGCACCTTTGTGTAGCAGGTTTGCTTTAATGATTTAAAAAATCATTGTCAGCCTTCCAAATACAGCTTAAAAGTAACTAATCAGTTGTACCAATAAGAGATTACATTAATAATTAATACTAAATTGCAATTTCACCATTGCAAATGGGAAATTATATATGCAAGTTTCAATTAAAGTATGTTTTAATTTACAGTAAACGCTTGTCAGTGCATTTGAAAGAAGACTTTAACTATATTTCAAAGACTATAATTATGAAAAAAATTATTATGAATTTACATAAAAAGATGTTAAGTCAAAAAAGCAATCCATCATTCAACTAATTGTATTTTATCTAAATATAAGCCATAATATATTTTCATTTAATTGCAAGTAACATGCACTAAGTGTCCGAATAAATTACATAAGTTTACCCGTTTAAAGTATATTAAGTGCTATTTTTTCACAAGAGTATATGTCAGTCTAATTCTGTAAATGGCTTAACTTAGCTAGCTGATCTACTTACTAAACACACCTAATAACCTTTAAAACAACTTTAGCTAGACATTTTTAGCATTAATTGTGAAAGAAAAAGCAAGTTATATAGACTGAAACAGCATAAGAATTCCTCACTCCCCAGTACCTCTTCATACTGTTCACTATTTGGATGCATAGATGACTCAATCTCTTTATCACTGTTTTCCATACTGTTGCTGCAAGTAGCCTGACTGTCTCTAGAAAAAGCTTCAGGTCCACAGGGTCTGATCCCAGAGGGAGGTGAACTCAGCATCAGGAACCACTTTACATTCCTGCCATCCCTGCTCCTGCTCCTGCTGATCTCTCTCCAGCCATGACTTAGCCTCTTTGAACTTTAGAATGATATGTGATTTGTGTTTCAGCACAGAGGTCAGACAACAGAGGTGACCTGAATCACTGCGAGACATGCTTTCTTACGTTATATTCAGTGATGAGTGATGATGACCTCTGTGTGTAAATGAAGACTGAAGCTATTAGAGATCAAGCAGAGCAAGTTCTGATGGAATTTTGTCCATTCTATATGTCTGATTCTAATGTATGATTATAATAGCTATATACAACTCTAAGCCAAGAACTCTGTCGTCAATTACTTACCCGCATGTTCCAAAACTGCATGACTTCTTTTTACTGTGGAAAATAAAGAATACAGAACATAAGAATATTTAGATATAGAGAGAGATTTTTTAGATGTGTGTGTGTGTGCGTGTGTGTGTTTCAACTGCCTCGTGATAAAAAAAAGTAATGCATACAGGTTTTAAATGACAATTTAAGAGATGACTGAATTTTCTAGCATTACTAGAATTTATATTCTAAATACTAAATATTCTAAATACAAGCAATTAAAAATATTTCCACACATTTCAGCATAATCTGACATTCACAAAAGATACAGATGGATAGTAACAGCACACCATAAAATAGTCTGCATATAAATAATATTTACTATCATTTGTGTTTTTATTTTTAATGTCATTCAAAAATGTAAAAGGCTGAAATTCGGTGTTTTCAGTAAAAATCAACCCCTTGGACATGTGCATCCATTTGTTTTGTTTCATAGTTTTGATGAATTTACTATTATTCTGGTAGCTAGAATTCAGAAGATAATAAATTAACATGCCAAAGTACACTTTAGTAACCCTATGGCATTAGTCAAACCATTATGATATTAGCCTATTTTATCTGAACTCGCATAGTAGTGAAGATAGTTTGAGATATAGCGCCCTCTGGCATCAGTTTAGGGGAAAGCATGTGATTCTGCAGCCAAGATACGAGTCATTCACAGATTATCTCAATAGGAAATAACTGATCATATCCAATCATATAGACTGGAATTAATCAACAGGCTTCATCAAAGCTTTCAATGTAACATATGCAGTATAGATCCATGAAACAAGATTTTGAGAGAAAAGAAAAACGTTTGTTTTTCACAGGCAACACTCTGCATTAGCTCTGAAATGTAAGTAAACTGAAATACCCTGTAAACTGACCGTCACACCCGCTCTGTAACATCTCCTCCAGCTTGCCTGTCCTGGGCCATTGGCTTGGCATGACTTTGCCACGGCAGTCTGCTAACCACAAAATATCCACAAAGACCTCGGTCATAACGTGCCAAGGGCGAAACAGCTCACAGACTGGTGCATGCTTATGAAAATGCACAAACCACACTGTACACATGTAAGCAGTGTTTTGACTGGTTCTAAGTGTACACAGAATTTATACTGACTGGAAATTGTACGCAAACTTGTGAATAAAACATTGAGAACAGTGCAGAAGTACAAGAGATGAAGGAGAACATGAGTGTAAGGAATTATGGATGCATAACCCTAAATATACTGAAGGAGATCCAGACTCTGATTAATTTAACCCTACATAATCTAGCAACAAATTTTGATTTCCAGTGTTTCATTCTAAGCACTACAGTTATTTTTATTTATTTGTTTTTTATTTATTTAGACTGTAAAACACTCTAGCTAAAGCTCAAAGCAATACTTTCAGAGTTAAGTCGGTGTTTATCAAAAACTACCTGTCTAGCCTTCAAAGAGAGTTCAAAGAACTAAGGGAAGGGGTTTCAAATCCTCTATATGGGTCAGTCACACACCATGTTTATTTTGGTGTCCTAAACAAATTTGAATATAAAACTGAATAGTTTGCAAATAAAAATTATGCCTGATGATTTAAACATTTTCCTTGAGAAATTACAATTTCACATTTTCACATTTTGTGAAATTTCAGAATAAACTAAACTATTACTGTTGTCTGTGTTCATTTACTAGATGAAATGTTTCATAATATATTTCATAATATACACACACACACACACACACACACATACATTTTACATTTATTTTAACTTATTAAAATTTGACTTTTAAACAATTAAACAATGTTAAATGGTAACATTTTGGGGGTTATGTTTGCATTGGGAAAAATATTTAAAAATACATATTTTACATATACATATTATGTATATATATATATATATATATAGTTAAATTATCAATGTAAAGTTATGACAAGTTACATTGTGCTTTTTGTTTTCTTTTTCTATTTGTATTTCCATACAAAAAGCTTTTTAAAAATGTAATAATCAATGTAATTATTATAAAAAAATATTTTAAAGAAGTATTGATTATAAAATAATAGCACTGAGTATAAAAGAATATTATATCAAATAATAACAACCTTGCTTTTGTGATTGTTATTGTTGATTTGAGTGCTAGGGGGCACTCTGACTTTTCAGACCTTCATAGACCAAAACATTGTCTCATCCCTATGGAAGGGCTTTGATGTGTTGGGCTAAAGCTATCTTAACTAAACTACTCTCTCTCTCTCTCTCTCTCTCTCTCTCTCTCTCTCTCTCTCTCTCTCTCTCTCTCTCTCCTGCTCTCTCGCAGACTAACAGGGTCTGTTTGGCTCCCCAGGCCCCCTCCAGCTGTCTGACTGTAACCATTGCTCTCTGTGCTAGATGTTCCAGAGCTGACTGCTGTGCAGGGCATGTCTGCAAAAAGAAAATATATTGCTTTCAAACATACTCCCCTTTCTCACAGGCTCAATGGCGTGATATTACAGTTCATCAGTCAGTGGCCTGAGGCTGTTTATGTTACAGTATATGGTTTGCATAAGCATTAAAATATGATTCCCCATCAGTTGTATATTACTCAAAATCAAGCTTTGAAGGAGAAAGTCACATTAAATCTACAACAGGATTTCTATCCACACATTGTGTGATGTGTATTAAATCCAAAAGATTTTAAATCACATCGGCATTGTCGGTAAAGATTGCCCTTTCTGTGCTGCCAGCACACATGTTTCTAACAAATGTTGTGCAGTGGTTAGACTCCAACCATAAGCTTCCGAGACAGGTTGGGAAAAAAAGGAGTGAGAATAAGCTGTATGGAAGAAAAGGCCATCGCTGAGTGAGGAATGTTTCAGTAGCCGCGTGAAACTCTTCAGGTTGCCCCGTTTAAACGTCTACAGGGATAGTCTCGACAAATCTACCATTCAGAAGCTCTTCTAACTAAAATTGGTCGGGGAAGAGAGGTGAAAGGTATGCTCATTCCTCTCGCATATGTAGATGATGCATGTGTTTGCAATGTGACGAAAGAGAATCAGTGAAGAAAATCACTGGAAAGTAGCATTTTTAAACCAGTTTAGCCTCTTGCCTATTTAGCGACACTGTGGCTGACAATGAAATAGAGATTATATAGAAATCTAAAATATACATGAAGTTGTATTTGGCATATTAGAATTAAATAAGCAAGAATGCAAAAGCTCTGCTATTGTAACTTTTTAAAAAAAGCCATTGTTTTTATATATCTTTATCTAAGCAGTACATGTGGAAGCTGTTATTTATTGCTATTAGAAGAAAATAAGCTTTGTGAGTTTGAATTATAAACGCTTTAATCAAAGTTTAAAGTCCTCAAAGTTAAAGGCTGTTTCTGTTTCATTTGGGCAGGCGGACGAATGGATATAAACACGATTTTCTTGTTACTCTCTGTGTGTGGGCCAACTTGGGCCTTCACGCTGGACTTGGACTATGGGGGTGTACCACTCTGGATCAACCGTTTTTTGGGAGAGCCAAGTGTGTTGACATTGAAAGATCGGATGGATCCCGGATGGTTTCGTGCTGTTAACACACAGAGTTGTCCTTTGGAGTGTGACTGCCCTATCCAGTGGCCAACAGCTCTTTATTGTGACCACAGGGGCCTTACCCAGCTTCCCTCTATCCTTCCGTCCCGCACACAGTACATGTTTCTCCAAGGCAATAATATAACTATACTTGGATCCGGAGCGTTCGCCAATGCCACCAACTTGCGCTGGTTGATCTTGGATCGCAATCAGCTACTGAGTGAGCAACTCGATAATGTATTGTTCTCCAATCTCACCCGCTTGGTAAATCTTTTCATAAATAATAATAACCTGTCAAGGGTGCCAGTCGGACTGCCTAGTGGACTTAAGCAGCTGCGACTCGCATATAATCACATCGAAAAGATTTCTGAAGGTGCTTTCCAAAATCTGGACAATTTAACATTACTTTTGTTACAAGGTAATCGTCTGACGACTATTGAAGAGGGCGACTTAAAAGGTATTCTTTGGTTTTTATATTTTTTTATTAATCTTTAAGAAGATAAATCTAGAGATGCACTGATATTAAATTAAACAGAATAAAATGATTTGCTAGAAAAGAAACAATACTGATAAACACCAATTAATAAATAAAATGAAATATATCTCTAATATCTGATCTGATAACTGATATGGGGCCGATATAGTTTGCATCTCGACATAAATCATCAAGAAGCATTACCAAAGTTAATCATTTCATAAACTCTAAGTGTTACCATATCCGTCATGTTCTTCGCCAGGTCTTGGATTCCTCAACCTCCTGGATCTTAGTCACAACCTCCTGGAGACTTTCCCCAAACATCTGCCTCCATCTGTCCAGCAGCTTTACCTCTCCAACAACTCTCTGACTGGCCTGACCGAAAACAGCCTTCATGGTTTTAATAGACTCCGTTATCTACGGCTTGGACACAACAAATTGAGGAATGAAGGGCTTGACACTGGTGCATTTAACCTCACATCTCTGGTAGAGCTGGATCTTTCTTATAATCAGCTGACAGAAATCCCAACAGTTCCCACCACACTTCAGTACCTCTACCTTGAGGTTAACCATATCCAAGGTGAGTTGGTGTAAGGTTCTTGTTTTATACAAACAAAAGCACTGAGGTTTATCCTTTAGCACTGCACTGACGAGAAAGCAGCACTGCTGAAGTTCAATGTGGCAGAGGAAAATTTTCAGTCCATGAGTGCGTTTCATGCCGAGTTTAATGACAGAATAACTGCGACATGACACAAGACAGAGAACCTTATTTTTTGAAATTCTCATGCTGATGTTACATTAACAAAACATTCAATGAATGGCTCCAACAGAACTTGGAGAGAGTGTGACACTTAAATCTTACTGCAGGTTTTCAAGACAAGATGTTTATAGTGGATATAAAGCACTGCTGACAGACTTCAGGAAACCATGGATTGGTTTTGATCCACAAAATCACTTCAATGTGGCAAACTACACAATTTCTTTATAATTTGGGAACTAGCATTATGTGAATTTGAATTGAATTGGCCACAGCGGAATTTTGGAATTTGAAGTGGTTTTAAAGGAACTGTGGCAATTCTGCATTCTACAGTATTTGCAAATTTAAATTCAATTCAAATTCTAGAACTGAACTGGAATTTAAGGAACATTTTAAATTCAGTTCTAAATCCTGCACAAATCTGTCCCAGGCCCTGTGATAAGAAGGAAGCATGCACATAAACATGTCATCATGGGCAGTGAGAATTTTCGCGATCCTACTCACATGTCTGCTACAGTCTTAAATATCAGCCAAGAGCAGAAATGATTCTAAACACAAAACTGTAAGCTCGCCAAATGCTTGACGAGAACTGCTTGAATGTTTGTGTCCTGAACAGTCTTGCAGAATGAGGCCGTGTTCTCAGGCTTGATGAAATAATCCCTGGCACGAGAGAATCAACATTCAGACCCGGATGGGCCATGGGATGGAAAATGTGACAGGACTTTAGAAGAGAAATAACAAACTTTCCCTCCTCTATTGGTTTTCTTTTCCCCCTTTCCCATTCTCTAATGTGTTTGTCACAACGTGTTTGCAGACAGACACATCCTGGAGAGAAACAAGGTGACCAGAAAAAGTAGGTTAGCTGAAAGAGAAGGAGGGAGAAAAGAAAGAAGGAAGGTTTGAGAACATCTGTGAATACTCCAAAAGGAATCCACATGTGCTAAAAGCACGCTCTGTTCTTCCCCCTCCTCCTCAGCAGCACGCTGAGCTCAGTTACAAGAGCTGTGCCTCTGGTGGACAGCAAAGACTTGAGCAGACATTCTTTTTTTTCAGGCAGTGGTCATGATTCACTCTCTTTGAACCACACAACAAAACCTCATGCCATCAACAGCGGTTTACCAGTTCAAAATGAAGTATAATATTCTAATTGTTCACAAGCAACCACTATTAACAAACGATAAAACAGATGAATGGCATATTATAGCCTAGAAGTAGAGGTTAGGGAAGGGTTAAACAACCTGCCAGATCTACCTTCAGAAAGCAAATGGAAAGAATGTAATAGAGAATGTATTGACCAATGCCATTAAAAGGCTCCAGTCTGAGGGTGGAGACACTATGATGTTTTTTGCATAGATCTCCAGAAAATATGATAAAAAGATATTATTATCATATTTAGAGGAGTGCAAACAAGCTACAAAAATAGTTACACAGCTTAAGTACTTTGTAAACACGTATATTGATTATCTGTGCTGAGAATAGGCTTAATGTCACAAGAGAAACCTCATAGTCTTTCAGTTTTTTCAGACTCCTAAACTACAAACTACAGATACCTACTGTAGATTTATGCTACCATCACAATTAGTATCTAAAACAAGATGAAACAGATCTGCCAACTACAGGTTTCCTCTTGTGTTCTCACTGAAGGTGCCAATGGCAGCACACCTGTAACTTATTTGCACAGTGCTGGGAAGCAGCTCCTCCTGTTTACGTGGGCTGTCGTTAGACTGTGGTGTGTGATCTAGTGAAGGATTAATGTCTGCTGCAAATTCTCTGAAGCACCATGTTACATTAATCGCTGAATATGGTGACCTCATTGTCTCGCTATCTCTATCTACAACCCGAATTCCGTAAATGTTGGGACGTTTTTTAAATTTGAATAAAATGAAAGACTTTCAAATCACATGAGCCAATATTTTATTCACAATAGAACATAGAGAACATAACAAATGTTTAAACAGAGAAAATTTACACTTTTATCCACTAAATGAGCTCATTTCAAATTTGATGCCTGATACAGGACTCAAAAAAGTTGGCACAGGGGCAACAAAGGGCTGAAAAAGCAAGACATTTTGAAAAGATTCAGCTGGGAGAACATCTAGCAACTAATTAAGTTAACTGACATCAGGTCTGTAACATGATTAGCTATAAAAGGGATGTCTTAGAGAGGCAGAGTCTCTCTGTAAAGATGGGCAAAAGCTCTCCAATCTGTGAAAAAGTGCATAAAAAGATTGTGGAATACTGTAAAAACAACGTTCCTCAATGGCAAAGGCTTTGCAAATCTCATCATCTACAGTGCATAACATCATCAAAAGATTCAGAGAAACTGGAGAAATATCTGTGCGTAAGGGACAAGGCCGAAGAACTTTGTTGGATGCCTGTGGTCTTCAGGCCCTCAGACGACACTGCATCACTCATCGGCATGATTCTGTCATTAACATTACTAAATGGGCCCAGGAATACTTCCAGAAACCACTGTCGGTAAACACAATCCGCCGTGCCATCTGCAGATGCCAACTAAAGCTCTATCATGCAAAAAGGAAGCCATATGTGAACATAAAGTGGAAAAGTGTTCTATGGTCAGACGAGTCCAAATTTGACATTCTTGTTGGAAATCAAGGACGCCGTGTCCTCCGGGCTAAAGAGGAGGGAGACCTTCCAGCGTGTTATCCGCATTCAGTTCAAAAGCCAGCATCTCTGATGGTATGGGGTGCATAAGTGCATACGGTATGGGCCGCTTGCATGCTTTGGAAGGCACTATGAATGCTGAAAGGTATATAAAGGTTTTAGAGCAACATATGCTCCCCTCCAGATGACGTCTATTTCAGGGAAGGCCTTGTGTATTTCAGCAGGACAATGCAAAACCACATACTGCAGCTATTACAACAGCACGGCTTCTTAGTAGAAGAGTCCGGGTGCTGAATTGGCCTGCTTGCAGTCCAGATCTTTCACCTATAGAGAACATTTGGCGCATCATTAAACAAAAAATACGTCAAAGACGACCACAAACTCTTCAGCGGCTGGAAACCTATATCAGGCAAGAATGGGTCCAAATTCCAACACCAAAACTTCAGAAACTCATAACCTCGATGCCCAGACGTCTTCAAACTGTTTTGAAAAGAAGAGGAGATGCTACACCATGGTAAACATGCCCCCGTCCCAACTATTTTGAGACCTGTAGCAGGCATCAAATTTGAAATGAGCTCATTTTGTGTATAAAATTGTAAAATTTCTCAGTTTAAACACTTGTTATGTTATCTATGTTCTATTGTGAATAAAATATTGGCTCATGTGATTTGACATTTTTTTAGTTTTCATTTTATTCAAATTTAAAAAACGTCCCAACATTTCCGGAATTCGGGTTGTAGTAAACAGCGGAAGTGATAACCCAGTACCAGTATTTCAAAACAGACAGACAGCTGGGAGTAACAGACAGTAGCTTACTATGAAAGTGAGACAAATGTAAAAATACGTCAAATAAATAAATACCCTTCTGGTAGTGATGATGATGATGAAGAAAATGTGTAACACTAACACTGCCATACTGGTTAAATAATGGTTAAAATATATATATATAAACAAACAAATATATGTCTCAATGTTCTACTACAATTTTGCTGTTGTGTCTTCCAGAGTTCAACATCAGCAGTTTCTGCAGGACAGTAGGACCCACATCATATTCACGTATGAAGATTCTGAGGTTGGACGGTAATAAATTGGAGTATCACAAGCTGCCTCCTGATTGGGTGTTCTGTCTACGTGTCCTCCATAACATTTACATTTGATCTAATAGAAGCAGTCAATGTCTTAAGCATCTCTACATTTTTAGGTTTTCTGAAAACTTTGAAATTCAAGCATGCAATGATATATTATAACATATGTATATTTAGACTACATTAGAAAGCATGACAGCAGAATAAGCTGCTCAGTATTCAAGGTGCTGATGTTTTGAATAAGCATGCTGTAAATGGTTTTATACTGTTTTAATGAAACAGTATTTAACAATACTGTTTTCACTCTGGATGTACTGTATATGGGCAGTCATATTTTATTTTGATGCACAGTGCTTGACTTCACATGTTCTAAATATAATCAGAATTAATCTAACTGTTGAACGTGGATATACACTACATGGTGCTTTCTTTGAAAGAAATTAATATTATTAACAGAATTAACAAAAACATTAAGCAGCACAACTGTTTTCAATTCTGTTAATAATAAGAAATGTTTCTTGAGCACCAAATCATATGCAAATTATTTCTAAAGGATCATGTGACACTGAAGACTGGAGTAATGGCTGCTGAAAATTCAGCTTTGCTACCACAGCAATAAATTACATTTTAAAATATTTTAACAGAAACTGTTATTTAAAATTGTAATAATTCACAATATTACTGTCTTTACTGCATTTTTAACAAATGCAGCCTTGGTGAGCATAAGAGACTTCTTTTAAAAACATTACAAAATCTTACCAACCCCAAACTTTTGAACGATACTTTTGAAAACCTTTTGAAGGAGAGGCTCTGTTACATATAGTATGGAAAAAAATATTATTCCATCACTGTGGCATCTCTTGTAAGATTACAATGTATTTTCCCCCAGACGCTTAAAAAACGAAGTTCTAAGATTCCAATTAAAATAAAACCCTTTTGTGTCAAATATATTGACAGTGTAATTATTTTCATCTGTGTTCTACAGTAGTTTAGTTAATTTACAGTCTGTTTTAACTGGAATTTTAACAGGAATTAATTTTCATATCATATAATAATTCACAGCTCTGCTGCATGTTCTGGCCTAGCAGTTTTGTAATGAAAGAAAATCGGTATTCACAACATCCCTCTTACTACACTGCAATACTATCAGCTGTCAAGAACACTGCTTCTGCCAAGGCTGAAAACACTACAAAAATGATTATATCCTCTTTGTGAATTAATTAAAGAGCATAAGACATTGTCTATGACAAAGACAAAGCATTTTGTCAAAGGCACTGCTGAACTACCAATCTTTGGACAGAAACATTCTATAGTGTGACATAAAGAACAATCACAGGTCCCTCAGTGAGTATCCATGAGCGAAATTAGTTTAGCCAAAACAAAAAAAGTCCTCTAAAAGCAATGTTGTCATGATAGAGAATGACATGCTTGGCTTCTTTTGTTTCTTGTACAATGTTTCTCATTCAGTACAATGGATAGGTCATTCTTCATTTGTGGTGGCAAGTGGTGTCCCTCTACTTTACAACAGTTAAAATAAACTTTAAATAACAATAAATTATAAAATGTTTGCATGTTTGTATTCTGTAGGGTAAACACAATCTGTGCACTGTTAATAGTTACATTATTGTTTTAAAATACATATTTAACTGAGTTTGAGAGATTGCATTTGTAACAAAATATGCATGTTACTGCCATACCACAGAGAGGTATCGTGGAATGTAATTGCAACAATATACCATTTTTAACACAAATAAAGTGGTTATATTGTGAATATCGTATCGTAAAAAATACATATTTTGTTATATTTAAGAAATAAACGGTGTCCCCCAAATTCATGTCTGTGGTGTTACAACAATGGATGTCACCCCTTTAAGAAAAGGGGAGATTCTATTTGGACTACTTCCTGTGTATAAAGGTCATTGCAGGTGCTGGTTGAGCTGAGAGGTGCATGGGGAGTACATTCTTTCTTATTAATTTTCTTAAAGTTAGCTAGATTTCTGACAATTTAATGTGTCACACTTTATTAGTGTCTGTGGTGTTATGTTGATAACTTGCAGATCTATCATATTTTAATCAAAATTTTGATAAATACGTACTTATTAATATTTCCAAAATGCCCCCTGATCTTGAAATCATCATGATGGCAGCCTCCATTTTAGCAAAGCCTGGATTTAGTCTGATTTGTCTGTGGTGTTACTGTCTTTCCTGGTAACAACACCGACTCTATAGTAACTTGCAATATGAAGTCTGTGATGTTATATTACGTCTGTGGTGTTACTTCAAAATATATCTGAAATTTCTTTCCTTCAGAGCCATTTAATCTTATAATTTAATGTTTTTAGACTGTAGAGTGTTTTAATCTTTTAGAATAAAGACTATAAAGGTACCACAGACCATTTTCCAGTCTTTTTTTTAATGTATATCCAAATTTTAATAAAATAAACTATCATCCTTTGGCAGAAATAGGGGCCAAGATGAACAAATAAACATTTATTTTAAAGGGGTCATATGATGCTTTTTTAAGACTATTTTATTTTACAGCGTGTATTTGTAAAAATTATTAGGCTATAGCACAGACCACATAATGCTGTGCATTTCAAGGCACTTCAGTAGACCCTTAATGTTACCTATGTTTTGTCAATGTTAAAATCATTTTTAATATATCAATAAAACATATTATTTTATATCTTTTTATTTTACAGACTATAGACTTGGTCGGTGCCAGAAATCTATTACTATTATTTAGTAGAATGTATGTGATTCTATTACTACTGTTGAAAATTTTTATAAATCTTTATTTTTAAAGAAATAATCATACAATATTTCTTCCATATTTTAATTTTAATAGTAAATCCCCTTTATTGACCCCCCCCCCCAAAAAAAGTGTTAAATTTCATTAATTAAAAGACAAATTAAATTTGGGTGAAACTTGTTTACTGTTTTTCATACTTTATTACTTGTGGAAAAAACTTGAAACACAATTTTAAATAAGTATAAAGAATGGTATTGATTTTTGTACATTTTATTTTTGTTTGACTTTATTAATAAAAATGTTGTGTTTTTTAATTAGCATGTTTTTGTGTTTTGCTTTGGTACCGAAATTGGTACCAAGAACCGTGGATTTTCACTGGTATCGGTACAGAATACTGAAATGTTTGTACCGTGATAAGTGACAACACTACTTTAATGTTCAAAAAAACACTATTAGTTTTCCCATCAGTTGAAGCCCGAGAGGGGAACAGAGTAGCGTGACAGACACAGTAATGACAGTGATGATTCTCATGCTGAACAACAATATTTAATGCATCTGCATTACTGAAAGGGGTAGGTTTAGGGTTGGAGTAGGTGTAGACGTTAATAAAACACAATCTAATAGGTAGAAAAAATGATTTATTGTTGGTTTCCGGTAGCTGTATATCCCTTCTTGCCACAATCGTGAATATAACACATAATTACTGTATTTGCATTACTGTAAGGGTAGGTTTAGGGTTGTGGTAGGTGTAGACATTAATAAATCATAATTTAACAGGTAGCATTTTTCGTTGTCGAATTGTACTACCTACTGTTTTAATGGGAGGTAGGAAAATCTGACAGGGTAGCACAAATCAACAGAACACCGGCCCTGCGTCCCAATGTGCATACTATCCACCCTATCTGCCCTAAATAGTATTGAAAATGACTACTATTACATAGAATTTAGGATGGATAGTATGCACATGGGATGCAGGCCGGGTGTGCCTCACATGTCCGGAAAAGTGAAGCTGTGGCTCTTTGATCGCCCCCTGGTGGATGGCTGCAGTATAGATCATAAACCCCGCCCTCTCCATGTAAACGAATGGGACTTGAGTCAAAATAAAAAAATAAATTACACTTCCAATACAATTTTCCAAAATATGGTTTTGGTCATTTAAGGTAGTTGTTATCACTCTGATATATGTTCAGTTGTTCATTTTTGTAATAAGTTTCCTTTTAGCTAGTAATTTGATGCTATAAAAACGGGCGTGTCGTTATGGTTGATTGGGTCTGCCGGAGTTTGGGCGGAGTTTGATTCCGCAGCTCTACCTCACGACTCTACTGCGCAGACTCGTGCTCCAAAAGACGTCATTTTCGCAAGATGGCAACGGCCATACTGAGATGCTTTAGCTTCACTTTTCTATAGTAGAAAGAAGCAGAGACGCGTCGTCCATCTTTTTTTACAGTCTATGATTTGAACAGTCAATAGCAAATACTTAAACTAATAACAAAACATACTTACAGTGGCTGATTCAGAAGCGCCAGATTGTCAGAGCAAAGTCAGAATTACCTCCTCTCCTAGGTTCAAGAAACTGTCGTCCATAAAATGCGTTGCTGTTCTGTTGTAAGTAATCTTAATGATTTCTAAATGCATCTACTTTCGGAAGGCCAAATAAAGTGCTTTTGCTTTTGCCTAGAAACACACAGCTTCTCCCTGACATGACTGCATCAACACTACTGCGGTTACTGAAACCACGCCAAATATTTCCACATCGTGACGTAGACATGTGGGGGTGTGTTTAAATGAGCTGTTTTAGGGGGGCATGGACGAGCCCTAACTTTGATAAAGAATATCTCTTTGGTTTTGAGACTTTAGTCTTTGCAACTTCAGGGATCTTATCTATGCACAATCAGCTTGTAACACTCCAAAGAGAAAGCAAAACTTGAAATCGCATCATATGACCCCTTTAAAAGCAGAAATTTAAATGATCAATTAAACTGAATCCTTCAAGTAATTTATTTATGTATTTATTTTTACCTAAAGTTGCATATCCCTGCTCGTTTTAGAACAAACCAAAATTTTACTTCAAATATTGGTAACACATTAGACAATTGGTTGTGTCATCAGTGTTTGATTGAAATTATTTAAAAATCAAAATGTTCTTAAGCTTCCATTTTAATGGATATAGCATATTAAACTAATTTTAAATGCATAGCAATACATTTTATTAGAAAAAAACAAACAAGATTTTTTACAAATTCTGCCTCTCATTTGCCACCCCAATTGAAGAATGACCCGGATATGGATAAGAATATCATATTTGTCCGCCTCAGGATTCAGTTATCTTTGGCTAACACAGTGTCCTAACCAAACACAGGGCAACAAGGAATAAATCTCTTCCATGTTAATCAATAACCCTAGTTTCTATCCTAACAGTGACACTCAGCACTATTTTGTAGGTACTAGAAAAGTCATTGGACCAAAATCCTGACTATATAACCACAAAAAGGATGCTGTGTGGAGAAGCATAGCAGTAATATGAGTTAAGTGTTTTTTGTGAGTGCAAGAGAGTGCAAACAAACACACTTTTATGTTTTGCATTCGAGGCAGCATTTTTGCTTTCAGTGAGGACAGACAAAGTACTTACGACCCAGTAGACATAGAAGAGAGTGAAGTCAACCACAACATCTTCAGCACAAGAGCTCATTCTCACCAGTCCAGTGGAATAAAACTCAAGTAACACAAATCATGCTCAAACTAAACTCTCATTTTGTCACAAGTCCTACTTGTGCTGGATCAAAAAACTTTCCCCCAAAAACCTAATGTTTGATTTAAAGATCCAAAGAATGACTCTTCCATATCTAAAAGATTGTGAGTTAATGGACCATGTGTTCAAGATGCCGTAACTCACTCTGGGATCTCCACTAAGATTTTTTTTTTCTAGTACAGAACAGCAGTCACAGATCAGCCTGGTGTGGACTTCACATTCCCCATTAGCAGAGCCATGACTGCACAAAGAACTTGAAAAATTTGGGTTCACTTCTTGAACCTTAAAGAAACACAAGATGACTGAACCAGGAGGACTATAATTACATAATGTTTGTTCATCTCAAAGCAAAGCTATCATTCATAGGTTAAAAAATATATATATGCATACACCATCCTAAACATAGCCAGACAGAATCATGGGAAATGAAATAATATACAGCTGTGTTGTGGTAAAGTCATTAGTAAGCCAAAATACAGATTCATATTACCTATGAAAGAAGAGGTGGTCCCACAACAGACCTCAGAAATAAGGGTCCAACTGGAGCATAATGTAGCAATGGTTGTTAGAACTGCCTATGAGGGCATCCAGGCCCATTAGAAACATGCTTTCTTTAGTTATCCAAATAACTATAAATCCACATAAATGATGCAGTTCAAATGTATAAATCAATCACAATCCATTAAAAGAAATTTCAACGAAGTCTTGAAGCACAAAAAGCTCTGATATTTATACCACAAACATCCATCGAGCCAATTCATCAATCAAGTTCATCTGGACCGAAGAATATCACGGAAAAAGGTACATCAACAAAATCAGTCCAAAGTAAATATTCAATTAACACAAGAAACAATCAAACACGTGTTTCAAATAAAGCTATTCAAAATGTTTTGATGTGTTTGCTTGTTAGGTAGTTGTGACAAAGCCATTTGTAGGCAATGCAGTAGCATTATACAAAAAGGAATAAGTCACATGACCAAACAGGCAGATAACAAAGCAAAACACCATTCTTCAAGAGATGTTATCTCCGGTTATCCATTTCACAGTGTAAAACTATTTAGTTTTGTTTGGTCTTTGTTCTCTATCTAAACATTCATTTTGTTTGACTGACTGATATGCTATTCAGACCAGCAGCACAATTTGCAAGTGTGATGTAGTTTTTACGTATATTTTGTGCAAGTAAATATAGAGTAACTTACATTTTAGCCACAATATTTAGTCGGTTTTTGCTCTGCCAATGAAAATAGTTTCAAACAAAGCCACAGAAGACTGAATCGCTGCATGTTTCAGAGCATGGTGATGTTCTTAAATGAAAGTGTTTTTGACTCAATCATGTTTCATTCGTGCATGAATCAGTGTGTTTAAACAAATCGGTTGAGTGAATGATTCAGTGATTCACTCATAAATTCAGTGTTTTGTCGCCACCCACTGGATAAATGATGTAAACCACAGAAATAGTCACTGAACAGAGATACAGAGAGAAAAAAAATAATATTATTATAAAAGTGCCAGACTTTTTGCCCTAAAGCGGCAGAGAATATTTATGCCAGTCGGCTACAATACTAACTACACAATAATTGCTGCAGTGTTTTGTTGCCACCTAATGGAGAAATGATGTAACCCACAGAAATAGTCACTCAACAGAGATACAGAGAAACAATATTATTATTATAATTATAATTAGGGGTGTCAACTTTAACGCGTTAACGCATGTGATTAATCTAAAAACTTTAACGCGTTAATATTTTTTAACGCAAATTAATCGTTTGATAAGGTTTGACCCCAACTTTTTGGAAAATACAGTCGCGGGAAAAATTACAGAGCCGAGGGTTGCGTTTTTTTGGGCTAATTTTATAATCTACCGCGGCCGCCCAAAGTGTATATAGACAAATAAAAATTAAAATAGATCCTTTTACTAATGTTTATCATACTTGGAATGTACACCTGGCAACTTCAGAACAGAGAGGCGCGTGTAACATCACAAACAACGTGAGTTTCAGCCAGAGCACAAGGCTTTACACAGCAGAAATAAACATGACAACAGCCACTATAGATTATATAAAATAATAAACACACGATTACGATAGGATATGGTTTCTATGTGATTTTCTTGAGATGAATATGTAACTTACATCTGAAATGCTAATTTTGGCAGCGATATAAAAGGCTATAAAAAGCATATTTTAACAACAGTAAGCAACCGAATTCCACATGTGATCGCAAAAGGAAGTTATTACAAACACTCGATGGTGGTTTGAAGTGAGTTCTGAGTAAAAGTGTACTATTAATCTCATAAATTGTCTTATGTAGCATGATGCTAATGTAAGCTCTTATGCACCTGCAGAACAGGTCCAATTCTTCTTCATAATGCATTTTGTCATAATACTTCACGTAAGGTCGCAAGAAAATGTTTTGTTGTATTTATTTAGAAATACTTTTGATAATAGTTGGGTAAATGTATCCTGGGATTGAAGCGATGTGGCTTGGTAAACGTTTTATTGCCAGTATAAAGACTGATAATGGCTGAATAAAAACAAAAGAATAATAAGGATTATGTCTCATACCTGGCGGAGGTGTGAAAGGTTATGTTTCCTTAAACTAGTTTGTCATGCATTTCTTTATTTCAACACATTTACAGGTAAATCCTAGTATTTTAAATTTGTGATTAATCATGATTAATCACAGTCCATGACTGTGATTAACGCGATTAAATTTTTTAATCGATTGACAGCACTAATTATAATAATAATAATTATTATTATTATTATAAAAGTTCCAGACTTTTTGCCTTAAAGCGGCAGGGCAAATTTATGCCAATCGGCTACAATACTAATTACACAATAATTGCTGCATAATTATCTATAAATTCAATTTACCGTTTCTAACATATGCCAAATCTACATGCACTGACCCTGCTGCGTTTTCACACATTCTGCTATGAATGGATCAGGTAATGAGTTCTAGCTTTATTTACTTGGCCGACTTCCCAGAAAAACTCAGTCTGATTAACTCTTCAGGTGCAATTACTTACAGTAGGAGACCGCTCTGATATTTTGCTGAGTTCACATACTCTACCTAGGGGGTTTGGCAAATTATGGTGGTTATTGGTGTTAGGCCCTCCGGGTGGAGAAAGAGCTTGGTAAGCAAAGATCCCAATGAATCTCAGTCTGATTACATCAACCAGACCTCCACCATAGACATCAAAATGTGTGTAGTGGCCACAACTGCATTACCAGTGGCACTTCATTAATTCATCGCTAAGCATCTGCTTCTGATCCAAAATTTTGTTCTGGGTGGCATAATTACAATGTGTAATGCTTGGTTTGTTAAGCATGATGTAATACAATTAAATAAAAATCAGAAATACAGAAAGCAAAGTCTGTGCCCTAATGATTGCATTATTCACACATACTGTGCATCTGCGCCTGCACATCTGTCAATCATTTGTGTCTGTCTGTGAATGTGTGTAAGCACACACAATAAAATCAACCCAGATGGCAAGACTGCACACATCAGACACACACAATCATCTGTCAAGCACATGCCAAACGAAAACCTTCTCACCTTAGCAAAATTAGAAGAAAAATATGAGTGAATTTGTTTCAGATACACACGGTTAAGTTCAACACCATACGTATTAGGGATGTGCATCTCGAATGACTCAGGCCGATACGATATGCATCTCGATGCATAGCCAATGATGCGAATCGATACATTAAAGATACATATGAAGCAGCTACCGATGCACCGATTCACCCCTATTACGATGCAGTGCGATCCGATTTCGATTCGATTCAACATAATGCGATTCGATGCAATACGATGCAATGCAGAAAATATGATCACTTTTAATGCCTCGAGGCCTGTTTCATAAAACAAGTTAAACAAATAAGCCAGGCTTATTTCAGTTAGTCTGACTCATTGTCAAATGATTTGGTTCCATAAAGCAATTTTAACATAAGCCTAGATCAAGCTTAGTCACTGTGGCAACTTATGATGGGAAACTAACCTGGTCTAAAGCAGGCTAACTGTCAGGCTAAGTTGAGTTTCTCTAACACTGACCAATAGGAACACAATTACCACTGACCCTCTCACATACTATTATTTGACTTTTTTTTTTTTTTACAGTTTCTAACTATGCAGCCTTTCTCTCTGGTTTAATGACAGCTATAGGCCTACCTTTTATAGTTGGCAGAACAGATAGCAGAACATTAAAACATTACAATCTAAAATTGCTCTTTAAAGCATTAAAATAACTAAATTAAAAGTTAAAATCACTGAATTAAAAATGAAAATGAATAATAAAGAAAATAAGTAGATTTTAACTGCTATAAGAAACACACATTAACTCATTTGAGCTTAGTAATATTATGGCTGTACAAGCTTACATTTGATTTACGTATTACAATATAGTCCCTTTACAGTTACTCCTATCATAAAAATACACTTATATGTAGGTTTAAAATTCTACAAAAGACACATTTAATGTCCAACAACAAATATTTTAGCAAAATATATATTATACTCAGAATTATTTGCGCTCCTATTCGATTGCACTCCATCTGTTTAGCGCGCATGAGAAACAGTTTCGAGAGGAGAAATCAATCTACATCGACCAATATAAAATATTGGTCACAGATTATTGGTCACTTTCTAAATAATAAAAGTATAGCGCATCCACTAGTAATTATATATATATATATATATATATATATATATATAAATCGTTTTTTACCGATGCAAATATGTTAAAAACGATGCATCGCGATATAAATGCCAACTTGTATCCGATGCACACTTTTTAAACCGATGCATCGCATCGTTAACTTTTTATGCCAATGCACCGAGCGAATCGGGGAATCCTCCCATCCCTAATACGTAACCTTGGTTGTGCCAAACCATCAGAGGTGTAAAGTATTTGAATAAATGTAACTAATTACTGTACTTGAGTATCTTTTCGGATACTTTGTGGTTGTACTGAGTATCAAAGATATTAACAACTTTTACTCTCTACTTCACTACATTTTTGAGTGAGTATCTGTACAGTTTATTTCTGCTACAAAAGATGTGATATCGCCAACTACAGGGCACTGAAGGTACTATATCTTGTGCGTTTGCCCTTACTCACTCAAACTTGTCAACAAGGCTACTTTACATGAATGTGAGCTCCTTAGCAAGTAGTTGTGAATCACAGGTGTTTTAAATATAAGGACATGACTGCAGCTGGCAATGAGTCTGAAACCAGCACATCCAGTGCAAGAAGACTTTGACTTTTTAATTTAATTTTGTTTATTTTTATTTATTTATTTATTTGCAATTTTGAGGTGTTCAGTTTTATTTTGGTTTTAGAAAATAAACGTGATTGCTGTCCTCACAAATCAGCTCTTTCTTGTTTGTGTTACATGTACTCTGTGCCTTGTCTTGGACGTTTATGTCACTTCCTGTCTCCCGTGGTGTTTGTAGTCAGTTTGTATCTTATCTTGTTCAGCTTGTTAGCCTCCTGTATATATCATAGCCTAGTGTTTCTTTAGTTCTTTGAGAGTTGTTGAATGTAATGGTTGTCTGTTTGCCCATCATTCTGTTCTTTGTTCCCTTTGGTTTTTGGCTCATTGTTTGTTCTAGTTTTTCCATGACATACCTGCACATAGATCCTTGCCTCTGCCTGTTTTCCACAGCTTCTTCACAACGTTACAGTTTTTCACTGGCATGTCTCTTTGACTAGTGCATCTTTGAGCCTATATTTAGTATAAGTAAAATACTTAAGTACTGTTAAAATCAGATACTCTAAGACTTTTACTCAAGTTGTTTTGGAATTGGTGACTTGTAACTTGTAGTGGAGTAATTTTCACTCTAAGGTATCTGTACTTTTACTCAAGTATGGTTTTCAGGTACTCTTTACACCTCTGCAAACCATTAAGCTATTGGCAATAAATCTTAAAGCACGTAATTAAGCTTGATATACAAATCTATTTAAGTTGTATGAGGAAGGAAAGACATTTCCTTGCCAAAAGGGTACTCCAGTTACACCCTTTCCAGCCTTTTACTTTTTAATTAACAACAAACTTTGGGTTTGCCCCAGATGACAATGATACTGGCTTAACAATATAGTCTTGGCTGAGATATATTGCTGTGCAATACACAAAATCTGACCTAAATTATCTCACAGGGTATCAGAGTAAATATCACAATGACGCATACAGTACTCAGTAAGAGCCATTACAACATGCAAAAACTCACCCATTGTAACGCTGATGTAATGATGTTTGAGAGAGACCAGCCTGTGCCTGAATAGTGAGGTCAATCTAAACATTATTCATAATGTCAAGGACTCAATTTGAGTGAATGAGTTTTAAAACTGAAATGAAAGCGGCAACTCCCTAACATCCCTAAGATCTCACAGCATACGAAAGTGATCTTCCTAAAAATAGAACTGGACCAGCATCAGAGACACTTCTTCACACATTACAGTTCTTCAACAAAAAGGACAAAGAAAAACACAAAATAAATGCAACCCAAATCACCCCAGTTTGTTTATTTAGAAAACATGGAACTGGAACACTATGATTTCTGTAGAAGTGTCCTGTTTCTTGACAATCACATCACATTAAATAGTTTTTCTTTCTTGCTGCCTTTAAAATGCTGCCTTTAAAATGTAAAAAACAACAACAACAACAACAAAAAAAATGAATTAACATATATCAATATACAGTGGGAACATTTTACTTTTTCCTCATAACTGCAATTTTATAATTATTCTTTTAATTTTATAATTAATATTTTAAGTGTGATTTTTATTGTAATTGTGACTTATCCTAGAATTTGACTTTATACCTTCTAATCATGATTTTTTTCATGTCATATTTTTGAATTTATCTTATAATGGGCCTTTATACAGTATATCACATTGTGCTTTTTTCATCATAACTTCATAACTATCTTATAATGTGACTTTATACCTCACAACTGACGTTTTCTTATCATCGCAACTTATATTTCACATTGTAATCTTTTTCATCATAATTCAAGTCAAGTCAAGTTCAAGTCAAGTTGAGCTTTATTGTCATTCCGCTACATGTGGGGACATACAGTGGAACGAAATGTCGTGTAATTGTGACTTAATGTCTTATAATGACTTTATATTTTACCATAATTGCCATTTCATTTCTCACGTCTTTGTATCACACAGCTGCAAAGTTTTTCATAACTGTGACAAATTATTTCTCATAATCGTATGTTATGTTAACTTTTTATTAATTATAACATCATTATGTGCGTGATAGCTAATATAGGGCAGGTTTTTGTGGTGGGTTGAAATGGGTCTCTAGGCTGTTTAAGAGCTCCAATCAATCCGTGAATGAAGCTGACCACAATTACAGCCCACGAATGTATGTTTCTCATTTAGCACAGATGTGCAAATCTGGGACATTGCCAGCGATCTCAGAGGAAGACAACACTAAACAGTCATTTTAAAACCTGCAACTGACAGAGTGCTGCAGCTCTTAAGACTTACAATTCTAAAACAACATATATCACAGATGTTGCTCATCCAGATGTTAAAGTCCTTTTGGGTTTAAAATATAAGCATGAGTCTGACCTCACAGTGTGAATGTGCAATTGTGAGTGAGGGAGATAAATATGTTTCAATGGGAACAAAAACCATGTTTTTAACATCTCGACACCATTGCTCTGCAGCTGCAGCTCTCTGCACAAGGCCCGAAAGCACAAGAAAGAGAGAAAAAATAACTGTGAGAGAGGTTACTTAAAACCTAGAGCACTGAGAATCACAGTCAGACAATCCCAAATAAGGGAGATCATGTGATGAGATTTTCTTTTTTTACTTTAGAGAAAATCAGGCATACACCACCCAAGTATGCAAAAAGCAAAAAATAGGAACCTATCCAGTACTCTGTGGTTCTCAACTAAATAAAAAGCACATGATTTTGATGAAGTATCCCAAGGATCCACGTGATCGGGTAGAGGATGGTGCTGAAAAGAATTTTGACCCCATGCTTTCTGTACTGATCTCCACCCTGTCCCACCAGCCCTGTAGTCCTCCATACACACCCATTTACATGCATCAGTGTGTACAGCAGGGGAGAACAGATCCCGGTGTTAAGGGATGGACGTTTCGATTTAATTTGAGGCACTTTCCCTGAAGGCGGGGCAGGGAGACAGAATTATTGACCTTCAGAAGGAAAAGAGGGAACAGCCCAATAGGCAGCCTGCTTAGCAGAGGAGAACAGGGGAAGTACGGAGGAAAGAGGCGGAAAGAATCAGAGTGAGAGAGGAGGAGAAAGCAAGGTGGGAGAGCAGAACTCTGTGAGAGTGAAGTGACAGCAAGAGGATTCATCAAACGAGGGCAGGAACCAGCAACAGGTAAGAAACCCTTTGTTTCTTCAAAACAGCCATAAATCAGTCTCTAAGGAGACAAGCAACATAAATACATACATAATAATCAGGAAATCTGTGGATGCTGGTAAGAAATGGCACATGAATTGAACCATTACTTTAGTCCTAAAGTCTGCTTTCTCTAGCTAAGTGTCACTTATAAAAATTTAGTTAAAGCTTATAAAAATAATGGCATGATTACTTTGGCTGTTCACTCAGTACTTTCCGGTACTCTTGCACCTACTTCTTAGAGCTCAATTAATGTCCAGATTTTTCGCATTAACACCTCGGATTGCAGTGCTAAAACAGGTAGAAAAACTAAATAATTAAACAACTAATTATTAAAAATAGTTTAAAATAAAATAATTTGTAAACAATAATATAAAATATACATGTAATAAATAAATATAATAATAAAAATATAATAAAAACAAATGTAATTTAACAAAACAATCACAAATTATGTATTGTTCTCCTGTCTTTTGACCTGTCCAGGGCTATCCTCCTTGTCTGATCTATCAAAGTGTGTACATTTTAAGACATGAGAAACCAGCTGAAAACAAAATGATGAAAATACCCAACATTTTATAGCAGAGTCTGGCTATAGGGATTCTATTAGGCATCTGTTACATTCATCAACTTGCACCTGATATGTCAGGAGAGGCTTTTTTATTGATTTTCTGCTACATTTTCATTAATCATATCAACTTTCTAGCGAGCAGACCTGTAAAGTTTCTGGTCTGATCCATTTCTAGGCAAAACCATTATTCTCTTGGTTCAGAATTAATACATCCCAGAGACCTCTTTTGTCTTTTTAACATCTTTCGACCAAATCTAAAACTCAACAGTTCCCTCCTATTGTGAGTCTTGCCAGCGCTGACTCATAACATGTTTTTGTTATTATGCATTTGTCTTATGCCTAGTAATGACCTAAATCTCCTTATATGGTCACAAATATAATTTAGCTTTGTCAATAAGCATTTCTGAATAAATCAGCTTTTCTCAAAGCCCAGATAGGACCTCACTCTCATTTGCACCCCACCTAAAGCAGGCATGCAGAATAGAACTAATCAAATCAACACTTTCCCAGGTTTCCTTTCTCTCAAGGCCTGAGTGCTGCTGCCTGCTCTCCATGACCATGCAGCTGACACCCAGCCAGGCACTTTCAGCCAAACATCTGATTGTGATCATGCATTAGACCCGATGCACTGCTCCTTGTTTTGTGCCTGGGTGTGAGTCTCTGCATAGGATGCATAAAGTATCTAATTTCTCCAGGGAAATGATTCGTCTATAGGCTAAACAATGGAGTTGAACAGAGATGCTTTTAGGGTCTGACCCATCTAATCAAATCAAATCTAATATTAGACAATCGTAACCCTGTGTAAACAAGCTTCACAGTGTTTACATCTGTAGACATGTTTTAACCCACTAGGTTTATTAACCCAAATAAACAAACCCTGCTTAATATAATTTTACTGATTTTTACCATCAAGTTTCCAGCACAATGTTTTTCACAAGTGCTGTATAAAAGAGTGATCAAAGGAAATTCTTGATGGGAGCTCGGGGCAGAAAAAAAGATGTTGAAATTTATCAGTCTGTTTATTTTACAAAACCATTTCTTTCCACTGAACCATAGTAAGAACAATAATCTTCAACTTGAGATCACTTCCCAGCAGTCAACCTGCCAAAATATTTCTAAGAGTGGTTTAAAATCACTTATGAAATTATGAGGACCCTGAAAAAAAGCCATGAATTCTGCTTTGTATCAGAACATTCCTAAAGAGAACATCTGGGTACTTCTCTAAAAATGGAAGCTGAAGCACAGTTAGGTAAGCAAGACAATGATCCAAAAGACATGTGACTATAAAGTAGAAAAGCCAGAAAAAAAGCTAAATTAAAACAGATTTTCCACTCAAAGTGCAGACATAAACCCAAAAGAGATGTGGCATAAAATTGTAAATTATAAAAGTCCTTGCTTTTTTAATGGGATTGGATTAAAGTTCAAGTTCAACAAGACTGATATTGAATTACTGAAGCTTTGGTAGCAGTCATTGTTATCATATAGAAGTTAAGAAGCAGATAAAGAATCCTCAATGAGACTGTTTGGCCTGATGAGAGGCATTATTAACAAGTAGATTATTAACACAACAAGTTTTTGAAATATGAGTAATATGAATAAATAATTTAAAAAAATGAGTTCATATTGTCTGAAAAAAAATTAAGCAACATGGCTCATCTTTATACTTTTTACTGCCGGCAAACTAACTTAATTATTAACTAATGAACAAACATCCTAAAAACATTTCTGGCTAAGTGGGTTGGCTACTCTGTTTGATCTAGAGTTATAAGTATCCTCTGAGTAATTATGTAATGTTTTTGTTGTTCCAGCAATCAGCAACTGTGGTAGGTTATTTGTTAAGCAAAACTGACACACAGAGGTGCAGATAGCATAGTAACGCTGCAACTTTTCCAGTCATTGGTTTCCTCTAAGCTCTCCTGGGTGTTTAGCCTGTTTCTCTCATTAGGACTCACTCTTTCCTAGGTCTTACATTGCACAATAGAGTCTTTATCAGAGGCCTGTGCAGAGAAACCTGTAAATCTAGAGCTGCTTTTTTCCAGCGTCTGTAGAAGTCATAATAATCCTGCCAAACTGGAAGAATACACGACTGCATGCTTTGACAAAGTTGACAGCAAAAATTGAAAGTTTGTACCTGTGTCATGCAAAAAGAAACAGAATCACAGAAACATGACGTGTCTCCTGTTGAACTTCAAAAAGATCTCAAAGATGTTTTAAAAAAGTGCTCTTGATTTTCCAAGAGACCAAAATCTACAATCAAATTGATTTCTTATTTACCATAATCCAAAATCAAACTAAAGCCTAAATCAAATAAATAGTGTTCTTATTTAACTATTTGTTTAAAAAAGCAACTTATTTGTGAAAGAACTGATCAGCAGAGGATAAAACAAAATGACAATGTTTTCTTGCTGCTTCTTTGTTCAGGACCATGAAAGCTGGGCTTGCATACTGCTCTCTTCTTGTCCTTCTTCTGATCACGGATGTCTGTGGCCAGCGAAGACCAAGACCAAAGCCTGTCCGTCCATCTACCACCAGGAAACCTCCTGCCCCCAAGAAACCATCTCCTCCTGCCCCAAAATCTGAGCCCGAACCCCAGGAACCCACAGACTTTCCCCCTCCGATCCTAGGCCCCCCCTCTGAATTCGCAGACTGCCCCAGAGAGTGTTTCTGCCCACCATCTTACCCAAATGCCTTGTACTGTGAAAACCGCAACCTCCGGAAGGTCCCGGTCATCCCGTTCCGCACCCACTACCTGTACCTACAGAACAACTACATTGACCAAGTAACCGCAGAACCCTTCAAAAACTGCACTGAGCTTAAGTGGATAAATCTCGGAAATAACCGCATCCGTTCAGTGGAGAAACAAGTGTTTGAGAAGCTTCCAAACCTCCTTTACCTTTATATGCAGAGGAACGAGCTAAAGGAGGTGCCTGATGACTTGCCTTCCAGTCTGGAGCAGCTTAGACTCAGCCGCAACCAAATATCAAAGATCCCTCCAGGAGCATTCAGCAAGATGGAAAATCTCGCACTTCTGGATCTGCATCACAACAGGATCAGCGACAGCAGCTTGGGCAAGAACATCTTCAAAGATCTGAAGAACTTGATTCAGCTCAACCTGGCCCACAACATCCTCAGGAAGATGCCTGCTAATATACCGAAGAGCATCTTCCAACTGTTCTTGGACAGAAATAACATTGAGGAGATTCCACAGTATTACTTTAAGGATTTCACACACCTGGCCTTTGTGAGACTTAACTACAACCAGATTAGTGACAAAGGTCTTCCAAAGTTGGTATTCAACGTGAGCACGCTGTTGGATTTGCATTTGTCCCATAACAAGCTGAGCACTATTCCCCTGTTCAACTCCGAACTGGAGCAACTTCACCTCAACCACAATAACATTGAGAGTATGTACTTCATTTCAATTTGTTACTGTGCCACAGAACATTTTCTCCAGAATAACACATTTACTTATCTTTGCAGGTTTAAACGGCACTGAGATCTGTCCTTCTAACTCTTTCAGCATGCATGATGAGAACGGAGCACCCAAACTGAGATACCTGCGTCTGGATGGCAATCACTTGAGTCCTCCCATCCCCTCAGATGTCATCATGTGCTTCAGACACCTTTATGCTATAGTAATGTAAGATAGTTTGAGTGATGAACAGATTCATAAATGCCTGTGCACAACCACGCCTTCCTGTCTACTTGACAGTACTGATTGAATCAAACAGTACCGGATATATAAGTAAAGAATGCATTTTTAAACAATGCAATTTTTTCCCTTTATGTTCAGGAATGTTTCATTGTGTAACCTAAAAACCTTCAATGCATCATATTTATTGAATTTCCTGCCTTGAATACAACTGAGCATGAGTATTCTGCATTAAACGTTTCTGTGTGATTATACAAAACAGAAGCAGCAGCTATGGCTGAGTGGAATTAATTAAACCCTAAAAATAAAGGTACATTAACGGACTTATTGTGCGACAGACAACAAGCGTAGTTACAGTTTAGGAATATATTGGTCCATATGGGGTATACTAAAATACAATGAAACAAAATGATAAACGGGGAATAACGTAACTACTGTGTAGTTGAAAATGTCCTTAATGTGCCTTTGTTTTTAAGGTACTGTATGTAGTCCTGCCTTTATCTTGTGTCAGTATTCTATATAAATAAATATGTATATAATAAAATGTTCCATTTCAACATACTTTGAAAAAGTCACTCGTAGAATATGTAGAATTTGCTTGCTATATTTCACACTTCACATAACAACAACAACAAAACTAGGCAACAAGCAGCTTTATTGTATAATTTACTATACAGCCTTAAAAACAAAGGCTCCAAAAGTGGGTTTTCACAAAGATGCCATAGAAAAAAAACATTTTGGGTTATAATCTTTCAGTGAACAGTTCTTAAAAGAACCACTTTCTTCTTACTTTTCCAAAGCCAAATTTACATGGCACATTTTTCTTTTATGTTTATACTGACACCTTGTGGGAACTTTGTACTTCATATTGAGTAAAGTAAAATATATTGAGTTCTCTAAATGATTTATGCTATATACAAAATAACCACTATACACACAAAAGAATTGTAAAACAAACAATGTAGATAAATTATGAAAATGGTACATAGAAAACATGGAACTTTCAGAATATACTCTTAAAAATAAATGCTTCACGATGCCATAGAATAACCTTTTTGTCTAAATGGTTCCATAAAGAACCTTTAACATCTGAAGAACCTTTCTGTTTCACAAAAGGTTCTTTGTGGCGAAAGAAGGTTCTTCAGATTATAAAAAGGTAAGAAAGAGATGGTTCTTTAAAGAATCTTTGTGGAAACAAAAACAGTTATTCTATGGCTTTGCTGTGAAGAACCTTTTAAGCACCTTTATTTTTAAGAGTGTATCACAAAGTGAACCACTTAAATCATGTTACATAACACAACATCAGGAACTTTTTATCCAGTAATATCTATTAATGATACATTATTAGTGTTTTATTAGTGTATTCTTTTCCTGCTCACTGACTGCAAATGAATTTAGTGTTTCAAAATCTTTAACATTTTAAACTATTAATCTAACAAGTACAGGTGCATCTCAATAAATTAGAATGTCGTGAAAAAGTTATTGTAAAAAAAAGTTCATTTTTTCTTGTAAGTTATTTCAAAAAGTGAAACTTTCATATATTTTAGATTCATTGCATGTAAAGTAAAACATTTCAAAAGTTTTTTTGTTTTAATTTTGATGATTAGAGCTTACAGCTCATGAAAGTCAAAAATCAGTATCTCAAAATATTAGAATATTTACATTTGAGTTTCAATTAATGACCATCCATACAGTATAAATTCCGGGTATCTTTTGTTCTTTGAAACCACAATAATGGAGAAGACTGCTGACTTGGCAATGATCCAGAAGACGAACATTGACGCCCTCCACAAAGAGGGTAAGTCACAGAGGGTCATTACTGAAAGGTGTGGCTGTTTACAGAGTGCTGTATCAAAGCATATTAAATGCAAAGTTGACTGGAAGGAAGAATTTGGGTAGGAAAAGGTGCACAAGCAACAGGGATGACTGCAAGCTTGAGAATACTGTCAAGCAAAGCTGATTCAAACACTTGTGAGAGCTTCACAAGGAGTGGACTGAAGCTGGAGTCAGTGCATCAAGAGTCACCACGCTCAGACGTCTTCAGGAAAAGGGCTACCAAGCCACTTCTGAACCAGAGACAACGTCAGAAGCATCTTACCTGGGCTGTGGAGAAAAAGAACTGGACTGTTGCTCAGTGGTCCAAAGTCCTCTTTTCAGATGAAAGTAAATTTTGCATGTCATTTGGAAACAAGGTCCCAGAGTCTGGAGGAAGAGTGGAGCGGCACAGAATCCATGTTGCTTGAAGTCCAGTGTGAAGTTTCCACAGTCAGTGATGATTTGGGCTGCCATGTCATCTGCTGGTGTTGGTCCACTGTGTTTTCTGAAGTCCACAGTCAACACAGCCATCTACCAGGAAATTTTAGAGCACTTCATGCTTCCTTCTGCTGACAAGCTTTATGGAGATGCTGATTTCATTTTCCAGCAGGACTTGGCAACTGCCCACACTGCCAAAGGTACCAAAAGCTGGTTCAATGACCATGGTGTTACTGTGCTTGATTGGCCAGCAAACTCGCCTGACCTGAACCCCATAGAGAATCTATGGGGTATTGTCAAGAGGAAGATGAGAGACACCAGACCCAACAATGCAGATGAGCTGAAAGCCACTGTCAAAGAAACCTGGGCTTCCATACCACCTCAGCAGTGCCACAAACTGATCACCTCCATGCCACGCCGAATTGAGGCAGTAATTAAAGCAAAAGGAGCCCCTACCAAGTATTGAGTACATATACAGTAAATTAACATACTTTCCAGAAGGCCAACAATTCACTAAAAATGTTTTTTTTATTGGTCTTATGAAGTATTCTAATTTGTTGAGATTGTGAATTGGTGGGTTTGTGTTAAATGTGAGCCTAAATCATCACAATTAAAAGAACCAAAGACTTAAACTACTTCAGTCTGTGTGCATTGAATTTATTTAATACACGAGTTTCACAATTTGAGTTGAATTACTGAAATAAATAAACTTTTCCACGACATTCTAATTTATTGAGATGCACCTGTATTTCATGTAATTTGTTTCCTTGCTGGGCAAAGAAGTCTTTCCACACACAGCTACCTGTATTGCTGCATTACTGGTTTGATTGGCAAACATTTAGAGCAACCATTGTTAGGAAGGACAAAAAAACACTGCCTGCAGCATCAGGAAACAGAGCAAGAAATGTCTGAACTTATTTCCTGTCAATGCGCAACAGTAGCAGAAATAGCATTCTACTGGTCCATGTACTTTCAAAAGCAAGCAATGCTGGTCATTTGATTATGACGTAACCAGTAAACAAACATTGTCACATAACACAATAATGTAGGAAAGACATAAGTAAAAAAAAGACACTTTATTGAAAAGGAAACTCCGACTTTTCAGTCAGTCTTTATCAGATGCAATGATTTACACACATGCAATGATTTAGAGATGCTGGTAAAGCTAAAGCTAGTACTAAAGTCCTAGGTTTAAATTTCGGAAGTGATATGACGAACGCTTATCACTTGACCAAGTCCCTTATCCACAAGAAGGCCCCTGGGGGACTGTCCCTGTGGTAAGTGTATACAGTAATCTGCCTTTTAAATGAAGGCTGCTAAATAAAGAATAACCAAATGATGAAATGATGAGTAAAAGCAGTGTGCAGTCTTTCTTCCTCATTATTATTTAGAAAAGTAATTATTTATTTTTAAAATGTAAATACAAAAAATCCCAATAGTTATTAATTCCTGAAAAAATAATATCAAAAGTAAGGTCAGTAAAATTTATTTTCAAAGAAATTAATGTTTATTCAGCATGGATGCTTTAAATTTACCAAAAGTAATAGTAAAGACATTTACTTTGTTACAAAAAAAATAAAAATTACATTCCTCAAAGAATCCTGAAGAAGAGAAAAAAAAATGCTTTCCACAAAAATATTAAGTGTAACTGTTTGATGATAATTAGAAATATTGAGCATCAAATCAGCATTTTAGAATATTTCTGACAGATCACGTGACACTGAAGACTGAAGTAATGGCTTCTTAAAATTTAGCTTTGCCATTACAAAAAATACTTCACAATATTACTATATTTTTGATCGAATAAATGCTGTCTTGGTAAGCATAAGAAACATCTTTTTAAAATTTTTAAATAATCTTACCCCAAAATTTTAAATGGTAATGTATAATATATATAACTGCACAACTGCACAGTATAACATGCCACTACAGGTATAGTAAGATGTACGTCATTAATTGTTTGAACGGAAGACAAACAATTCCTTCACCCCTTCACGCCAATTCCCATACTGATGAATTAATAATCTTGCAAAGACATCCACTTCCTTTTACTGTAATGGGAGGTAGAAGAGAATCAAGGAATACCTGTCGAAATTCCCCTCCTGTCCCACTATAAGAGCACCTGCCATCACCATGCAGAGGTGCACATCATTCTATGAAGAAAAACACCTGGACCTCAGACCTCACCAGGTAATAGCATATTTATTTTATCCTATACAAGACACACACATTATTACATTTATGTAGCACATATATGCTCACGTTTGACTGTCTTTTCTTTTTATCTCAGGCTGAACTGTCAGTAGCATAATGAAGGACTCGTTTATCATATATAGCGTGTTTGTATGCACCATGCTGTGTGGTCTATGGGACACAGCTCAGGGTCGGAGACTTCACTTGGGCAGTTGTAAAGTGAACATACACACGCATGAACTCAGGCACCACTTCCAGCACATCCGGCAAAGCATGGTGAGCACGTTTACAGTCTAGCCTTAGTCATGCATTTTAGCATTTCCTTCTGTTAAAATATCTGCTGGTGGTTTGATGCATGCTAAATATGTATAAATGTGTCAAGTCAGTTTCCCATCATAACAACGACATCATTGGTGATGACGTCAATGGGATTCTTGACAGGTTTGACATGTCAACCAGCAGGTTATTGATTTATGTTAAGTTCTTCTAGAACTCTGCATGCCTAAAACAAAAGAATAGCATTTGGCAATACATGATTTTTCATGTTTCGGTTTTGGGTTCAACATGCCAATGACTTTTAAGCATGAAAAAGCAAAAAAGAGCAAAAGGAATACTTCAGTCAACCCATGGAAACTCCTGTCAAATGTATTCAGCTCTTTGTCAAGTTGATGAATCATATCTCTGGCAAAAACATTTGGCCTCATTTGATTGCATCTGTGATTTGAGGTTATGTAGTAAGTACAACGGTAATGCAATCTGATAATATCTCATGTTTTGACAGATTTCAGGAGATGATCACAAGGGAATCAGATTACTTAGAAAAGATATGATGCACAGTTTACAGGTAACATTTTTTTTAAACAGATTTGGTAACACTTTCTATGAAGCCCATTTTTATAATACATTATAAGGGTATTCTTAAGACATTATAATGAATGCAAATTGCATTATACATTTTTTTTATAATATGTTATATCATCTTATAAATATTCATAAGAACAGTTTTAATGTATTATGATATTTACTTATTTGTGGTTATAGCTTTTAAGAGTATGATGATTTATAACACAGTGAACACGTTGCATCCACTTAAGTTACAATGGATTATATTTCTCATAGTTATAATGTATTATAAGTCTCATATCTTGCCATCTTTCTTATGCTAATTTACTTCAATCAAAGACCACTTATAAGTATAGCAATAATAATAATAATAATTTTTTTTTTCCAAGTACGTCAACATTCTACCTACCCTAATCTTAACCTAAGCCTACTAATACTCTAATGAGAGTTAGTTGACGTAGTTGCAAAGTTGCTTATAGTCAATACACTAAGGGGGCCATCAAAACATATAAACATCGCAGTTTTTTCAGTTGAAATGATTAACTAGCTCACATCAAAATTAATATTAGCCTCACAGGGAACACTGAAATAACACTCCACACCTAACCACTTACAAGATGTAGTAAGATACTGTGCAGATCTTAAATAGACAATGTCAAGATATATAGTATAAATGTAAAGGTAGATTTAATATGTTGTTCATTGTGTGTTATAAATAATCATAATCTTAATAGTTATAACCACAAATGCGTAAGCATTATAATGTATTATAATTGTTGTTATGATTATTTATAAGATGATATAACATATTATAAGTTTTTTTATAATGTATTATGTATTCATTATAATGCCTTAAAAATACCCTTATAGTGTATTATAAATATGGGCTTCATAGAAAGTGTTACCGCAGATGTTTTTTGCAGGGCCTGTAGCATCAAAACCTTGGTAGAATCAACTGATCAATTAAAATGTACCACATATTACATAAGACTATCAAAAAATCTGTGATTTATGTGTCTTCCCCATTATTAGGCTACAGAAAGCTGCTGTTTCCTCAGGCAGCTCCTTCACTTCTATATGGATAAGGTTTTTATCAACTACACCAGCAGTCATTCCGTACATCGCAGAACCACCAGCGTTCTGGCCAACTCCTTTCTCAGTATCACCAAGGACCTGCGAGTGTGTGTATGTAACACTTCTAATTAAAGAATGTTTTATCTGCAAGACTGGAAAAAATTGGAAAAGTCCCACACACTGTCGTAACTCGCAAATCTTTTTACAAAGATCAAGGTCAAAGACCTTCCTTTGGCATTTGAATGGCATCAGAAATCCCTGCATAGGGTCTTTGACTAAAACACTGCTGAGTCATAAAAATTTGTAAGCTACAATATTTGGGACTTTTCTTATTGTTTCCATTTTACTGACTCTAACCTACATACCTGTCTGCGAATAAATAAACGTGCAAGTTTGATTATCTATATATAAATAAGCAACTGTAAATGAAATCAAGCTTAAGGATAGGGGATTTGAAGGATTAAGGGCAGGTGTAAGCACAGGAATAGAGACAGAGAGATGTAGTTGGAAAGCTTTTATCAGACTAGTCTAATCATGTCACTGTTTCTGTCTATCCAAAAGCATGCTAATGCGCACTGTGAGTGTGGGGAAGATTCCAAACTAAAACTCACAGGCATTCAAACCACATATGACAAGGTAAGAGACATAATTCACTGACAGGACATACAATAACTAGGTCTGCCAACACAGACTGTAAAAAGCTTCACAAATTTCTTTACTTTTAACACCCATCATTCATGAACATTTTATTATATACATGAATTATCTTCTATTTTAGGTTATTACATATTTTATTTAATCTGACAATACTTATATTCTCAGCTCAGTTTAACATACATTTCACCAAATTCTATAGACTTTTCTTCTATATAGACTTTTCTTCTATAGCCACAATCAGAACAAATACGATTTTTTTTTTTTTTTGTCTTTCAGCTTGATCAGACATCAAGAGCAGTAAAGGCTATCGGAGAGCTGGATTCACTACTTGAATGGCTAGAAAGTTTCCAGCACCACTGATAATACACCAAGACCAAGTCAGATATTTATTACAGTTCTAAAACCGGGACAGCTGCATAGATTCAAGAATAAAGAATCTTTACTTGACTCTAAAAACAGTTTAAAACGTTTTTGCTTCCTTAGAGTTTATGTGAGAATAATTTATTTACAAATAACTATTTTAGACCATATTTCTTAGCATATTTGCATGATGTATAAATGTCATGCTGCAAAGTAGACCTTTGCGGTCAGTTTGTGATCTGTGATTTCCATTGTATTGTTGTCTTTATAAAAAACATGTCATTTATCAAATAAAGATATATTTAAACTGTTGTGAGTCACCTGATTTACCACAAAATCGATTCGGATTAATTGTAAGCCATTATAGGAAATCACTCAAGAACTGATGCTTCATATGAAGAGTTTTGCATCATATCAGTAAACATAAGTAACCGTATGTGTTTGTCATGTTTATGCTAACGGAAACGCCTTGATGTTAAGAGCTGACACATACTGTTTCTGCAGGTAATCACTCTGTATTTTCTGACAGACCTTTTTATCAGACTTTCAATTTAGGTAACAAGTTCACGACTATTCATATCAAACAAGAAAATATTGAGGCACTAATGCATCATATACGTCAAATTCTGACTTAATTCTCAATAGAAAGTCACAACAAAAACAGTGGTAAGAAAGAGAAAGAAAATGAATGACACAACACTTCTGTTAAATGTTGCTGTACAGCTGAATTTGCAACACCACTTGACTATACTAAGAAACAGCAGAAGAATATAGTAGGAACAGTATTCATCCATGAATCCATTGTCCAAACCACTTATTCTCTGTAGGGTCATGGGAAGAGTAGTATGTTATTCCTAATTCAGCCTAGCACCTTGCATACTTTCAACAAGCATCCTTACTGACATCTAGTGGCCAGTAGTAGTGTTAAACTTCGCAAAAAAAAAAAAAAAGATTTGCTAGTGGAATATCATATATTTGGACTACTGAATATTACTAAATGAGAGGATGAAAGTAAAGTAAATCCAGTTTAATATTGCATTACTTAAGGCAACTGTTTACCAATGGAAATAATAAAACATTCCACCTAATTGTGAAGCGATCAATTATTAGGGATAAAAAATCTGTTTTAAAAAAGTGCTAAAGCTTAAATACAAATAAATGCTGAATAAATGTAATATTTAAATGAATCTGTCATGATAATCCCAAGCTAACAGGAAGTGTCAATAAGGTCTGTAGTCTTCCTTGTGGAATTCATATATGAAATACAATTTTGTTGCTATAACACTGACAAATCTGTGCTGTACTATAATTTGATAGATTTACTATTCATTGAACAATATTAAAGATAAATAAGCCGTTGATGTTGATACTGTAATCTCATATGCTAGAGTAAGATACCGTTTTGTGCCAAATTAAAAGATGTGAAAGTGCAAGATAAAACCAAGATAATGTACTTCGCACTGTAGGAGAGGGGACATCTTAACGTCATGGAGACATTTATACATGCACAACATTCAAATATTTCAAAGCTTTCCAGTGACAGTGAATTATTCCATTTGAAATAGCTGATAACGGTACTAAAAAAAACGTGCACTGCATAGCTGACTTGGCTTGAATTTTATGAATCACTTTCATAACAGCTTTAAAAAAAAAAGAAAAAAAAAAGCTTTAGTGAATTCACTGAAACCAGCTCAGCATAACAGGAAATTTCCTGTGTTTTAGATCTTGCTGATCAATTGACACATAAAATTACACCAAAAATAAGCAAGCAAAGCACACTAAGCTAAGCGGTGCACTACATTGAACAGCATGCTATATACAGTAGGCCTATTAAGCCTACCAGGCATAGGCAGAAATTGCAGAGAGGTCAGTACCCCCCTCATTAGCTAATAAATTAGTCAAATAAAAGATGATTAACCGACATATTTTTCTACGAGTCCTTTATGCTAGCAATTATAACGTTAGCTTGTCAAAATCATACAGTGACTGCTGGAAAGGGTTCAAATATGCAAAAATGCTGGAAAACTGAAGAATCTGCAGGACATGGAGGATTTTTCTGAAGAAGAGTGCTCAGTTTAACTGTTCAGAACAAACAAGGGACTCATGAACAACCAACACAAAACAAAAGAACAGTCATGGATCATCCAGGTAACCTCACACAGTATTAAGAACCAAGGGTTCCCAAACTTTTGAATGGGGTTATTTGAATTATTTCAGCTATTTTTTTTGTCTTGTGGACTAAATGTAAACATCTTTTATGTAAAATATCTTACTCAGGACAGTACTAAATAAAAAGTAACATGCATTTTGTATGATCTCTCTTATTTTGTTAAAATTACTCACATTTTCACAGATTCTGCAAGGGGTTCGCAAACTTTCAAGCAGCATTGTATTTCTTCTTATTAAAGTTACAAAAGTGATTTAGTCAACAGCAGTGAGAGATTTTCTCTCACTGTTGTTTGATTAACATGAATCAAAGCAGCTTCTCCTTTAAGACCGAACATCCGGATCCAATATATTGTTACACATGTGTTTTCTTTCGTGGCTGTTTATTTTCACTTAAAGGAGACATATTATGCCCCTTTTGTATTATAATATGTAATATAAGTCTCTGGTGTCCCCAGAATGTGTCTGTGAAGTTTCAGCTCAAAATACCCCATAGATCATTTATTACATCATTTTGAAAATGCCTATTTTGAGTGGAAGCAGAAACACTCTGATTTTCGTGCCTGTTTCTTTAAAGGGGTGGTTGACTGTTTTTTTTTCTAGGCTTGATTGTGTTTATGGGGTGCAGTCTAGCATGTGTTCATGCTTGTTTTTTTAAAAAACTTATTATTTTTCACATAATTTACCTTTATTCCACACCTCTCTGTCCCTTCTCTGACAAACACCTCGATTTATTTCCTGGTTTATGAAGCCCCTCCCTCGATGGGCTGAGATTGGTTAGCTGGCTCAGTGTGTTGTGATTGGCTAAACCGCCTCTACAGCAACCTCTGAATGTCCCGCCCCTCTCCTCAGCCATGTGCTCCGGTTGAACTGTAAACAGTGGTTGTCTATAATGCTTATCAATTTGAGCCCGATTGAGACCCAGAGGATATTAGTGAAGAGGATCATGCAGAACCTGTGCAAGCACGACTCTTAATGTTATGTTTGGTTGTTGTTGTCTCATACTTTTAAATACGCTGCTATTTGTAAGTGCTACTGCTTCTGTTAGCTTTTAATATACGGTTTTATCCTGATTAAAACTTTAATACAGCACAGCAACCGCACGCGTGTCCATTTATAATGCTTCTCATTGCTGTGTGAAAATAAGTGTATAATTGGAACAGTTTGTTGGAGCTTATGTGAATGAGAGAGAGAGAGAGATGCAGAGCAGGGCGACAGAGTAACAGTATTAAGAACCGCTGCTTTAATGATTTTGAAACTTGAGAATCCATTAGAATCGTTAGAAGACAGAATCGCGATTCATATGAATAGATTTTTACGTGCATCCCTAGTTTTCTCTTCCTCTTCTCTAAAGCAGTGCAGCATGGCCTCGCCCCCTTTGCTGCGTGTTCCCGGGGGCGGGGTTTATCGTATCAGACCCAGGAAGTAACTCATTGTAGTCCCTTACCTGTCGTTTTTGTAGGCATTAAACTGCCAGAATTTTAAAAGACAATATCTCCGTTTGCATTGAACTTTCAGCGCCGCAACTCTGCAGATATTGTTTATGCTCAAACAGCAACATTACACACTAACTAATGTTAAAAAAGTGAAATCGCAATCAACCACCCCTTTAAATCCAAATGAGCTGCTGCTCCTGACCCCTTTTCAGAATAGAGCTGCGCCATTTCAGCTCGTACCTGTTTTCAGCTCAAAACATCTGTTTTGGTTCTGATTATCATGTTTATAGCTCTAAAATAATGCGTTTTAAACCATATTAGTTTAAACTTCTGATATACGCATATAAAAAATAAATAAATCGGACTGTCTATTTACACTAATTGCAAATAGCCCGCCTTGATGGGAGAGGCTATTTACACTAACTCCATCCACCAATGTGTGATTGGGATAGTCAACCCCAGCATAAAACATCTTTCCGCCCCCTGGATATACGGTTTTCTGAGTGCACACATCCGAAACACATGGACAGAAAGCGGCTGTCACAGCACGTGAGTAAATTAAGTTCTCATTCACACACAAGTTTACGTTAAAAACACACACGTGTTACAAAAACAGTCAGTTATGTCTGTGAAGGTAAACATCTGGGAAATAAATCGCATGATTATTTTAGATCTGTGTGGCAGCAGCATACAGTAAATAAATCAATAAATCCACTGCTCTCTTGTCTCCTCTGAGGCTGGGACTAAATGGTGTTCAGTGCTCGTCTGTGCAGACAAAGACAGAACAGTTAGCATGTTTTGCTCAAACTTTCACCATGGCATTAGAACTGGTACACCGTTGTCCAATGGAAAGATTTTCTGGACTATTTTCAAATGGAATTGCAAATTGTATTTTCAATTGCGTTTTCCATATGTGGGCGCATAAATTGTGACATAATCCAAATGCAATTGCAAATCTTGCATTATCGTTTGCATTTTAGCTTTCGCGAACACACAGTGACTGCCACATTTCAAATGAAAAAGCAAAGTCCATTTGCAACTGTATTTCCCATGTCTTACGAGCTATGAGCCTGTCATATTTAAATAGCAATATTAATTACCACGTCTGCTTTTTCACTTTCTCTGCGTCTTGCATGTAACCTGCTAAAACTCAAATGGAATCGCAATTCCTTTTGCATTTGAATTTCCGATGTCTTCATGGAAAGCTGCCAATCATTGGCAGGGGCGGGACTATACTAGGGGACATGTTTGTATTGGGAGGTGACATCACTCACAGACGACTGTGCCGAGAGGTAATCGGTAAAGGCTTCGCTAAAGGCAGCTGCCAATCAGTTTGTGCCTGTGTGAACAAACAGAAAGCCTTCCTGGAACAATACATTATTTTTTTAATAATTATAATAATCTTTTTTACCCCAAATGCAGCGATTATACCTTGCTAACAGTGGGAGCAACAACGGTACGCACAATAGGTCAATATTCACTATTACCCAAACACTTTTCCCCTGTCTCAACATCTCTCTCTCTCACTGCAAGTGAGAAAACAGACAGTGCAATTCTACACTTATTAGAATTGAAAACACAATGGAAAACACAATGTCTCAAATGCATTAAACAGCACAAATAATCGCTGTTTGCCATGGTGGATCGATTTGATCCATGATCGACATTAAAGGGAGAGTTCACCCAAAAATGAAAATTCTGTCATCATTTACTCACCCTCAAGTAGTTCCAAACCTGTATGAATGTCTTTGTTCTGCTGAACACAAAGGAAGATATTCTGAAGAATGTAGGAAACAGAGCAGATCTGGGGCACCATTGACTTCCATAGTATTTTTTTTTTCCTACTATGGAAGTCTATGGTGCCCCAAAACAGCCTGGTTACAAACTTTCTTCAAAATATCTTCCTTTGTGTTCAGCAGAACAAAGAAATTCATACAGGTTTGGAACTACTTGTGGGTGAGTAAATGATGACAGAATTTTCATTTTTGGGTGAACTATCCCTTTAAGGGCTGCTTAAGAATAAGCGTGCACATCAAATTATCCTGACTCATTGAACCTGGATCGAATTAGTCAGATTGCGTGAACTTGAATTGTCGTTTATGAAACCGCTTTAGACCCGATTGATTTGTTAGGTTATTTCAACTCAGGTTTTGAACTTTAAAACCCGCTTTTCTTAGCGTCTTTTATAAAACAGGCCCCAGCAGTGTTTGATTAGCCTATATTTATTTTATTTATTGTAGACGTTATTTCTAAGTGAAGTAACATTTGCTGAAATATCCACAAGAAGAGTGCACGGTCATCTGTCGATCATTTAGCTGAGTTTGGTCTTTTAAAAACACTCAATTGATAGTTTTCAGTCACGTGACTGGCTCGAAGACCTGGAGGGCATAACATCCATAGAACTGCTGCACAAGCGTGTCAGTTTTTCATCTGTTTCCCAGCCGCAAATATTTAGATCACCTCTCAAAAGAATAAAACAAAGGTATTTCTGAACAAAATGCAAGTTTTGACCATTTGCAATCTATATTAAGCACCCGCGGCAATATTTCAATCATAAACAGTGCGACAAAACGTTGTAAAAACACTTAAAGTGCCTTAAATATATTTAAAACAGTAAATATTAAAAGATCAAATTCAGTAATCACCACATTAATGATGCATAGTTTACACAGGCAAGCAGATGAGGCCGGGAACATGAACGCAGTCCGCTTACGCTTAACAACCTGGAGCTTAACACGCTCAAAACAATGGAGATGATCGTGGACTTCAGGAGAAACCCCCCTGCTCTCCCCCACTCACCATCATGAACAGCACTGTGACTGCAGTGGAGTCATTCAGGTTCCTGGACACCACCATCTCCCAGGACCTGAAGTGGGACAATCACATAGACTCCATTGTAAAAAAGGCCCAGCAGAGGTTGTACTTCCTTCGCCAGCTGAGGAAGTTCAACCTGCCACAGGAGCTGCTGAAACAGTTCTACTCTGCCATCACTGAATCCGTCCTCTGCACATCAATAACTATCTGGTTCAGCTCAGCTACCAAATCTGACCTCAGAAGACTACGGAGGGTAGTCCGGACTGCTGAGCGAATCATTGGTACAACCCTCCCCACTCTCCAAGAACTGTACTTATCCAGAGTGAGCAAAAGGGCTGGCAAAATCACTCTGGACCCCTCACATCCAGCACACTCCCTCTTTGAACTGTTACCGTCTGGTCAACGCTACAGAGCTCTGAGAACCAGAACGACCAGACACAGGAACAGTTTCTTTCCCCAGGCAATCCATCTCATGAACACCTGACAATAATTGTGGTACACACACTATTTATACACTTATACACTTATTTATCTAACACACATTAGTCTACATTTCAATTGCACGTAATATACCTGTACATACATAACTGTCTACTGTTATATACCTGTATATACAATTGTCAATTTGTATATTGTTATTACTTATTTACTTGTTCTTTATAATTCTTTTTATTTTCTGTGTTTTTTGTTCTGTCACTGTCATTCTGTTGCGCTGCGGTAGCGTCTGTCATGAAAACAAATTCCTCGTATGTGTAAACATACCTGGCAATAAAGCTCATTCTGATTCTGATTCTGATTCTGAACTGTTAGATGAAATTGACGCCCATGCTGCCAAGGTCACCCAAAACACAAAATGTAATAAAAATATGCAACGTGGTTTAAAATTTCTACAGTTTCAAAACATCTGTTTTGCATGGTCAAAACCAAATGTACAGTGCAGTAGGTCACTCTTAACCAAATGGGAAAGAACCTACACAGCGCACTTAAAACACTTCCTCTAAAACTTCCCAGGACTATGAGCAAAGTTGCATGCTAAGCACCTGAGGTGTCTCACGAATTCATTGCAGCACTGAATCGAATGACCTTTCAAACACAGAATAGTACCCGCGCTCTTCTATACTATTTGTCAATAAGGCCTGTGTCATGTTTCATGACACAACATGGCATGACATTATACTGGCATCCATAACTGTCCACATGATATGGCACATGTCTCTTGAGACCACTTCCTCAAATCAAACCTATTATGGGTAGTGTAAACGAGTGTTCATAAATACAAACTCAGCTGTTTAGTCATTCACTGTTTTACATATTAATTTATACATATTTAAATGTACAGGGTGCACAATTGTGTTGTTGAAGGCCAAATAATGGTGATTTCGCTAAAAGGACTGTTGTAACACCAGTTCCAGATTTTACACTAGACTTCAAACTGCAACCCAACAGTGCCAAAACAAAAAATATCATTGAAACAAGGCATTAAAATGAATCAATACTACCATGAACCACAGTAACTGCACAATATGCAAAATTATTGAGTTTAGTTTTTGAATGTCTCTATTTTGGTGGTTTCATGCTTCCAGCAACCAATAACTGACGTAACAAACACATTGTGGTTGAACAAACCATATTTATCCTCACTGGGAGTGTATTTAATGTAGTCTAGGTCACATATTATCTCCCTTAACATTACAATGACCAAGCAACAGATTAATTTTTGCCAAAATATCAGTTTGAGTGGATTTTTTTAAAAGACATTAATACTTAAAAAACAAATTCAGAAAGAATTCATTAAATTTATCTAAAATAACAGAAAATACATTTATAATGTTAAAAAAGTTATTTCAAATAAATGTTCTATTGAATTGTTGCTGTTTCATGAGCACTAAATCAGCATATTAATATTATTTCTTCTTTCATGTGAAACTGAAAACTGGAGAAATGGCTGCTGAAAATTCAGTTTTGCCATCAGAAGAACACAATTTATTTTAAAACAATTATTATTTTAAAGTGTAATAATATTTCTCAACAATACTGCATTGTTTATCAAGTAAATACTGGCATGTTGGGCATAATCTTTTTTTTTTTTATTCAAAAACATTTTACAAATCTTACTGATCCTAAATGTTTGAACATAATGTTCATAGCTAGATGCATTTTAATTTTTGTATTTAACATGCATTTTTTTTGTAAAAATCAGAATAAACTTGTAGCTCAGCATACTAAGATTTAATATTTCTTGATGTTGGCCCTTGAAAAAAAGTCATGCACATTGTGTTCCAGAGACAGGAAGGGAGGAGCTTTTATGCAGCAAAACATCCATATAGACGCTTCAGCAGACGCATGCTGTTTTGTTTTGGAACACAACTTCAGTCATGTGGGTACCAGTGCCTGCAAAGGCACGAGCCATAGCGTCTTCCTACGAGAAGGTCGACAAGCTGCCTTGTAGCAAGCGCTCTCAAATGCGTCACTACGGAACGCTCATGAGAACAGCGGCTTTGACACCTTAAACAGTTAAACTAAAGAAAAAACTGTCAAACTGAAACTGCTGCAGAATGATGTGTTGATCGATTTCCTTTAAAGACAGTCTTAGTGAAACAAGGGTCTGGCAGTGACCCTCCTGAACAAAAAGCAATTTTATTTGCATCAAAAAGTTGTATTTGCAACAATTCAGATCTGTTTCAAAAATGTATTAAAACTTGGTCTAAAGTAGATATGTACATATGTAGTAATATAAATCACCAGAAACAGAAATTAGGAATGTTTTCATGGCGTAAGATGACTGATTAATAAGGGAGTGTAATCAGTTCATTAACACAATCTTATGATCAATAAAATCATTTGAATAAATATAAAATTGACAGCTTTTGTAACTTCCCAAATATTACAAGGTAATGATATAGTCAGAGTCAATGAGGTTTGGTATGATTTTAAATAAATTTTTAGCCAAAACTGCCTATTGCTTAACAGAAACTATAACAGAAACTCTCTTAGCCATGAAATGTGGGACTTCACATCAAAACAGAAATGCTACATTTAACTTGTAAAACTTATGCAACTAATGTAAAATATGTACAGAATTGAAAGTAAAGGTTTAAAATATCATGGTACTTATACATTAAAAACCATCAGATTTAAGAAAAACAGAGTATAATGATTCCTGTTAGTAGGCCTGTTGTTGAGATCAGACTATAAATCTATCTGTAAAACAATTCAGTAAATCAGAAATACTGTATATTGAGAATAACAGTTGTTATATTTAGCTCAGGACTCTAGATTCTACATAAGAAAGACCTTTAAATGGGTGATTTATAACTAAGTAGCTGATATTCATTAGATAGTTTCATATCTTAATGCAGCGCAGTTTCATATTTAATGTCTTAGAAAATTAATCTTTCAATATGCAAATACTTCAAATGTCATGAAGGAAAAGGAAGAAAAGACACCTGTATGAATAACATATGTTGTCAATGCGGGGCGTTTCAGTATATTTACCTCATAAATCCCTTTATAGCTTTCCCCTCAAAGCTCATGACCTCTGCCCCAGTGCATCATCAATTGAAACCTCGTCATGGGGCGATGGTATTCTGTGTACTCACGACATGTAAGTGCCGTTTTTCTCATGGGAAAGCAAGAATGAATGTGGCCAGATCTCAGCCAGACGTCCCAATGTCTTCTTCAGCTCATTGTTTCTCTTGAGTTTTCTATAAAAAGGAGAACAAAGCCAGTGGGACTTGTTATTAAAAATCTAACTTGACACATAAATAACAAAAACATTATCAACTGTGATTGTTATTAGTCTACTACAAGAGGATTAATTTATCTGTTAATTTGCTTAAAGGAATGGTTCGCCCAAAAATGAAAACTCTGTCATCATTTATTCACTCTCAAGTTGTTCCAAACCTGTATGAGAAAACAGTTGACAGTAGCCATTGACTTCCTTATTATGGGAAAAAAAAGTCAATGGCTACACAAAGTTATCCAGGTTTGGAACAGCTTGAGGGTGAGTAAATGAAACAGAATTTTTCATTTTTGGGTGAACTATCTCTTTACAATTTTTTTAACCAAAAAAAATAAAATAAAATGCATTTCCTCAAAGTATTTTATGTTCCACAGATGAAAGAGTTTTGGAACAACATGGGTGAATAAATAATGACAAAGTTGTCATTTTTGGGTGAACTATCCCTATCTTCCTATATGTATGTGAAACATTGTAGCACCATTTTTCACTCTCTGTTTTTTATTATTTTTTTATTTATTTATGCATTAGCTGTATTTAGCCAGATTTGAAAAAGCAAATTTAGCTGAAACATAAACCGGTGACTGACAATAATCAAAACAGGCCAGATGCCTAGCTATACCGATCATCTGAATAAGTCATAATATGCTTTCTCAGAGCTGTGATATTCTAGAGTGGTACAGGAATTAATCACTATAGGCAAAAATTATATTTGTAAATGGTCAGTTGACTTACAATACCCTTATTAGTTAAAATCTCACACACACACACAATCAATAATGATAGGAGAAGGATGATCAAATCTCTCTCAGTTACAGGCTTTCCACAGAATTAATGTTTTGCTGCTCAAATGCATTCAGGGAGCACATTGTAAATTCCTTTGTGTTTCTATCCAAAGGCCCTCCATTACGTGCTAACCGTCAGTAGTCTGTGCCTGTCAGTGAGTCTCGTAGATCTTACCTCAGCCACTCTGGAGAGAAAACCACCAGTTTTGCATCATGGGTTGGGCTTACCCCTCTAGTCTTCACGCTAAAAGCAGCCAGAAATGCTTACATACAAAGTGTAATAGTAAGTAATGGAACAAGTTAGCTCATTCATGCTTACATTACTAAGTTAATGACAGCTAATGAAATTCCATAACACTCACTTATTTCTTGTAATAACCTGCACCAAAATAAAATTCAGGGAATTCAAGGGATGTAAAGAAACATTTTTCAGCATTACATTAACTGTAGTATTGCCTAAGTAAAATAAGAAACAGATTTGCCTATAAGTAAAATAAGTACTTATTGCCCAAGTAAAATAAGAAACAGCCCAGAAAAACTGCTGAGACTGATAATTGGCCTTGAGATTTCACATAGTCTATTTGGATTGAATAAAATATATATGTATCTCTATTTTGGTTGATTTCAAGCCATTGTATAACACTTCTCAATGGGAATTCATTTGCTAAATGTAGTTTCGTTGGTTGTGCAACATGTACTGTAGTTTCACTGACTGTGGGTGTTTGCGACATTTTCAACTTAATATGACCAGCCTGTGGTGAACTGTAGAATATACAGAAGCAGAAAAAGTGTGTTGTCGTTTGGTGACATAAGTCTACGTGCTTTATGTGACATTTAATTTCATGAAATCATCAGGAAAGAAGAAGCTTGACCTAAATATAGAATTTAATTTTTATTTTAAACGAGGTCAAGCATTTGCTTAGTCAGCTTGATTTAGATTGAAAACAATCCGGCATCCCTCCTCCACCCCAACTCCTCACCCCTAATCTATTTTTATCCCATATTAGGGATAGGGGGAGTTCTCTGGGTTCGGGCCATATTCCGGGCTCGGAGCCCTCCCCCAGGACAGCACGCCAAAATATGCTTACTGTTTGCTATCAGATTAGATGTAAGGGTGAACTCGTGAATTACATGTGTCTTGTATCGCTCTGCTCTCTTTTGTTTCATACAAACAAACAAAAATTGTAGTAAGAATGACATCAGAGGACTTCAGTATTAATAATACGGTAAGATTGTTGTTGCAGTGTTTGTCTTGTAGCTGGGCCGATTGTTTAGTACACTGTAATAGACAATTTTTTCTTAGTGGAAGCTTTTAGATCATATGCAAGTAAATTAACAGAATTTCAACTCAAGTCTAACCATATTTATTTATTTGCATTGCTGTGTAACAGGAATAATACTGTACCCAAGAGGAGTGTTTATTTTCACAGATGGTGTAAAATTTAAATTGAGTTTCGGGAGCAAGTCTGGCATGCATTATTTTAGAATCAATGGGCCAGGGTAAATGTGAAAGGTCTCTGTGGTTTAGAATACCTAGGAGTTAATTGTCACCCAGAAACCACACTGGACCCCTTACAGTCATCTCTGTATGTGTGAGTTTACGCTCACCTGTGAGAGTTGGCTTGATTCACATACAGGGCTTCCACCATCTGTGTAAAAACAAATGTCAGAGATGAGACGTCTATTCAGTTCGCTGCTTCTGTCTGAGAAACTTAAAGAAGATTCCCGCAACTGGCAAAAAAAAAAAAAAAAAAAAAAAAAACACGGATAAGGTTAAATAATATAAGGACAATGAAATTATTTATTTTTAATTACTGTTTAAGTAATGTCATGCCATGTTGTGTCATGAAACATGACACAGGTCTTATTGACAAATAGTATAGTAGAGCACGGGTACTATTCTGTGTTTGAAAGGTCATTCGATTCAGTGCTGCAATGCATTCGTGAGACACCTCAGGTGCTTAGCATGCAACTTTGCTCATAGTCCTGGGAAGTTTTAGAGGAAGTGTTTTAATTCATTATTTCTTCATTTTCCAAAATGTATTTACAGATGAACTACAAATTAATCTATTATCTATTATCTATTTTGGCTGGTGGAATGATAGATAGATAGATAGATAGATAGATAGATAGATAGATAGATAGATAGATAGATAGATAGATAGATAGATAGATAACAGCTTCTAGAAAATAAACACATTTTATTGCTGACATCAGCTTGAATTAACCATCCTAGTTCAGTTTTCCTATATAACTTCTTTATTCCTAAAACAGAAAAAATGGTTTGTGTTCAAGGTGATGACACAGTGCAAGACAACTTGCCAGTAAGTCAACACCCAACCCCCCCCCCCCCCCTCCCCCAACCCAGCTTAAATAAAGGCACCCCAAAGCTCTTCTTTACATCTCCTCTTTTGAGGGCTGAATATCAAGAAAAAAATCAAGAAGAAAGAAAGAGGATCGAAGAATGGTTTTCACTGGAGTCATCCTTTCTGCTTTGGTTATGCTTCTGCTTTCTGACTGTGCTCAGTGCAGAAGAGTCGACTGCAAGTCTGACTGTTGCTCATTTGTGGAGGGCTTTCCTGTGAGACTGAAAGAGCTCCGTTCTGCATACAGAGAAATACAGGTGTTTTATGTAAGTATGTTTAGAATGATTTCCAGCTCAGATACACTGAGTTAAGTCTTAGCCTTGCAGATCCCAATCTGCAAGGTATTTCTGCTTTTTCATGCTATATTGAGGTTTGAGGTTCTCTCTAACAGGATTTTATTTACATTTGTTCTCCTCAGGAGTCCAATGATGACTTGGAACCATTACTGAACGAAAACGTGCAACAGAACATTAATGTAAGTACCAAACTCATTAATTTACTCCCACTTTAGTATAGCAGCAATTATTCAAATTTAAAATTAGCAACAGGAGAAATAATCATACTGAAACCGAAGGTTTTGTGCAAGACGTGTACAAACCAAACTAAAATCTCGCCTAACATCTTGCATCTGCACATTGCTACAGCGGTGGCAAAGTGTGATAACTGTGGGTGTTTGAAACTGCTCATAAAGGATACATCTCATATATGATCCACAGAGTCCTTTTGGATGTCACGTCATGAACGAGATCCTGCGCTTCTACTTGGACACCATTCTGCCAACAGCTGTCCGGAAGGACCACTTGCACTCCAAAACACCAATTGACTCCATAGGAAATATATTTCAGGATCTCAAGCGGGATTTACTCAAATGTGTAAGTCTGTCTTTTAATCATTAACATATAAGTTTATAGGATGATACATTACTTTCAAAATCAAAGTAAACTATTCTGTCCTGGTGTCAACACACATTTTAAACCAACCACAATCCCTCTAAAACCATCTGACTTACCTGCCCAACCAGGCTGGGAGAGCTGCAAACCAGTTTAGGCTGTTTTTCTTTAACTGATTAAAATTATGTTGCTAAAGTTAGGATGTGTAATGTTATGATGGTGACCGTTATTTTTTGAAAAACGTAGTTCAGGCATCTTTAGGATGTCGAAATAGTGCACATATGTAGAAAGCCTATGTGGCTTTTTATTGGCAAGAGCTATTGCAAATCGACCAAAATACCTAGTGCTTGTTGTGCAATGATATGCTGAGGCAAAGAAGGTGTCTTTAACATTGCAAACTACATGAAATAACACACATCTCTCTATGTTACAGAGGAATTACTTTTCTTGCCAAAATCCTTTTGAGTTTGCCAGCATAAAGAGCTCATATGAAAAGGTAAGTCTTACAGCAATTGAATGCTAATAAGAGTAATGTTACACCATCAAAACTTCCTTCTCTTATTAAATTATGTCTAAAAGTTATTCCAAAGGTTGACAACATCTTTTTTCTCTTTAGATGAAGGAAAATGGCGTTTATAAAGCCATGGGAGAGCTTGATATGCTCTTTAAGTACATTGAGCAGTATTTGGCATCAAAGAGAGTCAAGCACTAATAGGATGTCACTGTGGATTAGATAGTGTCCATGACTTGAGACAAGTCTGAATAATCTGAAAAGGAACAATGGACAGATCAAGCACATACTGTAGGATATGGCACAAATGGACTTCATCTTTTAACTTATCGCTTGCACATCACCATTCCATCACACTACTTTATGATGCACTGGAATGCCTTCCCCTTCACCTTCAGTTTCTGGATGTCACAATGGCAATGTTTTAGGTTGAACTAAAATCATAAGATGTTGTTTAAGTCACATTGACTTAAATGAAGGTTATTTTAAAAATTAGTTGCATTTTGCCAACTCGCTGAAATAACTTGAAACTATTGTGTAAATACTCCTATTTATGTCTTGTGGACTTTATTTATTTTGGTTACTTCATGTATTTGACTGTATTGTTCATTTATTTCTGATGCTTGTATTTAATTTGTTACAGAAACATGTCATCAATAAATTATTGCAACTCAATAATGCAACAGACATTTCCTTTTTGGGTTAATGTGGTTATTTGTCTTCCTCATGTTGACATGAGTTCATACTGGTCTTCTGTTTACTTCCTACACTATATGTCAAGCCTTGAGCATAAATGTAGACAAATCTACATTCTAAAATGACAAGTCATTAAAACAGTGCTCCTGTGGCTTATCATTTAACACTATCATTTACAGGGTGTGTCAACGTGAGCTAGTAAGGGTTAAACATGACTGTGCTAACCTCAAAACTGACCTAAATAGAGCAGTTACCAGCAGCTTAGCAGTCAGCCCTTTACTGTAATTGCAGCAATGCATGTCTCACCCTAATGAGATTAACTATGTAACAGCAAGATAGGCCACGGAACTTTAAAGCTGCAGCCGTGGCGTGAGCTACTGCGTAAGCAAAACAGTATGGGAACGCTAGTTTCAATTGTGACAGAACGCTAAGCAAGGCCTGAGGTGGTTAGCTGGTTGGGGTAGCAGTTGAAATTGAAAACGTTTGCAAAACAATAGAGCACAGAGTCATACACTTGTGCATCTATCAACAGCAAACAATCATAGGCTGTGCATGAAACCTTGCAAGGCTTCTCTATAAAGGTACATTCCTAATGAAACTAGCCGCATACAGGCTTCCAAGGCACCAAAATATCAGGTCTTCGGATGCAGAACAGATTTAGAGAAATATGTGGTGACTGCAATGTGTATTTCTTAGATACAGGATTGTAAAAGTTTTGTTTTTATTTTTTCCATTAACTAAATGCACATCACAAGCACTTAGCTGCCTTCACAATTAGATGAAAGCTGTCCTGCTCTCCATGCACAACAATATGCACAACATTGCTACACACTAGGAGATGATGGGATGGGCAATATGATGAAAATCTCATATCACGATATGTGTAATTTCATTTCACGGTAAAAAATATCACAATATAGTTATAGTTCTTTATGATATCAACATTTTTGATACCATAGAAATTTCATAATTCTTTCACATGTCAACATCACAAAAAAACTAATACTAGACTAAAAGAAAAAACAACAACTCAAGAACACTGAAGACAAATACAGTCAGCGATTAAAAACCAACAAGAAACTAATCTAAACTTAAAAAAAACTACAGTGGAACAAATAAATAAGAAATGCTACATACATTGTATAAATAAATCAAATGTATAAAAACACTGCATATTGTTCACTGTGTAAATTAAATATATATTTCCTCTTATTAAAGTTACAAAACCGATTTAGTCAAGAGCAGTGAGAGATTTTCTCTCTTTTGTTGTTTGATTAACATGAATGACTGCTGTCACTTTAAGAGCTGCCCGGATCCGATATACTGTTATACATTTATTTTCTTTCTAAGTTGTTTGCTTTCACTTAAGTCTTAAGACCTAAATTACTGTGTTTACGAGGATACTTGCAAAGACTGGCATTTTGACACACAAGTATGTGTATTTAACTGTTAAAGGCCTATAAAGCGGCAAAAATAACTCGTTCAATACTCCCTATGAGCACCATCTTCACGTGCATTTGCCTCTTTGACAGCGCTCGGAAACAGTCTCTCAGACAGCACGTGCATATAGCGAAATGCTGCTGATTGCGTTTCAATGGCTTAAAATAACTTGTTTTTAAACCACAATGCTTAAAAACTTACAAACGATACATTTTCGTGACCATGTACCACAGAAACGTCATGTGCGTGTGTATAGAGACGATAGTCCAAAATCACTACCGGTTGACAAATTAGGCTACAGCTGGTTAGTCGTGTCTACCAGTATATCGCCAACCCCTAAAGATAAATGCAGTTTTTCCAGGAGACACTGTGCAGAGACGAATACAACACTGTATTGATTGTCTACATCTACCAGACACAAAAGTTACAATTAAGAATTAAATTGGACAAATTTAGCAATTAAGAATAAAAGACAAATGCTCAGTTGAATTTGAACTACCAAAGTCATTTTCAATTTTAGAAAAAGCTGATATGGCAGAACTTGGTCACTGACATTGAACAGCCAATACATACACAGTAAAACTGAGAATACATACTTAAGATACTGCCAATGCACTTAATGGGTCAGTTCTTGCACCTCCTTGCACTACTGTCATGGTCGGAGGCAGACAGGCGAAAGTCCAGGATGTGCAATTGACCATATCTGAGTTTTTCTCAGCTCTTGCTATCCTCAAACTGATACTTCTGAACCGTTTCCCAGAAACTAATGAAACTGGGTGAATGTGTGATTTAGCTTTTCATTCTGCACAAGGCTATGTTGGCTATCCGTAACATAGAAAAACCAAAGCTGCTTCATTTCCGCAACAAGCAGCCACCAAACCACAGTGTGATCTTACCAAGTTGTTGAGGATGGCCATGCCACCTTTTACTGCCACTGATTCACAAAGGAGTGTGAGTCACAAAAGACTTCCTGTAAGCCCTGGCACTTCCATATATGCAGAATACCCATATCTTCTTTGTGACAGTTAAAACATTTCAGTTTTGAAACAGCATTACACATTTCAAATTCTTAGAACTGCTACTTTAGCATAGAGTGTTAAGTGCTCTCATATCGTAGTTCAAACTCAGTATATTCAGAGAAATTGAGCGGTTTGATACTTAACAGAAAAGCAGAAGAAAGGCGAAATTCTTAGAAAATGTCACTGTATTGATCTAGACAATTTAGTGCAAGTTTTAGGGGTCCATGATAAATAAATAAACAAATACTCTTACTGCATGTTTTCCCCCCAAATTCTATATTTCATTGGAAATTAAATAATTGCCTAATTCACATAATTTAAAACCAAATAGGAATTAAATCAACCTCTTTCACTACACTTGTAAAATGCTGACTACTTTTAAATGTGTCCATAAAGGTTAAATATGATGGCAGTCACTAACATCTGAGACTTAATTAGAGCCTTAATTCTGAACAGCGACATGCTCTTGCTCAAGTTTCTGTTTGGTACGCTGGCAGTCATTTCCTCTCAATTGGCCATATTCCTATAAAAATGTTTGACATAAAAACACTTTGAGTTCGTTTACCAACAATGAAACTGCATTTAAGAAAAAATGGTTTCAAATGCACTTTGCCCAAGCTGATAATGATCAACACCATCACCCACATCTTAAACCATTCTGCTGAAAGGTGCACTATCGAGAAGACACTTTGAAAGATGTACCTATAACATTTATGCATTTAGAAGACACTTTATCCAAAGCGACATACAGTGCATTCAGGCTATACATTTTTTATATTTTTTTTAATCAGTATGTGTGTTCCCTGGGATGGAACCCACAACCTTTTGCACTGCTAATGCAATGCTCTACCACTGAGCCACAGGAGTACACGTGGCTATAACTTAGCTGGTAGAGTACTAACTGATAGTTGTGGGTTTAATTTGTAAGGAATGCACGTAATGTAATGCATGTAATTACTTTGAATGCACTGTAAGTTCTTTTGGACATAAAAAAGCCAAATCCACAAATTGAGATTTTACTCTATACTATAGTGAATGAGATTTGACATTGACTACTATAAACTGGGGCTGGTTGCATAAAAGGTTTAGACTAGTCTTAAAAGTTACTCATCTAATTTATTTCTTTATTTCTTCAAAAATTTTTAAAATCTGGTTACATAAAAACTTAGATTAGTCTAAACTGAATCCAAAAAATATAAGCTGAATCCAAAATATATAACTGATCACCCCTTGGCTAATTGCTAATTGATCAGACTAGCTCTTAAGACACTGTCTTAACATAGAGGCTACTTTTATGCAACTGGCCCCTGTTCCTTAAATTTCATTTATAGTCCAAGGATAACCATGTCCAAAGCCTCCCTTTCCCAGTGCTACTTACCTGAGATTTAAAATTCCACTTTTTAAAGGGGTCAAGAACTGCCTGTGTTTTTTATTATTATTATTATTGTTATTATTATTATTTTGTAACGTTTGCTGAGGTCCACTTGGGCGGGGCTAAACAGGCAGCGATGTTGAAGCAGGCATTGATCTCCTTCTGTAGAGGTGGTGTTTAGGCACACTATTACATCATAGAGTTGTACATTATGTTGTTTTGGCAGACTGACATCAATATAAGATGTTTTTAGACTAAAGAGAAAGTTTCTGAAACGTACAGGATGTTTTTATAGAACAATGACTTCTTAAATGTGAAAAGATCAAGGGAATTTTGGTTTCTCAGATCACCCTTTAAGACCCCTCCCTTTAAGATCTGTTTTAATATTGAAGCTATTTTATATACTGAAAGGAAAACACAGCCATAATCATCCACAACTGCCAAATTGGATTGGTGGGATAAATCTCGAAGGTCTGTAAAGAGATTAATGAAGCATAATCTGGAAATGTGGATTAGAATTTTTTACGAAGAAGCTGTACTACATTTGCAAAGCCCTGGAGTATTGCTGTGATGGTATGCATTAGTTCTGAAAAGTTTTTGCCTTTAAATATTGTTTTCAAAATACTGACCAATTGAATTAGGGAGAAACCGGAGACCTACCCAGTCAGTTAACTGCCATCTTCTACTCACCTTCATGCCGTTCCAAACCTTGTATGACTTTCTTATTTCTGAAGGCCAATTCGCACCACACTGATGCTGGCAAATGGCAACAGACACATTTGTAAGGTTTTGTCTGATCAGTGTTTTACCCCTGTCAGTGTCTGTTGGCTTTGTTCAGCATTTGGTTTCGCCAAGTAAACATGTTGAATCTAAGGCCCCGCTTACACTAGTGCTAGTTTTCGTTTTAAAATGGCGTTTTAGAATGAAAACTAGTGTAAACGGGGCCTATGTCTTGGAATATCTGACAAATGATGTAGGCCTACTGTACTCGGTTGGCTGTTGCATTGCGGTGCGTCTCTCTGTGTGGTGTGAACTGGCCCAACATTTTTAATGTATTTTTGCAGAAAAAAAGTAAATCATATGGGTTTGGAATGACATGAGGGTGAGAGGAATAACATAAAATGTTTTTTTTTTTTTGGGAAACTATACCTTTACCAATGTTTTTTTTACCGTCAATTTCCCAGCCTCTGTTTAGGGGGTGAACAGGGGGTGACGTGGGAGTGTAAATCTGGAAGGGTGATTTCCCTTTAGTTTTGGTATACTAAGAACATGAAGATGAATAATTTCTTATACAATGGCATGACTCAGCTAGCTAGAATCCAAATGGGCTTTTCACGTTTATCAACAATTACTGTCACAGAATCATAGTGGGAGGCATTAATGCCATGACCATGACCATTCAATATTACAGTGGTACTCATTTTGACTCAAGGCACATAAATTGTGTTGCAAAATTTAGAAAGATGACACTTTGAAGACTCATCAAAAACCTGTCAAATAAATTAGTCCGCTACAACATGGCCCAAATGCTAAGATAAAAGCTATATTTTTAGGGCTGTACGTTAACTTGAAATGTTGTAAGGTTTGTAGCACAGGACATAAAATTGTAGCACAAGAATAAAACATACCATCTCTGAAAACAATCACAAGTTGGGGGGGGGGGTTGTCAACTATCAATCATTAGAAATGTCTACGGTTTAAGTTATTATAATAAAAAATCTGTGACAGTAATTTGTTTTTACATTTTTGTCAGTAAAACTTATGCATCCACTGAGGAAATAAAAAAAAAAAAATCCTGTACACTTCTCTACAATGGTTAAACATTTATGTATATGGATGTTTACTTCCAATTTCTTTATAGAAAAGTGTTACTTTTCATATTTTTACCCAAAACAGGTTGTTGTGAGCATTAGTGTGTACACACCCGTAATGTTATGTTGTAGCTGGAGGGCGCTCTTGCGCAGAAACTCCACAAATGAGACTCACAGAAGTAATAGAATTTAGGACTTTCCAGGAAATCCCTTATACTGTATGGACAAAGGCAAGGCATTCAGCTATCATTGTAGCTAAATAAAATGCAGATAAAGACATTTTACCTGATGAAACATCAATATAATATGCATACGACTATGACAATATATGGTTTAACTGTGTTCCTCAAGCCATCTCAGGTATTTTTTTATAAGAATAAAGTATATTTATAATGCAATGTTAATCGACTCAGCCTTCTATCACAGTATAGAATACTATAAAATAGTATGAATTCCACCTCATTCTCTGATATGAAACCACGTTGGATCACAAAAGGAAGTTATTTCAAACACTGATGTTAAGTGAATTTAACTGTCAAGAAAAAACAGGACTGCAAGATCTTCTTCAAGCAACTTACAACATACAAAGAACATAAAGTCCTCCCAAAATGTATTTTGGAGTGCAGCTACTCATATTAATGAATTGAGTGCTCTCACTAGTTAAAGGTGCTGTATGTAGGGTTGAACTAGGTATTGCAGTCCAAATTCAAAATATTGGAGACGGTTTTTTTCACCAGCCCCTCCTCCTCAGACTTGATGCATGCGGAGGATGCCAGATTAACGACACCAACAGGAACGAGCGCACATGACAATTTATTAAATTAAATACGCTGTGTTTTCAGGCAACTGGCAACCCGGGGTGCCGAAATACAATTGGGTAAACTGGCAGTGTGCGGGTTTCACAAACCATAACAAACACAGACATTCCGGGCCGGACTGCTCATTTTCAAAGGAGAATAACTGACTGTAGCATTGTTTTTCAGATAAACAAGTATGTTAACTTAGCATGTTTCCTAAATGTCTGCAAGCATATTATGGTATTTTTATGCTTTAGCAGAGTCAAAATCCTACATACAGCACCTTTAACAAACCTGTTGACACCTCACTTGAATTTGTGTTTGATGGATTTATCTTGGATTTATCTTCGGTTTTATCTTGGTCCGCTAAGGAAACATGTTTTTTTTTTCTGTTCAATCTCAGGTACTGCAATGGTGACACAGTGTCCTGGCTCCCAAGACATCAGATAGGCAGGAAGTACTGAACAGTTGTGTACAACTGGCTTTTACTCTGGCTTTATGATTCAGACCGGTTCAACAGGATATACAGTGGAGAGCAAAATTAGAGAATAACCTATACTTAATTTCAAGGTCACTGCATAGTCCTACAACCCAAATTCCGGAAATGTTGGGACTTTTTTTAAATTTGAATAAAATGAAAACTAAAAGACTTTCAAATCACATGAGCCAATATTTTATTCACAATAGAACATAGATAACTGCAGAGTTTCTGAAGTTTTGGTGTTGGAATTTGGTCCCATTCTTGCCTGATATAGGTTTCCAGCTGCTGAAGAGTTTGTGGTCGTCTTTGACATATTTTTTTTAATGATGCGCCAAATGTTCTCTATAGATGAAAGATCTGGACTGCAGGCAGACCAATTCAGCACCCGGACTCTTCTACTACGAAGCCATGCTGTTGTAATAGCTGCAGTAGGTGGTTTTGCATTGTCCTGCTGAAATACATGTTGTCTGGAGGGGAGCGTATGTTGCTCTAAAACCTTTATATACCTTTCAGCATTCATAGTGCCTTCCAAAACATGCAAGCTGCCCATACCATATGCACTTATGCACCCCCATATCATCAGAGATGCTGGCTTTTTAACTGAACGCTGATGACACGCTGGAAGGTCTCCATCCTCTTTAGCCCCAAGGACACGGCGTCCGTGATTTCCAACAATGTCAAATTTGGAATCGTCTGACCATAGAACACTTTCCACTTTGAAACAGTCCATTTTAAATGAGCCTTGGCCAACAGGACACGACAGCGCTTCTGGACCATGTTCACATATGGCTTCCTTTTTGCATGATAGAGCTTTAGTTGGCATCTGCAGATGGCATGACAGATTGTGTTTACCGACAGTGGTTTCTGGAAGTATTCCTGTGCCCATTTAGTATTGTCAATGACAGAATCTTGCCGATGAGTGATGCAGTGTCGTCTGAGGGCCCGAAGACCACAGGCATCCAACAAAGGTATTCGGCCTTGTCCCTTACTCACAGAGATTTCTCCAGTGTCTCTGAATCATTTGATAATGTTATGCACTGTAGATGATGAGATTTGCAAAGCCTTTGCAATTTGACATTGTTTTTAAAGTATTCCACAATCTTTTTACGCACTCTTTCACAGATTGGAAAGGCTCTGCCCATATTTACTTCTGAGAGACTCTGCCTCTCTAAGACATCCCTTTTATAGCTAATCATGTTACAGACCTGATGTCAATTAACTTAATTAGTTGCTAGATGTTCTCCCAGCTGAATCTTTTCAAAATTTCTTGCTTTTTCAGCCCTTTGTTGCCCCCGTGCAAACTTTTTTGAGACCTGTAGCAGGCATCAAATTTGAAATGTGCTCATTTAGTGGATAAAAGGGTACAATTTCTCAGTTTAAACATTTGTTGTGTTCTCTATGTTATATTGTGAATAAAATATTGGCTCATGTGATTTGAAAATCTTTTAGTTTTCATTTTATTCAAATTTAAAAACATCCCAACATTTCCAGAATTCGGGTTGTATTTGAAGTTATCCTAACATTTTTCATAAATTAATTGTAATCTGAAGCAAAGTATAAAAAATGTAAATGAGATATTTGAAAAAGAACTCCGATCAAAATTAGAGAACACTTACAGATACTATCAGATAAATTATTGGTGTTAATCTGGCACCTGGTGCTAATTTCCTCAAATTATTCTTCAATGCGGAAGTAACCCTATAGCGGGCCACTCTAAGGTGACTGAAACCCTGCAACAGGAGGCAGTCAAGATGAATGCCAAAGGGATTACCTTTTCAGCATTGCAAGGGAAGCTGGTCATTCCAAATCTGTGATTTCTAGAATATTGCATCTTTACAATGACACTAATTCATTCAAGTCCTCCAAAAATGCTGGTCGTCCATGTAAGACAAATGCACAGGGAAGACAGGATAATGTGGATAATCTTGCTAGGGAATCAGTTCAACACTGCAGCTGGAATTGCTCGCCACTCGCCAGTTCAGCGATGAACAGGGTACAGATGTCTCAGCACGTTTAAGAGAAGTCTGACTGAAAATGCACTCTGCTGTGATGAAGTCACTCATTGGCAAAAAGAATCAAAAGGCTAGGCTCACCTTTGCTGAGGAGCATGCTGTGCTAGTGATAACTAGTGATATACTGTGGCCGCAGATGTGCTTAAGTCATTCAAAGCAATTTTTAAGTCATTCAAAGCAATTTTTTTAAACAGCTTTAACCCTCCAAAATTGTAGTTCGTGCAACAGTGGTTACTGTTCTCTAATTGAGATCACTGTGTTTTCCACAAAATAAAGGTTTTTGTTGAAATGCCTTGGTTATTTTGTCAAACGTCATATAACAGTGGTACCCACAGCTAATATTCCTTTAAATTTTGAGTGATGAATATTAGTAATATTTCAGAAAAATGTATAGACTGCTCTCTAATTTTGATCTCCACTGTACATATCTAGCCAATATATGGGCTCATGGATTAATTCAAAAGAACTGATCCAAAAGATTATTTTATTCCTGAATCGGACATAGTTTGTTCCGATTATAAACAGCCACAGAAAAAGAAAAGTATCTCGTCTGCGAGAAATGTAGTCTAGCTAATAGAATCTAATTATGGCTTATTTTAGTGACCGTTTATCCACTTCTTCTGAATCTGGGTTGTGAAATCTAAGAGTGATGCTTTCAATACGCTGGTATTGCTTTAAACTCTACTTAGTCACATCTTGCAATAAAAGCCATCACTCAGTACCGTGCATGCTAGGTGCTTCCCCAAACAGAAAATGTAACCCTAATTTATTAGGAAACTCACAAGCCCACTAACGATATCCTTTCTGAGCAAAGAACTGTTTCTAATTCTTCATAAACAAAACTGAGTCTATCTATTGCCTCTTCAATTATCACTCAGCACTTTTAATTTTCTCTTGCACTGTGGTTATTCTTTGTAACTACAGAGCTTATTATTACATCTAACTCATCTCATTTTGTTCCATTAGCATAATGGGCGAGAAAGATTAACAGGATGGGAAAAGGTGAAATTAGTTAATAAAGGATTTTTAGATCTCATGATAAGACTGCATTTTATTACTTGGTTTGAGATGAAGAGAACTGAATTACATCATATACATGTATCACCAATTTCATAAAGTGAAAGAGGTATTTGAGAAATTATGAGAACATTAACATTCCACAAACACTTCTGTAAATACAGGTCTGAAATTATTCATACTAGAAATGGTGGTTTTAACATAATTCTACAAGTTTAAACGAGACACAGACCAGTGGGATTTAGGAGTTTTAATCCAAAGTTGAAGCAGACCAAGAAATAAGTACAGCAGTTAAATACTAAAAACGGGACACGTATCTGCCTTTCCCAGTTAGTATACAATTCTGTGGGATTCTAATCTGTTTTTCAACTCGGTTGATATTGTAATCTATGCTTTGGGAAAATGTATGAGGAAGGGAAAAGATCTTACAAAGTGGTAATATCAAAGAAACTGCAGAAACTTATTTGCAAGAGGGCACTGAAATCATTTAGCAGATATCTGCTGCTTGGGAGTATACTGACATTGCATCAACTTTGTGAGCATTAAATCATATCCTTAAAAAGAGGATCAATCACACAACAAATATGAAGGTTTAAAAAAAGACTACATAGAAAAAATAAACCAAGATTCAACCTTTCAGCATATGTCAATCAGTCCAGCTAAAAATCTGTCTGTTGGATGCGTAGGATTTCCTGTATCCCTTAAACATTTCCAGAACACAAAGCCTTAAATCAAAGGGGCATTTCTTTTGTTCCTTTATCAAACACCTGGTACATATAAGCTTCTCTCAACAGGTGCATTCAAACACTTACTGCATGGTAGGCATGGAAAAGACAACAAAAAAAAAATGCACTGGCATAATGAAGAGTACAGTCGAAGGCTAACGCATGTAGAACCATCACAAAGATCCCATTTCATAATTCATTCATTCATTATACACATCAGAAAAATACAAACAGGTTTTGCGGTTAAAGGTGGTGGGTTAAAAAAGCAGCAGACTACGTCTACTGTTTTTAGCAGGTATTTGTAAAATGAAATGCCAGCTCATGGGTTAACATTCTTTACAAATCTCTGAGGGAAAAAAATAGTTGGAAACATATGCATAGAATCGATTCAAGGCAAATCATTGTGCACCCAAAACGATGTGAAATAAGCGTATCATTCAGCAAGCAGAGGGCTGAAACAATGTGTTGGACTGGCTTTCCATGGTAAGCCTCATCAAAACCAATGTGAAAGCAGGGCAATATGCGGTTTTCCTCTCAATCTGAAGACCAACATAAGGCTAATTGGATCTAAAGCTCAAATAAGATCTTGTATTTTACTTAAAAGGACCCTGAACAATACTGACAGACATTTTCACAGTAAAGAACAGTGCGTCTACATTCAAAGAGTCATTTCAAAAATACATTTCATCTGGACACCAGCACTGTCTTTTACTGTAAAAGAGCATTCAAGTGCCGAAATAAAATGACAAACACAATGAAGAACAAACAGGAAAGCTAGCACTATGCATAGGCTTCTCAGAACATGAACAGAAGAAAGGAAACTGATCATTCTATTACAGGGCAACTTATTTTACGAGCTGTCCCATAACTCAGAATGGAACATCATTAAAACAAACAGTGTTAAGTGTGTATAACTCACGAACTCATGTACCAATGGCTTTTGATAAAAAAAAATAAAAAAAAAATGCAAAAGGTAACTAACTTAGCATTCTGATTACCCCACTAAACACCCCGTGCAAAACAGTACTTGTGAACACTTTAAGGAGCAAATTAGTGGACGTCAGCTGCTTCACAACTCTAAAATGTATAGTCTTGTATCATAATTGTACAGACCCTTTGTTTTGGTAGCAAAGTGGTGTATTAGTTACAGATACTGAGTGATTAAAAAGAAATATATATAAAAAAATCTCTTGCTTTAACTTTTTTGTTGACTTATTGCTTCCTTAAATCAAACTTTTCAACTGATGTACAGGTAAAATCTGTGTGTGCATGTGCGACAGAGTGACTGTGTCCTTAGCAAGCAGGCGTCTCATTTTCAGCAGCCGTATTGTTGGCTTTCTTTCTTCTCTTCATCAGCAGTGGATTGGACGAGTCTTCAATCCTCTTGATTTTGATTTGCTCATAGTCGACTCTCATTGTTGCCAAGGCACTAGTCATTTCTTCCTGTGGAACAGAGACATAATAGCATTAAACAGAATGAAGATATGGATCTGAGGTGCAGTGACTGCAAAAAACATGCAGGAGATGTTCTCAGAAGACTTTTTTTTGTTGTGGGAGGCCTCACCTTGACATCCTCCCATGTGTCTTTCTCTTCTTTTAGAACACGGCTGGTGTGTAGGGGTGTCTGTGGCACCTCCATTGATTGCTATGGCCAAATAAATAACCATATATCATAGTACGCCAAATATAATGTACAAACATCAACACAGAATCCATAAAAAATGCTAATATTCACTCACATTGATCCAGGGGTTGTTCATAAACTCTGTGATGGTCATCCTTTGTGTCGGCTCAGTTTTCAGTAATGTTCTGATGAGCTGCTTGGCTACAAAAATAGGAAGAGTGAGTCACTCAAATCTATAATCATTCTTAGAAACACGCAAAACAAATTACTTGAAGATAACAGCATTCTAAGAACGGTTTCTCAAGTTGGTTTCACAAAACAGGAACTTGACAGATACCTTCCTCTGAAACTTCCGACCATTCAGGATTTGGAAACTCGTACTGCCCCATGCGGATTCGTTTTTTCATACCAGGGGATATAGCCAATCCGTGGTTGGAATAGAAAGGCGGGTAACCACAGAGCCTGGAAGTTGAATGAAGTAAGAGTTTAGCTATATCAGACACACTTTACAAGGTCAAGAGTGGCAAAACCCATTTAAATAGAGATCTAGACAGAGAAAAATGGCATATGCACAACATACAAGACAGATTCACTTACAGAATATACATGATGACACCCAAAGACCACATGTCACAGGACTTGTCATATTTTTCTGGACCAAGAACTTCAGGGGCTATAACATGAAAAAGGTGAAAATACTTAAAAATGGGATCAAATGGCCTTCCTGACATCTAATTATTGATCATTCTGATATTCTTACCAACATAATAAGGAGTATAGCAAGGGGTGGCCAGAGAGTTGTGTGAGGTTGTCTCTTTTGCAAACCCAAAGTCTGTCAGTTTGAGAAGGGCTTTGGGCCTTTTAGAGGTATATAAGAGGTTCTCTGGCTGCAAAGTGGATTTTCAGGCATATTCAGTTAAGAAAACCATGAAGGCAAAAATAATTTTGTCATCGTAAGAATATTACCTTGACGTCTCGGTGTGCGATGTTTATTGCATGTAAATACTGAATGGCCTCTCCTATACTCTTCATGATATCAGAAGCCTCTGAAAAGTCAACAGAACAAGAAAACAATTAAAATATTAAATTACGGTATTGTGGCAAATGAGTCTATTTATTATTTCGGCATTCTTAAACATGTTTATATATACTTAAGAGAGTACACAATGCCGTTACCTCTCTCAGTAAATGCCTGGTCCCCTCTGTCCTGAATCCGACTGAACAGCTCACCACCATCCATGCTTCAAAACACAAAGCAAAAATCAGCTGACATATCACAAAATATCTGAAGTAAAGTCATATTAGTGGAGAAAAAAAAAGAATAGTAAATAAAAAATAAAAGATATTAAGCTATTTTCTAATAATATTAAGACATAGTTAAGTGAAAAGTGCAAGATGTATTTACTACATAAGGCCATTTACTACTACTACTATTATTATTATTACTATTATTATATGAACCAACACATTTGGCTGAATGTACAACAGTGGGTTTGAAATAGAAAATGGCGTCAGGTAGCCACAGCAGTGTTTCCTCTAAAAGCATTGATAGTTCAAACTTCAGAGACGTGCTGAAACTCACAATAAATGACTTCTCAAATGCATACAAAAAAACCACACAGATCAAGGGGGGATCTTTTCACCTTTGTCACCAAGTCATCATTTGTGGTTATCATTTCCGATTACAGCAAACCACTGCTAGGTGTGCAAGTCGTGTGAGCTCCATTTCTTGAAAACTTGCCAGTTGCGAGAAACTGGGTCAGTGGGCTTAGAAAGACTGTCTGTCTCTCATCAGAAAAGAGGAAGATGGGGGGGGGCAGAATGGGGTAAAAGATAGGGATCTGCGTAAGACTGCATGGTTATGATTTTGATATTTGGACTCTATCATATAACTGATAACTGGATTGAAAAGCACTTGGTCTACTTGGTGTGCTTCTAGCATATCCGCTATTGAAGTGATCATTTGTGAAAGAGGGTGCAAACTGCTGATAACTGTGTACATCTATGTAAATGAAAAGAATCATGCTGTTCTCACATCTCCACTATGGGCCACAGCATGCAAGACAAGTTTCATTTCTACAGCTCATGTAGAAGTGCAGCCAGTTTCAAGTGAAATCAAAGGACTGACAGAAGAAGAAAACACCATATGAGTTTGACTGAGAAAGCCTATGAGATAGGGGCTATGAACAACCACATCACGTTTCACTGCTTTCAATCTCACTAAACCTCAGACGCTTCTTGTCCCATCCAGTCGACATATAGCTGAATGTGCCCAAAAAAAAAGTGTCAAGCTTAGGCGCTGAAATTTCAAAAGCATGTGATTTATGGTACAAAACACCAAAGCCCCACTGAAGGGTTGGGTTGCAGCATCATTTCTGTGTGTAATTCTTCTTAGAAAAGCCATATTTGTAGCTGAACATCAGTGTTGGCATTTTCCATTTCCATCACCTGCTGCACACTCAGTTCTAATGACCTGTAGATTCTGTTTCCTGCGTGATGAGTAGCTGGATGTGTCTGGCCTGATTTCTTGTAATCTATTCATGATCTTCTGCAATCTATGATAGACCTTCAGCCAGCTTATTTTAATATTTGCATTATGACTATCAGCAGTTACAAATGGATGAATCTATAAAATGTTAATGATACCCCAATGAGCCACTGATACCACACAATCACTCATGTCTGAAAGCTCTTCACACACTCATTTCCGTTCTACAAACAGAGAATCAACGGTTTCTAAAGAAACACTACACTTCCCTATGAGTCTCTTACATCAAAATGATGCATAAAATCTTGCATCATCCATGAAACAATATTGTGCTTAATAGGAAACAATGGACTGTAAAGCAGAATCAAAGCAATATATTGCTTTATTTTTGCACCTATCAAACAAAGAGCATCAGTGACATGCAAAGAGTCAAAATGGCAAAAATTAATTGTGCAGAAATGTGTAAATGTACAGGAAGGAGAGGTCAAGTAGAAACACAGAGTTGCCTCATCTCTGTTCTTTAGTATATTTAGATTAAGACACTTTGCAAACTCAAAATTTCTGGAGAACACAAGGGTGTAACCAAACTCCACACTATGCATCTAGTTGACCTTCCACAAAATGAGTTCCGTAAAAAGATCGGTAACCTTTTGTAGCACGAAACTGTCAGTTGTCATCACATTGATAGTGTCAATTTTTTTGTTGAATTGGCAGTGAATTTACACGCAAGGGTCATCCGGCGGACTTTTGACCGCTTCAGGGCTTTTGTTAAAAATTACAGATACAATTTCTGCATTTTTGTATTCCTGCCCACAGACAGTCAGATCGACAGAGGGCCGTCGTCAAAATCAAAAGTGCATTATTGATGTTAAAGTTTTAGGCAAAAGGGAACACCACAGCCCTTTTTCCACAGTTTTCTAATGTAGCACCAATTACCCCCCCAAAAAAGTTTTATTAAAAATCCATCTTGACAGCGGTGAATTACCACTTTAAAGGGATAGTTCACACAGAAAGTTAAATTCTGTCATTAATTACTCACCCTCATGTCATTCCAAATCTGTAAGACCTTTGTTCATCTTCTGAAAACAAATTAAGAAGTTTTTGATGAAAACTGAGGGATAGACAGCAACGTAACTGAAATGTTCCCAGGCCCAGAAAGGTAGTAAGGACATCATTAAAACAGTCCATGTGACATCAAAGGTTCAACCGCAATTTTACGAAGCTAGTACGAGAATACTTTTTGTGTGCAAAGAAAACAATAATAAAGACTGCAGGGTCAGAAAGCTCTCGGATTTCATCAAAAATATCTTAATGTGTGTTCCGAAGATTACGGGATTGGAACGACATGAGGGTGAGTAATTAATGACAGAATTTTGGGTGAACTATCCCTTTAAGAGATAAAATTTCTCAGAAAGGGATTTAAAATGCTGACAGTTAGCATGCTAAAACACAGCATATCATCAACATTCTACAAACCTTTCAAGAAGTTGTCATTAAATAGCTCATTAAACATCTAGTATATCATCCTGGTCTATCCCTATGTGCATAATCTCTGATGAGTAAAAATTAAAAACAAAAAATAATTAAATAAAAATGTAAAAAAATCCAAACTCTAAGAATTCTCACCCTATAAACCTAAAATTGCACATAAGCTCACATCTGCTGGTAAACACCAGTGGTGACAAACACAGTTTCTGACTTCCTACAAAACAGCCGGTAAAGAAAATGTGTGAGTCAGCGCTTACGTGAGACCAAGAGAACTATCAAATCAAAGAAATGGAAAAAAGATAGGTGTGATTTCTGATCCTCACATCATATCTGATACAATAAAGGTGTGTGACTTCAAGATCAAACACTTAAATGGAGATGTCACAAGCACATCACTTTGATGTTTTCAGTGAAAGCATGCATTTCAGATAGCCAAATCATGTTGAAACTAGACAGGATGTTGTCACAAATTGACTTAGAAAGCAATACTAAATAATACTCTATGCAAATATTATGTATTTAGTGCAGTCTGGGAGATATATATTGAATATTCACAATCAGGGGTGGGCGATACAATCAAACTCCTATATCTTATACAGTCTTATGAGTAATCCTCATTCAGTCTTATGAGTATGAGTAATTTTAATGATGCAATTTTTTTGCAATTTTGTAATTTTTACAAAAATTACATTTTGATTTGAAGATTTTTTTACAGCAATCAATCTATCACTGTATAAATGGTATATATATAACAATTCGACCGGTTGGAAGTTTCTTGCAGGCGATAATATATCAAGAATATTGCAATGATTTTAATGCATTTCACTTTACAACACTTTCCAAGGCTTCAAAACATTAAGATGTTTTAATAACGTCTCTAGTTTAAATTTAAAAACAAAACTGAGTTAGAGTTGGCAAGTTTCTTTGAATGTTTCAGCTATCTCTGAACTCTGACTGAACTGACTGACAGATCTATAAATAAATAGATCTATAAATGTTAACGTACCATATGTAAAAACATACTAAAACACTTTGCACTTTCACAGCATTGCCATTCTCTCTTCCCTGAACTCTTAAATAATCATATCAGTAGTTTGCAATTTAAGTAGTCTATTGTAGACTTAACCAAAACATTATTATTTTGTGTCATTATACGAGAACGTGCATCCATGCGACTTGCATTTTGATTACAGCAGGGACCGTCCCAATGAAGCAACCGAGGTTCAACTGCCTTGCCGAGGAGCGCACAATGGTGGTAAGCAGAGAAGGATGGTACCAGCTAGCATACATGTTGCAAGTGTGGTAAACAACGGCGTCTGGTTATGCAACTACATCTAGTCTATATGAAGGAGGGGTCACCACATTAGAAGGTACATCATCAGACAGGGGACTTCTAAATTTACTCAAACATGAAAGGGGCACATAGGTGTATGAGTGTTTACCGTAAGTAACCTCTAAACACCTGCTGGTAAACTATTTACACAGATGAGGCACCGAAACTTTAGCAAAACATTACAAAATGAGTTAAGGGGCTGTGTAGAAAGAGTAACTAAATGAATCAAGGTTTTCATGACAGTGCAATTCAGAACACAATCAGACACAATGCTGGGTGCACTGCAAATGTCAAGTCATTATATTGCTCATGAAATGCCCAGTTCCTTAATAAATTTACAGCCCAGATGGTTAAGGATAAGGGCCACAACAGCGAAAATTGCAAGTTGGGATGATCCAGGAAATAAAGATGATGCCTGATCATAATGCTGATCAGCATTTACCATGGAGCAAAGAACCTAATCTAGGGTTGCGCTAGGTGAACAGTTTATGAATGGAACATTCATATTCACAGAATTATAAATTGCTTATAAAATGGAAAGTTGTCCAAAAAGGAAGTGAAATACAGAAATGGCCAAAAAATAGGCCATTTTCATCTCTAAACTGAAGAGAGCAAACGATGATGAAGCTGAAGACTCACCACTCCATTACAATAAGAAGGCACTTCCTGTTTTGGTAGAGATTTTCATAGACGTCAATAATCCTGACGATATGGGTACATGAGGATGCCCGCCAGTGCAGCTCCACCTCTCGTCTAGCTTTGGGACAGTCGTGAAGCATCTTAAAGAGAGGATGAAAAGGAGACCAAGTTATTTAGTTGCGACAGCGATTATTTTCTCATCATTCACAACAGAAGTTTGTGACAAATGTTTATTATTAATAAGAAAGCACAAAACAATATAGATATGTAACAATTTATAATTCTTGCCATTTTTCTCAAATGTATCATTTGTGCTTTTTTATTTATATTTATTATAATTTATACTATTGAATTGAACTGAATGTCTTTATTATATATGCGCATGCAAAAAGAATAAATATGAGAAAAAAAAGACAAGAGAGTAATGTATACTTGTCTGTTGCTACTAACATCACAATTCAGAACAACCAGATTTCTGGAGTTTTGCCTCCCCCTACAGCTAATCACCCCATATTACATCAAGATAGGCATTATGTTTTTGTAAATGGTCATACTAACATCATGCTTTTTTTTTATTTTATGCATTATATTGTACAGTTTAGTCCAAGTTATCTTACAGCATGATATTTTAAATTGCATTGTCATTTTTGGGTGAACTATCCCTTTAAACGCCTCACATCCCATTTTATCAAAAAAGAATACATATGATCTACTGCAGTCAACTAAGCCATGGTTTTGCCCAAATGTAAAGCATGTAACAATAGATAAATGTCCTTCATATATATATATTTTTTTAATGACGGCCTCTTACAATATACTACTGTAAACGTTATGTCTAAAGCGAACATCCAGTTTCACTCCCAACTTGCATTTCAGAGCCCTGGAAATTTGTGCGGTGTTTTACGAATGCTAAGAACAATCACATCACTGAAAACGTCAAATATACACTCCCAATGCTAGAAATGACTGAAACGCCACTGAAAACAGAATGTAGGTCTATAATCCAGCCGCAAAGCTAACTGAATATAACAGACTTAAAACCTTTTTTTCTTCTGCTTTTAGGATAATAGGGAGAGATTTAGGGCCTAAATATTCCATGAGAGCAGAAACAGGATACATCTTATCATAAAGGAAACAACGGAATGACGCTCTTGTCCATTCAGACAAAAGCACCTGATTTAAGGAAAAGATCACTGGGATACAGGACACTGACAAAACAAAAAGCTTAAAATTGTTAAACATAAGACAGATTTGAAACCTCTTAAGTTTATTCCCTCATGAGAACACGTAAGCAGTTGGCCACTATTAAGGTATGTTGTACTGCAGCACACAGTTATGTTATGTATGACAAGTAGTGGAAAGAATCCCTTCGGGAGGGGGGCTTCAGACGGCAGACGTTCTCTCTTGCCCAGATAGCTGGCTTAGAGGTCTCAGGATTCCTGCCTTTGCACACCGCCCACATCACGCCTGTGAAACCTCATATCCTCACACCAGCCAACAGGGGGCTAAACAGCTTATTTGGCAGAGCTAAACCAGCAACCTTCATTTGCTTGCCAACCATGTATACAGGTGTGATTCAGACCTATTTGTCTAATGTGAGAGGATTGGTTATCACAAATGTAAATAAAAACTGAAATAATTTAAATATGTAGCATGTAAAACTCATCTGTGAAAATACAGACACATCACCCACACACTGCACAACAGACAGTAGCAGTCACAAAGCCTTCTCTCACCAAAGCCCTCTAGTTCTCAAGCACAGACAGATGGCTGTAATGTTTCATTTCAAGGTGGCATTTCACTAATGCTCAGCAGAACAAGAGTTTTTTGTTCATCTTCGTAGAATATTTAGTAGCCTAGAGTGCGATGGACCTGAATGACTCCACTTCTACTGACTTACCATCATTTCAAATACCATAAAAGGGTTTGTTAAATGTTTTGACATTTGATGGCATTTTAAAATCACAGATGGGATAACCTCTCATTTTAAAAAGACTACTCACATATACCAAGGTCTAGTTCCACTCAGTGACTGATTTGACTGATCTGATTCGAAGCAGTGTGACTAGCTACAATATCTTTAAAACCAAATTTTAGATTCAAATTTTTGTCACACCACACAAACATTTAAAATGAAGGAGGAAAAAAGAATTGAAATGGGTGAGAAAGATTAATAATGGCATTTATGGAACCAATATATTAGAAATAATTTTATTTTATTGATATGTGACCTCTTCCATCTTTTTAAAATCACTTTGACCCAGAAACAAAAGCTTTATGCACTCAAGTAAACAGGAAGGTTTCAGATTTCTATTTTTTTTCTAATGACTATAGTATTCTTCTATTCCAAACCACTGCAGAGATGTAATCCTTTTGCTGGCTGTAATAAACCCTTGAGAAAATGAACACTAATAACTGCAAACAATGTTTTATTATTTAACAGCATTAGAACATTCATTCAAACATAATCTACCAGTCAAAAGTTCAGAATAATTAAGATGTTAATGTTTTTGAAAGAAGTCTCTTTTGCTCACCAAGGTTGCGTTAATATTTAATATTGATAAGAAGAAAATTTATTGCGCACCAAATCAGTACATTAGAAGGATTTCTGAAGGATTATTTGACACTGAAGACTGGAGTAATGATGCTGAAAATTCAGCTTTACCATCATAGGAATAAATCACTTTTTAAAATATATTAAAATAGAAAACTGTTCTTTTAAATTGTTATTTTATTTCACAAATACTTTTTGCCATATTTTTGATCAAATAAATGCAGCCTTGGTGAACATTGAACAACATAAGAAAATTTTAAATCTTAATGATTCTAAACTTTTGACTGGTAATGTACATCACTAAATAGTTAAGTAAATAAAGATAAGTAACTAGCAATGGATCATTTTCCTGATGTAATGCAATTTCCTGTAAAAGTGACAAGTTGATAAACTTGATATCATTTTGTATAACTACTGATATATTCAGGCATGTGATCAGCTAGAGACAAAAAAGAAGGAAAATCTGACCACGCCCCGAGCCACGCCCATAAGCCACGCCCCCAACACTTATTAAAAATATATATCTTAGCACATTAAAAGATATATCTTATACTGTAAGAATACATACTATTGTCCTGTAAAAAAATAAAAAGCAGCACTTAATCATGATATATTATAATAAAGTACTATAATGTATTATAGTAAAGTATATAGAATTGTTATTATTATTATTAACATACCTGCCAAAAGTTTGGAAACATTACAATGAATGATTCTGAAATAAATATCTTCTGCTCATCAAGGCTGAATTTATTTGATTAAAGAAAAAATAAAAAGCAATATTGTGAAATCTAATTACAAATTTAAAAAGGTTTTCAATTTTAATACATTATAAAATGCAATGTTATTCCTGTGATGCAAAGCAGAATTTTCTTCATTACTCCAGTTTTCAGTGTTGCATAATCTTTTAGAAATCATAATTTATTTGACTCTCAAGAAACATTTCTGATTATTATCAATGTTGAAAACAATTTTGCTGCTTCATATTTTGTGTGGAAATGGTGACATTTTATTTCTCAGGATTTTTTGATAAATATAAAGTTTAATGAACAGCATTAATGCATTTATTCTATATAAATCATTTTAAATGTCTTCTCACTTTTTTATCACTTTCATGCATGAATAAAATTATCAATTTCTCTCTCTTTTTTAAATCTTATACAAATGTTTGAGTGGTATCATTGTTTCCACAAAAATATTAAGCCGTTTTTAACATTGATAATAATGAGAAATGTTTCTTGAGGAGCAAATCAGCATATTAGAATGATTTCTGAAGATCATGTGACACTGAAACTTCTCTTTGTAAACAACAACATATTTATAAACGTTTCTAATGACGAATGTTGCGTTCCTAAATGCACATTAAAGCGCTGGAACCAATCACAGCGCAGCTAGCACTAACAGGGAATCGAAACTAAACACAGTACTGTAACAGCAGACATGTAGCGCGTCAGACTATTATATAATTACATCACAACCGTTGGGAGTTTTATGACAGCACTAGCAATCTCGAATTCTCACCGCCATTCATAAAATAAAATAAAAATCGAGTAACACGTTTCAGAGCTGATTCTGGAGCTTTGAATCATTTGAACGCTTTTAACTGTCCTGCAGATGGCGCCGCGAGCTCATGCAGCGCTCTCAGGATCATTCCGTCCATGTTTTAGAAAACAATCTTTTAGCAGTATATTTAGGTAATAGCTCAAGGCTATTTGCGCGATTTCAATCATAATGCAGTAACCAACCAAACACCCCCCCCCCCCTCTCTCAAAAAAAAAAGCTCGGATCCACGCGAATCACATGGGTCGTCCCTCAGAGGTCGGAAAATACGGAAATCCGTAAAAATCACATCCCTGTATATTTGATTCAACTTGTAAGGAGGAGGGGTGATCGAGGGGAAAGACACTATATGGCTCTCCTGTCTGACAGAGAACAGTAAAGATCCATTTCCTGGACCAACCAGAAATCGCTACATGTGGCTGTTTTTCAGCAACTATAGACCTTGTAACATTTCCCAGACATAATCCATGCCAACATTATGCAAGAAGAACAAGATGAAAAGAAGCTGCGGCAGGTGTGAAAACACACAGGGTACTGTATCTAGGTCTAAAATAAAGCTCAGTCTGGTAAGGTGAGACATCTCATTGTTCAAGCGACATGTAAAGTGTTGCCAAGCCAACACAGACCAATTATTGCGGTCACTGGACTTATGCCTGCTTTTTGTGAAGACCAAAAAGAAAAGTTTGAAATATCCTACTGAAATAAAACACAAGGTTCTCTCTCAAACGTCATGCATTTCAGAGTGGGAGGCAATTTGTAAAGCAGACATAAAGCTCAAAAACTGTCTGACAATTAACCGTTCGCAAAACCCGCCCATACTTAGTTACTGTTGCCATGACCGACAAACAATGCCGCTCTCACACTACACATGTTCTCATGCAGTGAAAAATACATCGCAGAGCAAAGAGGAAACTGACAAAACACAGACTGACAAGACAGAGCAGGTCACTTCTGATATGAAGCAAGGTCTCAGGACCCTCAGCTTTTAAATTGAGTCATTTTTAAAGAAATTCAAACAATAAATACCGTTTTGTGGCTCTTCAATGTGTCGTGACAGATCACTGTATTGCCTCAGTTCAAACATGTGAACCAATCGTCTATTCATATTTACTTAAAGCACTATATGAACATGAATAAACATCAGAAAGTATTTTATTTCAACCGCAGAACCACACCAGTTTTCAAGTGTAAATCCACCAAAGTTAATGTGCACCTCTGTCTGATTTGTGTTAAGGCTAGAATAGATACAGCTGCTGCTACTGGGCATGTGCATTTACATATTTTCCGAGCCAACAATATAACGTGAAACCTATAAAAATGGTTTTAAAAAGTACATAGCGCCATGGTTTCATCAGTTTAGAGTGTCACAGTGACCGTCTTTTTGCAGTAAAGGACCTGTCATAGTTTAATAAGTGGGAAGATGACATGAAGTGTCGCGGTTAACCTGCATTGAAAACAGATGAGTGCACATGTGCGTATAAAGCTCCCGATCGGGGCGAAGTTCATGGGATTTTATCCACAGAATGATAGGAGCACACGTTTTAACATTATTTTATTATTTAACACTCAGTATTTAACTTTAGCGCTGCAAGCAATGCATACAGCGCCAGACATGACAGGTGTTCTGGTATGCAAAACAAGTACTTTAAAGGAATACCTTAGCTTATTGTCGTTACCGTGGCAGCCAACAACAGCACAGCTTAACCCTCTGCACATTTTTATATTGAGTTATATTGAAAAAGTTTCAATTCAGTCGATCTTTTTTACCCCGTTTTAACATGTATTTCTATGGAGCCCTGTAGTAGCTGTCGGGCAAGATGGCGGATAGCAGCGGCGGCACATAACCTCTGCGTTCTGATTGGTCAGATCGCCTGTCAATCAAGCTCTTTGCGAACGGTCAATTAAGCCCCAGTGTGAAATTTCTTCACCAAAACCAAGTGCTTTTACAGTTTTCATTTAATTGCCACTAACTTTGCATACAATTTTAGTTATTTCATGTTCACAACAACAAATTAAATCTACCTGGTCTCATGGCATAAACATACCTGGGGGCACTTTTTAGCAAGACGCGAAATATGTTCCAATAAGTACATATCACCGCAGTTTCCAAAAGAAATGAACACTAGAGGCAGTAAAACTCCGATGCCTTTTATTCCTTTTCACACAAATTTACAGAGTTTCGATTAATAAAGCGTAATTTTCGCACAATTACTTGAAGAATATCATGTTATGACTTCAAAACAATATTAATATGCTGGGAGATTTGAAAACTGATGCTTTTGAACGTTAGCATCACACATATCCAGTTTCATATCTATGGGTTTTCATAGATGGTAGGTTTGTTCGGTACCTCACGGAGTACGGATACGTATTTGAGAGGTGAGGAGCTCCGGTTCGAATCCCGTGTAACCACGGTTCGACAAAACAGTTCAAATCTCCATATAAGGAAGTTCAAATAGCATGGTTGATTAAACAAATGCTTTTTTATATCAGTTTTGCATTTGTCAACACTAGGGATGTCAACAATTAATCGACGATCGATTAATTGTCGATAAGAGATATAATCGATAAAAGCTATCGATGGTCGATTGAGCATTAATCATTTTGGGGTGCGTGCGGCTCATGCGCAAAACACGTGCAAACGGCTGTGAGTGCGGTGAAGGGGCTGGATCTTACAAGAAAATAATTTACTAATGTACAAACTACGCTTTTAATATGATCCAAACTTTAAAAGTACATTAAAACAGATACAGTACAAAGTTCTTTTGTATTGAAATGTAGTAATAAATCATGTTCAATTATAATTTCCCTAGATAATTGTTGCATATCGGGCACTTCGCTTTGACAGGGCTGCGGACGCGAGCAGGACAGATATAGGCTATTCATTCATACAACTTGTTAATTCGTTCCTACGACATATTAATTTGTGGCAGCTGTCCATGTGTCATTAATTTGTTCCCTAGAAAACCCATGATTTAACTTAAATGCGGGAACAATTTAAGTCATAGTAACGAATTCTTAATTCATGGCCACGAAATCTTTAATTTCCCCCCACACGTTTACCACAGTAAGAGATGCGAAAACAGTGATTAAAAGTGAACAACAATAAAATAAACCTGCGAATCTAGAGGGTGAGATGAGGATTTGGGAAAAGAAACAATAAATAATATTAAATTTGTGACAATCCGTAAAAACAGAACACAAAGCCACATATGGCTTGATTTAAATGTATGCACTCGGCATGAATCAAAAAGCATGGCCGCGATGTAACATTTGCCTGCTAACCAATTATTTCTCTTATTAACAAAGCTTTGTACCTCACTTGTGTCATAATACTCACATTAAAATGTTTCAAATGGGTAACAGTGTGTTTTGCCGTAGCAACGCCGGTGGTTCTGGAAGCGGATCACTGACCGCACGTCACAGCCCCAAGCGTCATACTTGCGTTTGGGATCATTTTATTTTAAATCCTGATAATGTCAATTGCAAACATTGCAATGATGTTTTAAAAATAAAAAAAACAAGCACCATGAAACCATTTAAAAAGGCGCATTCAGCGGTCTCCGTGACAGGATATGAAACGGCACACAAAGTAATGATCCCATGCGTAACTACGGCGCGCTCTCTTCCTTTTAATCAAATGATCGTAATCACATCCATTAATTTTACCATCCTGCCACTAGCCTTTTATTTAGACTAAAAACCCTTTTCATTCGGGTGAGGAAGCTGGCGATTTGAGTGGCATTTGCACATCCTGTCATGCCGGTGATTATATGCCACTGCAATAGACGCATTTTGCAGTAGTTAAGGTTAACGATTAATCGATTAATTGATTGTTAATTTAAACGACGATCGATTATGGAAATGATTGAAAATTGACATCCCTAATCAACACTATCGGGTAGATTTAGGATTGGGTTTGGTGTAGGGCATATTTCCAACACGATAGAGCATCATTTTTTAGCGACGGTTCCCGGATATCCGTTTTCTGAACCACTGCAACACGTACCTGAAGCAACGTAATAAAAATGTGCCAGGGTTTACGTATTGAACCCGTGTTTTAGCACCACTCAGTGGACATTTCTCTTTGAAACTGTGGTGAAACGTGCAATAAGGTACGTAAAAACGGTCTCGCTAAAAAGTGCCCCCAGGTACGTTTATGCCATGAGACCAGGTTGAATTAAATGGCTTATAAAATGAAAAGCATTGCTAAATATTAAAATGAAAGAAAAGCACTCCTTTGCTGTCAAAAATGTAAATCAAAATAAAATGAAACGAAGACTTTTGATGAAGAATCTGCCGCTTGAATGTTAAATAATTTGTTACACCAGAACTTGGGATTGTCATTCTGAGTAAAGAGTGTTCATGCTGTGACTGTGTAAATAAGGGAACTCTGAATGAAACTGCGTCATAAAGGGTCTGAAGGTTCACTAGGTGCATGTAGCTTGCGTCACAGGAACAGAGATTTGGGCAGCCACCCGTCCGGCCTGAATGCAACTGAAACATCTATATTAGACTGTAGTGACTTTAAGATATGAAATGCCATTAACAAATCTGGCATTGATAACTGTGAGTGACACAGAGGAGGAAGGGACATATGGCAGGTGGCACGAGCTTTGTTTTGCATGTGAAGGGGATAGGAAAGAAGGGGTGGCGTCACGTGTGGTGTCGTGTGTGAGGGGGAGGGTGTTGGTTTTCTCCAATGAAACATGTGGGGCTGAGTGTGCTCTGATTTCACTGCCAAGCCCCAAAGCACACTTGATAGCCTGCTAATGTCCCGACAATAAACAACAACCTGCTAAGACTTCAAAATATACAAACGCAAACAAATATGACACCCACGTGGCATAGGGGCACAATGTTTGGGAAAAACATGCAAAGAATCACCATGATAACAGCAATTAAAGGTTCTAATCAAAACTGTTTTCGCTTACAAAGCCATTCAAGTTCAGTTTTATGAATCACACAAACACCTGCAATAAACTGTATGCTTACTAAATATGTTTACAAGCACAGTTATAATAGAGAAAAGGCTGGTTTTTGAATAGTCATACTACAGTCTCTCAAAGTGTAATTGAAGAATTGACAGACAAAGTGCTTAAATTGCATTGATTAATTTCGCTATACTCAAGTTCAGAGGCCAAGCGGGCCGCATTTAAACTACATACGATGCGAAGGGCCACAAATTACAATTTGAATCATCAGATATTAAGACAATATTTGCAGATTTACTGATTTAGAAATACAGTTTATTACTTATCTAAGTCTTGCTTGTCCTTGTCCTATTTAAAATAAGACTGAGCAAAGTTTGATTTAAAAGTTTGTTTTGCTATACTGATGCAAAAAAAAAAAATTGCATTCATACTCGGAGTATTAAACATACTCAAAATTCTAAAACTAAAAACATTGAGCAAATATAGTTCACAAAGTACTTTAGAAAGCAATATTATTTTTCATATTTATATTAACTATATTGTATCAATATTTTATTTTTAAAATAGATATCACTATTCTCCCACCATGATTCTGAAAAAAAACAGACAACTAAACAAAATAACATGTAATTTACTAGAGTTTCTAGAAAAATATGCTGCAGTCTATTTATAGAATACAATATTCAACGAATTGATAAAAGTTAAACAAATTATTCATAACTCATAACTTCATGACTTGCTTATAAAGATTTCACTTGTTTCATTCCTGAATGAATCAATGTTTTTTGAATGAATCTCATTTTAAGTCACTTGTCTCCACCTGCTGGCATTACGTTGTAATTGATACAATCTTTATTTGAAGCATCGTCACTTTCAAAAAGGTGATTTATTCTATTATTTTTGGATCGCTTATTTTGATCGCTTCTGTAGACAGCAGTGTTTATATCTGAACTATAAACTTTTATTCCAGTACTTCGTTGATTATTTGAATGTTTGTAACACTGAAATAACAATACAAAAAGATGATTTGTAAAGATGTTTCATATAGGTAAACTTCTCTCTGGATCATCGGCAGCGTGAACGCTGATTTGAACGTTACATTGTGATTTAAGGCTTTAATAGATATATGAATCCTGTCATTTATGAACAAGATTGCTTGGGTGATTAAATCAGTTCGCGATCTGGCTATTTATTTAAATATCCAACAGTATAGGACAGCAAACATACGACGCGACAATATATGGTTTAACTGTGTTCTTCAAGCCATCTCTGGTATTTTCATAATAATAAAGTATATTTATAATCCAATGATAATCGACATTGCCTTTACCGTATATAATATATTATCTGCCTAGGTTTGTGACAAAAGCCGCACATCAGCTCACAAAATGAAGTTATTTCAAACACTCGACTGATGGTGTGGAGTAAAATCATGTTGTCCTCTTTTGTTGGACAGCGCTTCTCTTTTAAGTTGTTTGGGGCGTGCGACGTGGTTAGTTACAGCGCTTGCAGAGATCGAGCAGCCTTTACTACTGCGATTGTATAGGCTACATTTAATAATAAAAATCAAAATGCCTAATATTTTGAGCACAAACTGTAATAAAAATACATTAATCTTCAGCATGATGCGGCCACAAAATGAATGCAGACGGGCCGCCTGTTGAGTACTCCTGCTATAAAAATTCTGTATTAATTTACCATAAGGTTTGTTACAGGCACATTAACACAGCATTACAGTAAAGCAACACTATTGTGCCATTCTGCCAATGCACACATCAAATCATAGGAACCTTCGGTTGCAATATGTTGGTCAAGTTTTCACATCTGCGTACAGTTAAAGGGATAGTTCACCCATCATTTACTCATTTACTCACCCTCAAGTAGTCCCAAACCTGTATGAATGTCTTTGTTCTGCTGAACACAAAGGAGGATATTCTGAAGAATGTGGGAAACAGAGCAGTTCTGGGGCACAATTGACTTCCATAGTATTATTTTTTCCTACTATGGAAGTCAATGGTGCCCTAAAACAGCCTGGTTACAAACTTTTCAAAATATCTTCCTTTGTGTTCGGCAGAACAAAGAAATTCATACAGGTTTGGAACTACTTGAGGGTGAGTAAATGACAGAATTTTCATTTTTGGGTGAACTATCCCTTTAAGTAGCCTTTATACTCTTTATGCCATAAAGAGCCAAGTTCAATTAAAATGAGCAAAAATGTTGAGTTCACCTTGAAAAGTAAAAAAAAAAAATGTTTTTCTCCTTTAACTCCGCTCTTTAGTCCCGCTTTTTTAATACCAGCAGATCTGCAGGAAAATCGTGTCCATCTGTTATCAGAGTTTTGCCTTCACCCGCTCAGTGGGAGAATAGCAGATGTGGCCCATTCACCTTCCTGAGGCCCAGTACAAAAGATCCCCTCCACACACACACAAAAGAGAAGGGTGAGGGGATTCTAGAGGGTGGGAAGGGAGGGCTGGAGGTGGAGGGCCAACATCTTCCACCTGCTTGTTTAGGGACTAAGGAGACAACAGTCTGTAAGCTACTTACTATCTTACTTTAGTATTAACCGCTCTTTGCGCCCGAGTATGTGTTTGGGATACGTGTGCGATGACAGACTATTGCTCATTGTGATGACTGGCCATCCACGAGTCAGAGTAAACATGTTTGTGTCAAAATGTCTTGATCTGATTAAAGACATCTGCCTCTGACTTAACTCAAAAGGAGCTTTGTCTATGACATAAGTCTTCTTATTTGTTCAGAACTGATTTCCTGTTATTACAGATTCCATTCTTATCCCATTCCAGACCGTGGGCAACAGCTTGTAACACTTACTGTCACTACAGCCCTTTAATTTGTTACACCTTCCTTTTCTTCCTGTGATGTACGTATGGTTTAGGGCCAGACACTTGCGCTTGTACTCACATGAAGAGCTGTGGAAAGTGAAAGTGTCTAGAGCTCATTCCCTTGCTGACAAAGCAACATGTCATCCGGAAACCCACAACAGCACTTACGGGCACTCCAGGCAATGGTTGACAATTGAACTTGCTAGAATAGGAACTTACTTATTCATTCACAAGATTACTGCCAGAGTGACAACTGTATCTGAATGCACTGATCCCCTAAAAAAGGGTGTACCAAACTTTTCTTAAATCGCTGTAGGTCAAGGGCCAGATTGAACTAAACACCATCTTATGCAGGCAAATATCTTTATTTAACAAAGCATGCTCTTCTGGTGCTTATAAAATCCAGAATTAACTTTTTACAGTTCTAAAAACCAAAAAAGGAACACGCTTTCATTCATTATGTTAGCATATACTAATTTTGCCAATCAGAATGGATCCAATCTGTTTTTTTCCCGTTTATCACATTTCAGGTTTACACCACCCCTTTCCGTTCAGTTTTATTCGGATCAAGCTTAATCGGATCACTTGAGATGTTTACATGAAGGATTTTCAGTCTGACTGAGCCATCATTCGGATTATAAAAAGATTATTTGGATGAATGTAAATGTAGCTATTGACCAGAGGCCTTTAGACAAGATTTAAATGCATAAAAAATGTGCACAAGGATACAGTCAGAAGGCTTTTCAATCTACAAATCGCCATAATATTGTGGCAGAAATGTGAGATATTTATAACATTTTATTGTATTATTAATTTAGACATGTATTAAATGTATTAATGGAGTACTGGAATATAATTACAGTATTTTTTTTGTGATTAACCAATAGTGTTTGTGCATACTAAACATATTTAGACAACTAGGCTACTTTTTTTTCATACAATTAACTATAAACCATATAGTTGCATTTTTACCATTGTATTGATGTGCTGTGTGGTTTTAACTGTGGTTATCATCATCCAAATGTATGTTATTATAGAAGACCAATGGGCTACTTTTAATAAAACACAAATAGTCAGAATAATTATATTTAATTTCACCATATGAATATGAAGTTGTCACAATTTTTTTTTTATGTTACTGTTTTAGATAATGAAAATAAATTTACATCTGCATCATAACTCAAGCTACTACTACTACTGTCAAACGTGCATTTCTATAAGACAAATAAGTAATATTATTAATACTGCAGCCTGCACTGAAAACTTTGCTGAAGAAGATACGTCATCAAAGTCAGGCAACAGAAATCCGTTTCATGATTTGAAACAATATTACTCATTAAAACATGCAGAAACTAAGAAATTATTTTTTCTATTATTTTTGTTAAGGAATAATGACTGGAAAGAATTAAAAAATATGAAGTCATGTTCTGACCATAAAGAGTAAGTTAAAACCACAATTGTCTGGTTTCTACAACTTTCACTTAAGACCAAAAATCTGCCTTTAGACTTCAAAGAAATAAATTTGACATTTGTTATAATTATCGATACCAACTGATATGAACAATTTTATTGTGATCATTTTTTTGGCCATATTGCCCAGTCCTACTCTTTAATAAGTCATACAAGGTTGTACATTCACACAAAGTTGTCACACTAGAGCGCTTCCATTCATACGCATACAAACACTGGAAAACGGAAGAACAAGCACGTGAGGGGAAGTTTCAAGTTCCAGTGTGCATTTAGTTTGCTGAACTCGGACCTGTGAAGTTTAACCAATAGAGAATGCAAATATCATGCACTGACCTTTTGGAAAAGAATGGAATGGAATTCAATAAGGTGAAATTAAATGAAATAAAATGTGCACTGATTACAGTGTTGCAAGGTTGAGTAATTTTGCATGCTTAATGCAAGACCTGAGCTTTATTTATAAAAAAAACAAAAGAAAAAACAAACAAAAAAATGCACACTGCTTGCAAATACGGTTTCAAATATATCAATTAGGCAATTTATTTTCATTTGGCAAAAAATTAAAATCTTTATTTCAGAACATTTGACCCGATTCTCGATTTTTTTACGATTTTTAACTAGTCAACTTGAAAATGTAACTACAACATGATTCAAGTAACTTTTTCTTTATTAATCCTCAAGTTAAAGAAAATTCTATTCTAAGTGCAGCACACATGAATTTGTCAACATGATGTAAATGTTAAACAAATCAGTTAAATATCTTTGCAGAAAAGATGCATGAACTACAACTACATATTGTACAAACTTGTCTTATACATAGGGATGGGTACCGAAAGTCGGTATTAAATCGGTCTCGGGGCTAAATTATGAAAGACCGGAGTATCGATAAGCTCTGACGTTATCGGTTCTGCTGTCGGTACTGGAGAAATTAAGGAAACACACATACATTTATTGTTGTTACACACATACATATATACACATTATCTTGCAAATTCTCTCTCATCAGAGTTGCCAGCTGTTTTTATGTGCAATAATATTCAAACATTTGTCTATTATACATCTTTGCTATTCGTAATTCAGAAGCAAGATCGCGCTCACGCAGAGGAGCTTCAGCACACGCAACATGAAAGCCCTATTTAATTATGATGAGATAACTAACTATTCAAACAGCTGCTTACGCTTTAGGCCTGTGGCTGTTATATTAAGATAATTTTATTTTTTATTTCGATTTTGGCTTCTAAGGATTATAGCCGCTTTTCTTCTAGCACAACTTCCTTTCCTTCACAGCGGTGCGCATTCGTTCCTCCCTAACCAAAACTTAACGTCAGAATCAGCTCAATCGGTGATTGCTGTCTTTACTGTTGCTAAATTGTGGGACATGTTTGATAAAACGTTGAAAGTACAATCCGCACAAGAGATGCTGTTTCCCAGGCTGAAATGTGTGTGTGTGTGCGTGCCTGAGCAGCGGATGAGCGCGCTCCAAAACGGACAGGCAAATTACAGTTTGAGCTTCGGGCGCGTCGAGACGATCAAATACACACAAAATATGTCAAAATGGCCGGCTACGAGAGTATTCACTTAAACGCAGTTTATGTCTTAAGTGGACCAGAACAGTTGGGAGAAAATCCAATGTGTGTCAATATATTGTCTTAAAGTGACAGACTGGCGCTTCATCAATGTTAATCAAAGAACAAAATGCAAAGAGAAAATCCCCCACAGCTCTTAATCTGAATAACGTTCTAGCTTTAATAAGCATTAATCTATCAGTACATACAGTGAAAACTATGCAGTGTTCATTTACATTTGATTACTTTTAGATTTCTTTTGTAGCTATTACTTAGCTGAACATTAATGTTAGCAGACCTTCATGGAAAAATGAAAGCACTGTTTATTTCATTTCATTTGTATATTTGTTTTATTGTATTTGTCAGCTGTTTTTTTTTTTACTTTGTTTCTTTGTTCATGTTCTTACTGTATCTTATCTTATGTATATAAAACACTAAAAATGCCTGCACACTGGTGCCAGGACTCGCAAAATTTCAAAATCCCTGGTAGCCCTTCGGGCAGGTACTCTTCAGATTTTGGTAGCCCGAAAATTTATTTAACTAGCCCAAATAAAAAAATGACAATTTTTTTTTAAAATATAGAAAATCAGGTAGGAGACTAAATGTCAATCAAAAATATTTTCAATACACAAATAATCAACAAATATGAAGGAATTTTATTTCACTATATTTACATGGTATCTACAGATTTTTTTTTTTTATAAATTAAGGCAATTTATGACCCATTTTAAGAGCTGCACAAGTAAAATGAACAGTATGAGTGGGGTTGGACAATGTCTATAACAACATACAGTATTAAGCCATAAAATGACATGATATAAAGTTCAGATACAGGTTTTTACAAAAACAAAAATCTTATACAACAGCATTTCAGCCTTTAAACCATTTATATGAAAAGGGATAAATCAAGCATATAAATTATTATATTAAACTAAAACGAATAAATATTACTGTCTAATTGTTTAGATTTTTAGAAAGCACATTAACTTATTTCTCATGTACAACTCTGTGTTTTGCAGCTTAAAAACATGGGTCGATATTTGCATTGATCTGACCATAAACAGCAATTCAGAAATTCATTCTCTGCCACGAGGTGGCGCTTTAGGAGCGGTTTAGCCGTCCGCGCTCATAAACGCTGCGTTATGAGGCATTATAGGTAAGATTAAATGAAAATGCCAACGACACGTTTCTGAGGACAGACGGTTCCCTTCAGATACATTCACAAAGACATCCGGCACGGCGTTTTGACTTTGAAACGTGCAGTGCTCATATTTATTCAATGACATTATTGCCTTTTGAAGTTTAATACAGCTGTATCGCGGTTCTTGTCTTTCCGTCACCAACTGTAAGACCTCTTGAAATTATAATTAAGACTTTTCTTATACCATTTAACGTATTTAAAACTTTTTATGGCCTTAAGTTTGCTAAAAAACTAAATTGAAGAGACCTGTGGGAGCCCTGTATTTAAGTTAGCCCGTCGGGCAGGGCAGTGATACATTTTGGTAGCCCGACTGGAAAACACAATAGCCCCGGGACGTCGGGCTAGCGATTTTGCGAGCCCTGGGTGCATTTACAAATTGATGTGTTATATTCAATTAAATATTTATTTTGCATTTCAGAATATAAAAGCAATGTTAATTATAGATATATATCTATAGATATAGATATAGATATAGATATAGATAGATAGAGATCAAAAAGTACCGATAAGAATACCGTTAAAGTACCGGATCGATAAGCGGTATCGTAAGAGTAGTAATACCATTAAAACCTTAACAATACCCATCCCTACTTATACATAGGGCTGGGCGATAATTCGATAACGATAATTATTGCGATTTAATTTTCCTCAATAAAACGATATGAAGAGTTCGATAAATGTTCGATATAATGTTTATGCGCCAAAAGCGGAACGAAACAGCGCGACACATTTGAATCGCGCCACACGGACAGTTTATCCGTTCAGATCAAAGTTCAAACTGCCGCGCAGCGCGAACTCACTAGAGCAGATGCACTCGGTCACGCAAGCATTAAACAGCGCTGTGAGATCCAGTGTGAAACGCTTGAATTCAGCGATGAACACAAATGACTCCTTGATTTAAACTAGTTTATAGCCAAACAGGAGAAACGCTGTGTAATAAGACAGTCAGAAGGCTTTTCAGTCTACACACGCCATCATTTACCATGGATTTACTGTAGTAACACTCACTGCACCATGGTATTGTGGCACAAATGTGGGATATTCACACTGAATTTTATTACAGGAGTAATGGTGTATAATTATAATGTAGGCATTTGTGATTAAGCTATAGCATGTGTGCATTTATACTGAATGTTTTTAGACTACTGTTTTTCATACAAATAGGCTACCTAAAAACCATATAGTTATATTTTTACCATGGTATTGAGGTGTATTATATGTGTGGTTTTAATTGTGTTTATCATGATTTAAATGTATGCTACTATGGGAGGCCAATGCTTAATAAAAAAACTTGATCAGAATAAATATAACCATATAAAACTGAGGTTGCTAGAATTTTTACAGATGTTACTGATTTTAAAAAATTACAAAAATGTGCCTCTGCATCCTAACTCAAGCTACTATCAAATGTGCATTTCTAAGAGACAAAAAAAGTGATATTATTATTATCAGGTAACCCAAACCTGTTTCTTGATTTGAAACAATATCACTCATTAGAACATGCAGCAACTAAGAAATTATTTTTTCTAGTTAGATATTTATTTTGTTAAGGAAAATTAATGGTCTGGTTTCTACAACTTTCACTTTGGAGCAAAATTCTGGGTTTAAACTTGAAAGAAATAAAGATTTGACATTTATCGTGATAATTATCGATATCGACTGATATGAAAAAAATCATGATAATTTTTTTTGGCCATATCGCCCAGCCCTACTTATACATATTGTGTTCAGAAATAAATACGAGGAAAATGCTTTTTTTTTTTAAAAATCTCATAAGTCAAGGTAATTCAAATTCAAAATGACTGAAGGTATAACACCAGTAGACTATTATTAACTATAAATGTTCTGTAAAAATAACAGCAGCTGTCAGCCTGTCACCATGATGCAAACATGAAATATCAGACATACAGTAGTATTTCTTTACAAGTTTTTTATTCGATTGTGCTGCTTTCCCATTGTTTTTTATGTGTAAGCATGGATGTGTCTGACTAACTTGCGCTCCCATCTCATGCATGAAACGGCAGTCTAAAAACACTGCATTCAAGGTAAAAGAAGTTCACTCCCATCTTCTTACATGTTTTACCTATTCCACTGCCCACGTCACATCTTTGTCAACACAAAAGCGGATTCTGATTGAATGGCGCTTAACGCTATATTTATGGTCCTTCACAGAGCGAGTCACGCGTGAGCTTTTAATCATGTTCGCCAACATGCAGTTGGATCGTTCTTCTCTTTACTGTTATTACAGGCATATTGTCAAAGTGTCTAATTCTAACATTTGGTAATATTTCTATTCAAAATCATGATTCTTCAATTTATAAAAAATAAAATCGTGGCAAAACATTAAATTCTAATTAATCGAGAAAATCGGGAAAATCACCCAGGCCTAACATCAATATATGTAAGCTTATTTTTATATTAATATATACACAAATTGATTTTTGTTAAAAATAACTGGGTGATAAAAAAAATTACCTTAAACTGAAAAAAGAACATCTGCATGAATTTTTTTTTTTACAATAAGATCAAAAACAAACTTAAACCAGTTTTACAGAAAGAAATGGCACATATCCTAAACACTGAGCTATGAAGGGAACAAGGAGCAATTTCAGAAACAGCTAATAAGGAAGACCCCTGTAGCTGACAATCAAGTTTTAATGAAATGCTTTTATTCATGGAAAAAGACGGCAAATGTGGCCACAAGGTGTCATTCTCTTCACAATTCAAGATTCCTCCACCAGGTGTCCTTGCATTTAAAAGAATGAATATAACAGTTAGAAGTTTCACTTCTACAAGTCCACCAAACATCCTGTCCCCACTTCCTCCAGTTGACTGTGCAGCTGTGTGTCGAAACGTTACAGCTCACTACACGGACCCATTTGATTCCCACTCCTCTTATGTGTGATCTGAAAACTGCCACCAAATTTGACACTTTTGCTCATGTCATTTCCCTGCATTATCAGATGACATTTTGGTGTAAATCACCATCACTAAGCTAATGATAATGATACTTGCAGCAGTCATGATTCTCTGTTTGGCTAAGTCATCTCTTTTCCCTTAGGTGTTTTCCACCTGTCTGGTTGAGAGATGGGAAACTCCTTAGTGGATGTGGTCAATTAACTTCCATGGAAATGGAGGAAGGGCCACACAGGGGACTGCTCATGTCAAAGTCTAATAAGCTGATTTCATATTCATTAGACTGGACTCCCAGAGTAAAAACCATAGACTGTATAAAAACATGGACGTAGTGTCCGTGACGTCACCCGTAGGTTTCTGAAGAGCGTTTTTGAAGCCTAAAGTGGGCGGAGCCGAACACCGCCATCTTGGCAAGCGCGTCACCACGCGTCACTCTCGGATAATGGGCAATAAGGCGGGACGTGGGTGAAGCTGATTGCTGAAACCACGCCCACCTAGCTCGCCAGTGGTGACAGCAGCCGCAATCCGCCTGTCACTCAACTGGCCACGCTCTTAATTATGCAGAACTTTAAGGCTCAATATAATTTAAACAGATGAGTTATAAAAAAATTCACCCCCCCCACAGTTGTCATGAAAGGCAAAATTAGCTATATAGATCAAGATCATTTTTTGCACCAGGCTGTAAACATGTTTTTTTTTTGCTGTAAAGTTGGGCATTTTAACATGGGGAGTCTATGGGATTGACTCCCTTTTGCAGCCAGCCTCCAGCGGCCAGTCGATGAATTACAGTTTTAGTCACTTCCGCGTTGGCTTCACGAGAGAGAAGAGGTAAAAATCGCTTTTTGGTAAAAATCCTTTATCTTTACTAAGATAAAATAAAATAAAAAGTGTCTGCGGGACATGCGAGATGCCACTTTTAACATTTCAAAATGTCACTTCTAAAATGTGATGGAAGACTACTGTAATATGGGGGGAAAAGTAGCAGCATAAACACAGAGGTTGTGCGTTAGTAATTGATTCCCTTACCACAAAGCCAAGGTCAACATTTTAAAATATGACCAAGATCAAGTCATTTTATCATACCGAAAAAACATTCATGCCATGTTCCAACCTTAGATTATTACATAATTCTAACATTTTACACAAATCCGTCAGCTGCAAGCACACTGTAAAAAAACTGAATAAGCAAGACGGATACATCCAAACATAAACAATACAATGTAAAATTAAAATAAGTACATTTAAAAATTAAGCTATTTGCCTATTTAGCCACAGGTGTGGCTCTGGGATTGGTGTACTACTAGAAAAATAACTTTTAACAGTCAACAATGTCATAGAGAAAGAGAGGAATTACAGCCATATGACAGCAGGGCAACGCTAAGACACCTTTCATTTAACAAAGTCAGCAACTTTTATACACCGAGACCAAATGCAAAAATACCAGGTGGCTCTTCCACTACTTACTTTAAGCTAAAGAACACCATAGCAACCCTCACTTAATATAGATATTACTATAGCCACAATACAGACGTGTGAAAACGCTGCCTGGGCAGGCAAATGCAACATTTGATTTGATTTATGCTACAAAAAAAAATTCTGACAAAAAAAAAAAAAAAAAAAAAAAACCTTGCAACTTTGCTTCAGTTATAACACAAATTTACAAAAAAAGTATATTTATATAATTATTTATTCAATAGCTGAACATCACAATAAATACGCTGCAATATACAAATATTATGTGCACATACGCACAACAAAAAAAAAAAATTATGTGCAGGAAAAAGGGATGAAAAATAAAAATTAGGCCTACTTCCTTTTAGCCCACATCATCAGATATCGGTTATGACTGGATAATCCACTCCTTCGGATCAGCTAATCCGAAGGAGTGGATTCCTTCGGATCTCAGTTTATCAGCTGAGATCAGCTAATAAATCTAGTAACACATTATCAATCAGAGCTGCACCTTGAAGTCCATACTCCGTATGAGCTCACAATTTGTTCATCCTATCAATTAAAGCAACAAAAGCATGTTTATTTCCAAAACGCGGACAGAATCGCGGAATCCAGTCATAAAAACGGAATTTACAGTTTAACGCGGAATGTCACGGAATTTGTCAAAGTTTGGATGAATTAATCAAAAGTAGGTCATTACACTTAAATCAAATCGCGATACGGACTAGGATCTTTAATATTAAGCTGCAAAATTCGATTTAAATATGAATCCTGCATGTTCTGCGGTTTTGTTTACATGCTCGCTTTGTTTCGTCTGCCAGCTCAATGAGGACATAAATACATGAACAATATCTCCAAAACTGATCTGAGAGTGACTCGGGTCACTCGGGTATCGGGTATTTGTCTACCCGATACTTTATTTTCAACTTTTTGATTATTTCCTTAATTTTTATTGAAAATAAATGCCTTTACGATGCGATATGAGATTTGAAAAGGGAGAAAAAAAAAGTTTGGCAAAAGGCGGGATCGAACCACTGGTCGATCGCATCAAAAAGACGATGACATGAGATTTACCATCTGAGTGCACTGGAGCTGATGTTTCAGTTGACTCTGCTGTGCTTCTTTTGATTCTTCCTGTACCTTGATTGACAGATGTCTCATCCAGTCAGCGGTGAGTAATCTATTCCCAAACCAATGGCGCTGTCTCAAACTATACCTACCTCTTCCGGTTTGTCTGATTTGTCGTTGTGTTTTCTGACTTCTTGTTTTGTTTTCGAATTTGTCATTGTGTTTTCTGACTTGTTATAATGTTTTCGGGATTGTTGTTGTGTTTTCTGAATTGTTATTTTGTTTTTTAGATTTGCATTTGCATTTGTAATTTGTTATTTTGTTTTCAGAATCGTGATTTGTTTTGCACTTCTCGGCCACCGTACATTGTGCCAGAAATAGGCTATATTACTTTTATTTAGTAGAATGTACGTACTACTACTACTACTACTACTGTTGAAAAATAATAAAACTTTATTTTTTAAGAAATAATCACAAAATATTTTAAATTTTAATAGTAAATCCCCTTTATTTGCCAAAAAATTTAAATGTTTAATTTTCATTAATTAAAATATAAATTTATGCCTTCATCTGATAACCAGTAAAATTTAAATACACAACACAGAATTTCTGAGGGGAAAAAAAACATTTCATAAGGATACTGTAAGAATAAATAAAAAAAATTGTATGCATTCAAATAATTAGACATGCTAAAACACAGAATTTGGTAACAATAAAACATAAGGTAAAAAAAAATAAAACCGTTCATATGGCCCTAAACATGTCATTTTTGTTACACTTCTAATAAATTAATGTTAAATTGTATAAGTTTCATGATTTTAATTAATTAGGCATGCTTTTTGATTAATAAAATTTAATTTGACCATTAAAAAGGAGTCCAGAAAAATTAAAATGGAAAAAAAAACAGAATCCAGAAAAAAAAAAACTGAATTTGGGAAAAAATAAAACTGATTTCATAGGGCCCTAAACATGCCAGACTGCCTGTTGCTAACCACAAATTATGAATGAGCAGAAAAGTCTTTGATGGCACAAATATAGGGGTTAACAGAAGAGCTGCATTAAAGATTGACCTTTTACTAAAAGCATCTCAGCATTCAAGGGGGGGTGGGGGGTTCTTGTTTATTTGTCACATACACAATCATACAGGGTATAATCAGTAGTGAAATGTAGGTCAGGACAGGTCCGCTCAATGGACAGTGCAAGAAAATTAAAATAAAAGATGATACATAACACAGGAGCATATATTTAAATATAGGTAGGAATAAGATAAAAAAAATATAATAAGTAAAAACAATAAAATAAAATGAGTAAAATGTGCAATACAGTCTACTGTGGATTTAATAAATATTAATATAACCAGGGATGTGCAAGAGGAATGTGCAAACAGGTTGTACCAGGTATGTACACATAGCAGCAATGCGGAAGATGGAGAAAGATGGGTGTTACAGTTAATTAAATGAGTCCTGTAGATGTTAGGAGACTGAGTTCAGGAGCCTGATGGCCTGTGGATAGAAGCTCCTCCTCAGTCTCTCAGTTTTTGCCATCACGCTTCTGAAGCGCTTGCCAGATGGCAGTGAGATGAAAAGACGGTTACCGGGGTGATTTGAGTCCTTGATTATTTTTGCAGCTCTGCTTTTGCAGCGTTTGAGGTAGATGTCCTGCAGAGAGGGGAGGGCAGACCCAGAGATGCGCTCAGCTAAGCGCACGACTCTCTGCAGAGCTTTGCAGTCCTGTTTTGTGGCGTTACTGTACCACACTGAGATGCACTGAGTCAATACACTTTCTATGGCCCCTGAATAGAAAGTTTTCAGGATTGCTGGTGAGACCCTGAATTTCCTCAGCTGTCGCAGATGGTACAGTCTTTGCCTGGCTTTCTTGACCTGTGTTTGAATGTGTGCAGTCCAAGTCAGGTCCTCGGAGATGTTTACACCGAGGTACTTGAAGCTGCTCACCCTTTCCACAGGGGTCCCGCTGATCATAAGAGGAGTGTAGGGCCGCTGCTGTCTCTTCCTGAAGTCTACAATCAGCTCTTTAGTTTGAGACAGTTGTCCTGGCACCATGATGTTAGTCTCTCTACCTCACCCAAGTATGCGGTCTCATCATTGTTGGAAATGAGGCCCAGAACCACAGTATCGTCAGCAAATTTAACAATAGAAGTGGAGCTGTGAGAGGACACACAGTCGTGTGTGTAGAGAGAGTAGAGCAGGGGACTCAGAACGCAGCCCTGCGGGGCTCCTACGTTCACCACTTGTGGTCTGCCGGTGAGGAAGTCTTGGATCCAGTCACAGAGTGTAGTGTTTAGGCCGAGGTCTGAGAGTTTGACAGCTAGCTTGGAGGGGACTATAGTATTGAAAGCTGAGCTATAGTCAATGAATAGAAGTCTGACATAGTTGCCATTTTTGCTGTCAATATGAGTGAGGGAGGAGTGCAGTACCTGAGAGATGGCATCATCAGTAGACCTATTTGGGCGATAGGCAAACTGAAGAGGGTCCAAGGTAGCAGGGATGGAGGAGCATATGTGTTTCTTTAAAAGTCTCTCAAAAACCTTCATGACTGTTGATGTGAGGGCAACTGGACGATAGTCATTCAGGCAAGAGGGTTTACTGTTCTTAGGCACAGGGATGATGACAGATTTCTTAAATGAGGTGGGAATCACAGAGGTAGCAAGGGACTCATTAAAGATGGAAGTAAACAAACCAGCAAGCTGATCGGCGCACGATCTCAGAGCGCGGCCGGTAATCCCATCAGGTCCGGCGGCTTTCCTGATGTTTACTCTCCTTAATTCTCTCCGAACCTCGTCCTCCGACACGGTGATAACATGATCAACATCGCTGCTCTGTCTGCTGCTTCCTGACGCGCTGATCGGCAGAGTCGCGCTGCCGTTGCATTCAAAGCGGCCGTAGAAGGTGTTTAGCTCTTCGGCCAGCGATGAGTCTGCACTCACCTCGGCGGAGGGGTTATTTCCAGAGGAACAGATGGTCTTCAGTCCCTGCCACATGCGTCGGGAGTCATTGAGTTGAAAATGTGACTCAATTCTCTCTCTGTATCGGAGTTTAGCAGCTCTAACTGCCCGTCGGAGAGCATAACATGATGCTTTGTAATCGCTCATGTTTCCTGACAGAAGACCGGCGTTGTATGCGGCAGTGCGTTGGTTAACCGCAGCCCGGATTGTTCTGTCCACCCACGGTTTCTGATTAGAGAATGTCCTTATTGTTACCGTTTCAGTGGCTTGGTCAGTTAGCATGTAAACAAACGCTTAATGCTACATCCGTGAACTCGCTGACGTCAGCTGAACTCGCCCGGAACATGTCCCAGTCGACGTCATCAAGAGACGCCTGTAGCATAGCTTCAGAGTGGGAGGACCAGCGCGTCACTTCCCTCACCCCCGGGGATTCCTGAACGATCCTTTGTTTATATTCCGGTGTGAGGATTTACCAAAAGCCGGCAGGGAACGAGCTTTATAGGCATTCTTGAACTGAGTGTAGCAATGATCCAGTGTATTCGGTCCTCTAGTTGGACAGGATACATGCTGATGGAAGTTCGGCATGACCTTCCTGAGGTTGGCTTTGTTAAAGTCCCCTGCGATGATAGAGGCAGCGTCAGGGTGTTTGTTGATGTAGCCGCTGAGCTCTTCGTGGAGTTTGGACAAAGCCAAGCCGGTGTCTGCCTGAGGTGGAATGTAAACGGCAGTAGCGATGACCGCGGAGAACTCGCGGGGTAAATAGAATGGGCGGCAGATAATGGAGAGATGTTCCAGATGAGGCGAGCAGGAACGCGACAGAATGGAGATATTCCTGGGGTCGCACCATTTCTTGTTAATCATGAAACGCACTCCACCACCCTTGATTTTTCCGGCCTCGGCTGTTCTGTCCATCCGTAAAACAGAAAAGTTATCAGACGGTGTTACAGCGGTGTCCGGGACCGAGGGAGAGAGCCATGTTTCAGACAAACAAAGGATGTTACAGTCCCTAATGTCCCGTTGGAAACTTATCCTGGCTCTAAGATCGTCCATCTTATTTTCCAAGGATTGGACATTTGTGAGCAGAATACTGGGGAGAGGGGGGCTGTGAGCTTTGTTTCTCAGTCTGTCACGAATTCCAGCGTGTCGCCCGCGGTGTTTCCTTCGCCTCCTGGGATTATTCGGGTGGCCTTTGTTAACCTCGGCGTTCCGAAGAATCTCCAATGGCCACGCTGGATCCGTGGATAAAGTGTCCAGAAGCAGGTTAGTGCAGCGGTGTCCAATGTCCAAAAGTGTTCTTTTGTCATAAATAAATAGTGCAGACGTTAAGCGTGTAAAAAGAGAAAGTAAAAATACGTAAAAGAGTATATAAAAACACAAATTGAGCGGAGCTATCCTTTAACGTCGACTGAACACAGCAGCGCCGGAAGCGGAGATCCATCAAAGAACTCGATTATAATAAACTATAATGGACCCTGTTGTTGTTGTTTAGTATTAGATAAATGTCCAATACTTGCGGTTTGTAGATAATATATAGTGAAACCAATTTTAAACAGCATTCAGGGAGGGAGAATCGCATGACTTCCTTGTTTAAGAGGTCATAAAGGACACTCCATTGAGCCTTGCATTACAAGCTTTTATTTTCCTCAAAAGAAATGTCATTGCATTTCTAGCATAGATTACGTAAAACATTCCAGAATCAGATTTAAGGCTGGAATACACTACACCGCTTTTAAAAACTGAACAGATCTTAAAATACTGGGCATCATACACTTACAGACTTTTTAACAGTCACAGAGGAAAAACTGTCCATCATACACTAAATGACTGAGGATCAGACACTACCAGACTTTAAAGTCGTTTCGGTCACAACAAACTCCCGCAGAAATGTGTGACTTGTTGGTAGGAGATGCATGACAAATGAAAACAATATGCGTTCTAAAATGGACTCAAAACATCAAACATGTTTGATATCCTCTGACTGGACTGAATCAAATGGAGTCTGTGACCACCTTACACTATGCTATTTTCTATGAAATCTGTCAACTCAAATATGCAGACTGGCTCTGATTTTCAGCAGTGTCAACTTAATCAAACTGTAAATCAGGGCAAAAACTGTGTAGTGTATTCCAGCATTTAACCACGTTCTTCTGATCATTCCAAAGTGTTTTAAAAGGCTTGTGTAAACAAGTTTACATGTCTCTTGACATGTACATTCCCTTTTGTGACAGGTTGATGAAGGGCAAGCTGAAGCAACCACCACTGCAGCTGAAGCTGTCTAAAACTGACCTGATTGTGGTTATAGTACAGGAAACAAGTGACAAACTAGAAATTGTAAACCATTGAAAGTTCAACATTTTAATCGTGACACAGTGGGAAATCATGAAACTGAAAGAAAAAAAAAAAAAGAAGAAAATTTGCAGCTCTTTTTCTGAACATGCAAAATGTACATTTATTATTTATTACTACATTTGTTTCCCTCTCTGTGCATTTTGATGAAGCTAAATTCTCAATAAAACTGTTTTCATTGGTATATTTTACTGTTTCTGTTGTCAGACAATGGAATGAATATGAAATAGTGACTGAAACGCGACCCATTAAGACTAGGCTACATAACCAGCTCTCCCTTCCAAGATGTTAATCTGCACAAAAAATCATGATAACCGCACCGTCATCTGATTAAATCAAATACACATAAGATAAAGACAATAGCTGTGCAGTGATTTCGGCTATACTATGTAAAATTAGAGAAGCAACATAATATCTGTGTTTAACTGAATTAAAGCGCTGCTCCTCTCTGCCGCTCGCTGAAGAGAAACTGAGCAGATGCAGAGAGAGAGGTGTGTGCGCACGCTGGGAGAGCAAGATCTCACGCTTGCGCGGCAGTACCGGCGATTCTCAGAAACCAGGTTTGGGCGCTTTTTTGAAGGGAAAAAAGTCGCTAAAGGGGTCTTCAATGTTGCTAAGTTGGCAACACTGTGCATCTCCATTTCTCCAACTACGGTTTGGGCCACGGGTCAAACAGAAAATACGCGCTGCGTTAATCGTGCATTAAAAAAATGAGTGCCGTTAAAATGAATTTGCGTTAACGCGTTATTAACAGAAAATATATCTGTGATAAACTTATGTTGAGCCTCCAACTCACACGCTGGCGAGTAAAATCTGAGAATTTATTAGCTAGTGGCTAATATTAGACATCATTTAGTCGCCCAGAGTGAAGATATAGTCGCATATGCGAGTGATTTAATCGCAATGTAGAGGGTTGTCCCAATATATCGCCTTGCTTACAGTATCCCAATGTATCGCAATATATCGTATCACAACCCCTATATTGTGATACGTATCGTAAGATTCTTGCCAATACACAGCCCTAGTAGTAAATGCTGCTCCATCTGAAAGCACGTGATGGAGATTTACTGCTCATTACAGAACATTACTTTACTGACAAAATGCGCATGGAATTCGCATTCGATTAATCGTGCAGTCCTATTTGATGTGCTTCTTTTTTGTGGTTTCTTGCAAATGTGTTCCCGACAGACCTTTGATAGAATTTTGCATTTAAAGGAGACATATTATGCCCCTTTTTACAATATGTAATATAAGTCTCTGGTGTCCCCAGAATGTGTCTGTGAAGTTTCAGCTCAAAATAACCCACAGATCATTTATTATATCATTTTGAAAATGCCTATTTTGAGTGGAAGCAGAAACACTCTGATTTTCGTGCCTGTTTCTTTAAATCCAAATGAGCTGCTGCTCCTGACCCCTTTTCAGAATAGAGCTGCGCCATTTCAGCTGCTAAAAACATCTGTTTTGGTTCTGATTATCATGTTTATTGCACTGAAATCATGCGTTTTAAACCATATTAGTTTAAACTTCTGATATACGGTTTTCTGAGTGCACACATCTGAAGCACATGGACGGAAAGCAGCTGTCACAGCATGTGAGTAAACTAAGTTCTCATTCACACACAAGTTTATGTTAAAAATACACACGAGTTACAAAAACAGTCAGTCATGTCTGTGAAGGTAAACATCTGGGAAATAAATCGCATGATTATTTTAGATCTGTGTGGCAGCAGCATACAGTAAATAAATCAATAAATCCACTGCTCTCTTGTCTCCTCTGAGGCTGGGACTAAATGGTGTTCAGTGCTCGTCTGTGCAGACAAAGACAGAACAGTTAGCATGTTTTGCTCAAACTTTCACCATGGCATTAGAACTGGTACACCGTTGTCTCTTGCAAAAGCAAAATGATGGCGCAGAGGGTGGAAATTTACAGATTAAGGGGCGGTAAAATTATGAGATCCCTTTGCCACGTCACCAAGGGAGCGAAATCAGACGCGCTCGTTTTTTCAGAAGCTTGCAGAAAAAGGCTTACTAAAACAAAGTTACTGGGTTAATCTTTTTCATGTTTCCTTGGTTGGTAGATGCACTGGGGACCTGATTATTGCACTTAAAACCTGGAAAAGTCAGATTTTCATGATATGTCACCTTTAAGTCAGAAGGGCAGATGACTTTGATCGCAGACTTTACAGATCCTTGACAGTCATAAATCTGCATGTTCATGAATTAAATAAACATCACAGTCTAACAAACATGAGCCCTCAAAGCTAATTATTCCTTGGCTTGAAAACAAGATTGTTTTTTCTTCCTCATGCATCCAATTACAAAAAAATATGATACTGGTGGATCAATCTGAAATTCCAGGTATATGAAATCAGGAAATGTGTTCATTTCTAGGTAAAAACAAGCCAATTTCCCCAAACAAGTACACAAGGAAATGCACTGTTGTTAACAAAATTGTGTTCCTTTGTGCTCCTCAGGTCAAATTCATTTTACTAACAGGCAGGTCAGCTATGACTAATTTTTCCCCAGACATACGGATCAAAGGCATCCTGACGCACAAACAATAAATCACAGTGGTGGTTGAATGTCTATATCCCTAACACAGATCATTAATGGACTCTCCAAACCACTATCAGTCATTATTTATCTCATGCTTTATAGACCCTCACTCTTTTCCTGCCTCCCACAAGCATGCAATGCTCTTCTGCAGCTAAAAACAGCCAGGCCGTGTGGCAGTGATGAATGCGGGGCTAAGCCAGATCTGTCACCGGAGAGCACAGAGATGCAGCACGATGACAGAAAGCCAGCCAGGGTGTTGACATCATCAGTGGCCCTGGAAGAACAACAGGGCTTTCCTTCAACAGATAATCATCCTATCCCACCAAGCTGAAGCAAAAAGCAAATGCTGGATCTTACAGTAGTCCCCTTCAATAAGAAGGGGAAATAACTTTCAACTTCACCATAATAATGAATGGCTCTAAAAAAGACCTCAACCAAACAAATGTTAAGAGGGAGTAATTGAACACCTCTGCATTTCTACTCTGCAACTATAGCAGCACAGACAGTGAGTGGGAAGAGGACAACCGCAGAAGTGGATTGTTTTGACCTTTGAGACATACATTTTGCCCCAAGTCTTGTTGGCTGGCTTTTAACTTATAAACTGCCAGGACTAAGTACCTGTGTGCTAATGAAATACAAAATGCAATCACTAAGTAGAAGAGTAGATAGTAGAAGAGGTCACCACAGTTCTGCTGACAAGACTTCACATAAGACTACTACTAACATGGTAACCATTTGATAATTTTTCTCATCATGATGTGCAGTTATGCAAAAATAAATTGATTTGTACATTGCATAGTTAATATATAATATTTTTTTTTTTAAATATATAATAAAATAGGTTTTTATTTAGTTATTTTCCACAGAGAAAATAACACACTAAACTTCAGACAAATAAAGAAAAAATAGGTCATAATGCAACCTGTATAAACCAAGGGCCAGAAATTAACCAGGGCTTGGAACAACAAAATGCCAAACAAAGCCCAAGTTAAGTAAAATGTGCTGGCAAAAATGCCCCTGTAGTGAACGTCTGGGTTTTTTTTGCTTATGGAATATCTTCATAAATCTTTATTCTTTTCTGTATGTCAAATTATGGGTTTAAATCATCTGAAGACAATGTCATAAGCTATAGTTTAACTTAAATAAAGAGGTAGCCTACATGATTACCAAGCATTTTTTAATTAACAACCAGAATATATAATTATCAACTGGTTCAGAAACTATTTATTTTAATGGATTAACAATTTATTTTAATGGATTAATTCAATTAAAGTTACATTGATGACACACTGATGACGCGTTTTCACGTGGCTTTAAAAAAAAAAAAAAAAAAAATTCCAGTGGCAAATATTTATTTATCCTTAATAAAAATAAAAAATAAAAATAAATAATAAGAGAATTTGTGATTTATTTTAAATATATTGTGGAATTATGCTTTTATTTTATATGACAGTATAGGGGAGAAAAGCAGTAATAGCAGGAAAATGGGGAAAGAATCTTGAAGCAGACTTAAAAATGGGTTAAACAGAGCATTACTTCGCCATACGTCGGAAAACTGACCACAAAGCTATGGCTTCAAATTTACACTGATTTTAAAGGGATAGTTCAACAAAAAAAAAATCTGTCATCATTTGCTCACTCCCCACTGTTTGGTTACCAACATTCTGCAAAATGTGTTCAACAGCTGAAAGAAATTCATACGGGTTTGGAAAAACTTGAGGGTGGGAGAACTAAGCCCAAACTTATATAGCCTAAATGACACCAGATTATTTCAGGTAATTTTAAATGACACCTGATTATTTCAGGTCATTTTAGTATGTAACCTGTTTGTTAGCTACTACTAGGAGGTTATCTAAAAAGCATGTGACTTTTTTTTAGTGGTAACTTCCACATTAAAAATATGTTGGTAACTTTCTAAATAACTAAATCTGAGTCAACCAAATAAATGCTGGCGTCAACCTGCTACAAACAACCAAAAATCACATGGCAACTTCAACACGATTCACTACTGAGTCAACTGTCACACCCATCCCACAATCACCTGACCAAAACAAGATTCACCTTCCTGTTTTGCGTAACTACGAGTGAATTTGCGTCAGTCTAAATTAAACAAACACTCCTCCTGTTGGAAGTGGAATGTCTTATGTCATGATCTGCCCTCTCATCCAAGCCATGCTGCCCTATACAGTCGTTAATATCAAAGGCCAGCTGGAACAGGAACCTGCCACCTGGTTCTTAATAAAACAGATGGCTGTCCAATTTCCATTGTGCTCCTGGAATGAATGATTAACTCATTCACAAATCACTGTGTACCCTGGAAGAACACCTGCAGAAGGCCTACCTGGTTACTATTAAATCCCTTAAACATACTTTACAGAGGAAAACACTCCAAATTAAAACTAAAACACTGATTTGAGGGTATTTGAATATGAGAGAGTGGGTAATCGGTCCTTTTAACAACCAGAAAACAACGCTGAGGTGTGTTATTACTAATACATATAATCACAAAGACATTTACTCGTTTGAATCATGTAACTTACAAGAGCAGATTTATAAGCGTCTCAATTTTACCTTTAAAGCATACTTCTCCCCACTCCTCTTGTGAAAGATCTCCAGAACCCTGCCATTGATGCCCAGCCCCAGGACCTGGCTAGTGACCTTGTAGTCGTCAGTTATGGCATTTTTCTTGATCTGAAGTGAGGCTTTTCCCGTGATGAATTGGGCTGGATTCTGTTGCTGTTGTTGTTGCTGCTGCTGGTTTGGAAACTTCGGCGGACTGTTGGCGTTAGTCAACATCTCCAACCTCTTTTCTTCCCTAACTTCAACAACTAGCTACTTCTCCCGAACTTCAGTCTTACTTTGGCAACACCCAAGGCGAAGATTTGCCTCAGAGAGCTCGACTCCAGGCACATAAACTACGTTTAAAAGCAATAAAACTCTGACACGGACCCTCTGATGCGCCGTTATTTCGGTTTCTTGGTGACTAACGTTAGCTAAGCTAGCTAATATCCATGTCGAGGGTCAACCCACCAATTCAGGGATCTGAGAGTTAAAAAGGCGACTTACATAACAGTTTAGACGACTTCGAAGTGTCACGGGCTTTTCGAAAGCGTCGCCGAGCGAGTTAAAAATACAAATGTTGAATTAAAAATACGAGAATAGCATGCGCTCCAACCTCAATCTGTGAGACGAGCACTGGCCCTTCGCGACTTTCGGCCAGCGTCTACTGCTCTGACGTCATAGCGAGGTTCGGAATCCTTGCGCTCTTAAAGGAGCCGCCACATAATGAAAATGCCTCGCCGCCGAAAGTGCAATTGCAATAATGTATGTTTTAAATATAAAATGATGTATATATGCTAAACTGTTGACTTCAATTATAAAAGCTTGCTGACCAGATAACGACTTTCCTGCCAGACAGGGAGAGTAGTTTAAACCAGCAAAGCACAAAGAAACAGCTTAGGTTGTTTAAAGCAACAACAACAACAACAACAACAACAACAACAACAACAACAACAAACTCATTCAAACATTGTCGTCATTTTCTCTTGTAGGCTTTATAAGTTTGTGTTTTCGTTTTGTTTAATCTCGGCAAATATCAACAGGTGTCGCTGTTGCGTAAAACCTAAGAAAAAAAGTTCAGTGAGGTAAATATGTATAGCCGCAAGAGAGCGCAGTCTGCACGCGTTTCAAAGAATTTCACAATCTTTTGTGAAAATAAACATATTATTTAAAAAAAATACAGTTTAATTACTTATTTAAAAGAAAAAAAATCGAGAACACATATCTAATACTAATTATAATAACACTCATCTTTTCAATTCACAGGGAAGATAGGCCCTATATGTAAACCAGTTCTGCGCTTTTTGTACGTTCATGATAAGAAAAGACGCCAGAGGGCGCTTTAGATTAATTCGCCCTTTGAAAACAACAGATTTGAGAATATTTCAACACTCTTGTTTTGTGTTATGATTATGAAATAGCCAAAGGCACAGAACAGATTTATAGATTTTATTTAGCAAAAGGACCTGAATCATTCACAAATAGATTTAATAGTCAGCTGGTATTATTGAGAAATGACTGAAAATCCTCCTTATGTCACTTCTGGCTGTGTTTTTTGTGTTTTGCATGTGCTCATTTAGAAAACAATTCAACGCTGACATTCCCTTTTTATGTGAATGATTTGGGGCATGTTTTAGTAAAATTTTGCTATTTGGTAACCTAAATAATACCATGTTGAGCGCAGTAAATGTTAGTACTTGAAGTCTGTTACTAACATTAGCTATCTAAAAAGTGTGTGACTTTTATGGTGGAAACTTCCAAATAAAAATAGGTTGGAAACTTCCAAATAACTCAGTCTGAGTTACAGGCAAAACATTGGCCAGTGCTGGTGTCAACCTGCTACAAACAACTAGAATCACAGAATCACGCAACTTCGACTGATTGAACTGACATTCCCATTTGTAAAATGTTGCTATTTTAAGTCACATGTCTATTGCTGACTTCTGAATGAACATTTGAGTCAGACAAAAAGTCAAACTGCAACAAAGAGATCATATGTGGCTGATAAATGCACACAAAAGATCCACAAGTGATATTAGCAAGCAGATATAGCCTACTGTAAAACATATTTTCCATTTTCAGGTGGAGATGTAGGTGTTATTTTGGCCAATAATTAATCAAGATTCACATGCTTCACTAAGTATATCTCATTTTCACATACTCACGCCTTTACACTTTTAAGTTATAAAAGTATATAAGTTTTAAATTTATTATATACATAATAAATATACACAGAACACAAACATATATTTTGCAAACAAAAACGTTATTTTGTATCGCGATTAATCATCTGACAGCACTAATATATATATATATATAATTTTTTTAGCTGGTGTCCAATAACTAAATCCACCAAAGGCCCATGTTTTATTTTTTCTTGTAGTCTTGCCTATTCTTCTCATTTCACAGCATTTTAAACTTTATACAAAAACACAGTCTATATAAGATTCATTCATTTAGCAGATGCTTTCATCTAAATCAACTTACAAGCGAGAGCAACAGAAACAGATTTGTATTCTCCTGTCTGGTCCTTTCAAATGTTCAGGGAATTCTGCAGTCTAGAGCATATGAGCCAAGTCTATTTACGGCAACCTGCTTCCAGTCGCGCTTGCTTCCCAAAAGCTAAAAACAACCGAGCCCATGGAGAACTTTATATTGGGAGAAGGATTTGATTTCACACGTAGTCGTTAGAAAACTGACTTGGCTTGGTTGTGTGGACAGATGTGTGTGTGTGAACCCACTGCACCCAACCAATTCAACCAGTGTTTACCATATGTCAGCCACTTCCTGCTAATGGCAGTAAGCACGATATGACTGGCAAACACACACAGATAAAGCTGCCATTTTTCTAACTTTGTTTGTGCATGGAAACAAGAAATTGCCATTTAAAGTGTCATGTGCTTACACAAGCTACACCAATCAGAGCTCAGGTATAGTTAGCATGTCGTCCCCTTCCTGCCAGGCCAAAAGACAGCTCGACATGTTCCAATTTATCCAGAGACAGTGGAATTAAGGTGCTGTAGCTTAAGAGACGGTGTTATATTAAAATTAAGTCCAAACATATAAAGTAGCCTAGATAGACTCACAGGAACATTTGAAATGCTACTGTCATAAAACTTTACACCATTAGCTTGCAATAAAATTGATTTAAAAAAAAAAACATTAATACTATGTAAAATGTTCATGGTGTACCATTTGATCTCTTTTTTGGTCGCTTTCCAGTCTGCGTGTGACAGTGTCATTGCTAAAGTGGAATGTTTCTATGGTGATGCACCATCTCATGGAAAGTACAAGAGTACAAGGGGAGTTTGCCATCATAGTTTATTCATTTTATTCATGTATTATTCAAGAACTTTAGTAGATATATACTTATTTCCTTGTATGTGACAAAGCAAGCCATTAAAAGCACAATGGTTCATTCAGATGAAGCTCTATTATGCTGCATTTGATATAAGTAAGACATTAAGGTGAAATCAAAGCATCAAGAACTGAAAAATCCAACATGCACAGAGTAAACTCACTAATGAGGAACTTCTACAGAGTTCCCTGCCCATAAAATGGCTGGGTACCGTTCTGGTAGGTCACATGATTCTGTGTGGAATTTCCCCTGTTCTGCAGAAAGCCACACACTCTTAAGGAAAATAGAATAAAAGCATTGTTGTGAAGGGAAGCACTTGCACTCATGTTCACCAGTCATTTCATCATGGTCTCAGGCCAGAGAAAGAGATGACTGATGAGTAAGAGATTATGAGGAAAGGACGTCTTCGTTCCAAAATCTATATGTAATATAATAATATCTAATAACAATCAAGCATGCATAGTCAGTTCGGTCAACAGCTGTTTTTGTTTCCATGTAAATGCATTCTAAATATCATTATATTTATGCATTTAGCAGACGCTTTTATTCAAAGCGACATAAAAAAAAAGAAGAACAAAGCAATTCATCAAAGAGCCAACAATCATTGTAGTACACAATATCAGATTTATTAGACAACTAGATTAGGAAACATCTAGAGAAGATGCTCTGAAATAATTTTATATATCATTCTTAATTTATACATCAGCTTAAACAGAAGCAAAGGGCAACATTGTGGCCTAATGGCTAATGTGGACATCAGACTAGGAAAGAAAAGGTACATAAAGTGTTTTAATGCTCTACTTTTGATATTTATTTATTTTTCTTAAGACTTTTTTTTTTGAGAGTGGATATGGCATATTGACAGCTTGCATATTGATTGATTCTGGTGTTACAGAACAAATTCAATTGTACTTCATGTCCTAAAACTGTGTTTTCCAGAAGCCTATTTCCTCCTCAAAATAAAAAAAAGTTAAATTTGATAAAGTTTAAGTTAAGTAATAATCAGAATCAGAATCTTTATTGTCATTATACAAAGTACAACGAAATTGTGTGCAATCCTGTGTCAGTGCAAAAAGTATCAGTATATTGCATATATATATATATATATATATATATACATACACACACACACACACACATACACAGAATAAATAAATATAAATAAATATATGTATTACATGTCTATCAGAGAGTTTAGATTAAAAAAGATGGACTATTTCTCATAGGAGACATTACATTCAGTGTTCATTGAGTATTGCAACAGCCCTGTGAAATGTGGTGTTTTTCAGTCTATTTGTTTTGGCTTTTATTGTCCTATACCGCCGACCTGAGGGTAACAGTTTAAACAGATGATGTGCTGGATGGGATGAGTCTTTCAAAATGCTGCAAGCTTTTTTAAGGCAGCGGGTCCTGTATAGCTCCTCTAATGAGAGGAGCTCACAGCCAATGATCTTCTGTCCTGTGTTTACCACCCTCTGAAGTGCTGTCTTTTCCTGGGCAGAGCAACTTTCAAACCACACTGGAATGCAGTACGTCAGCACACTTTCAATTGAACTTCTATAGAAGGACACCAGCAGTTCTTTATTTAGGGCGTTGTTTTTCAGAACTCTTAAAAAAATATAGTCGCTGCTGTGCCTTCTTAATCAGCATAGTGGAGTTTGTTTTCCAGGTAAGGTCATCATCCAAGTGCAGGCCCAGAAATTTGAAATTAGAGACCCTCTCCACACAATCCCCATTAATATATATTAGCTGAGGATCAGATCTGTTTCTCCTGAAGTCCACAATTATTTATTTTGTTTTTATGGTATTTAAAATCAAGTTGTTATCGCTGCACCATGATGACAGTTTTTCCACCTCATCCCTGTACGCGGACTCATCACCCCCTTTGATGAGCCCAACCACTGTCGTGTCAACCGCAAACTTCACGATGGAGTTACTTGGGTGGGTGGGGGTGCAGTCGTATGTGTATAGAGTATACAATAGGGGACTTAACACACATCCCTGTGGAGAGCCGGTGTTAAGGCTGAGTTCTGGGGAAAGGTGAGACCCCACTTTAACTCTCTGTGGACGATCGCTGAGGAAATCCTTAATCCAGAGGCAGGTGGAGTATGGAAGACCAAGACTGCTTAATTTAGTTACCAGTCTGTCTGGAATGATCGTATTAAACGCTGAGCTAAAATCGATGAAAAGAAGCCTGGCATAACTGTCCTTCTGTTCCAAATGGGTTAAAGTTTTGTGAAGAGCGCAGGCTATGGCATCCTCCGTAGATCTATTTTCCCTGTATGTAAACTGGTGAGGGTCAAATATAGGTGAAAGTCCTTGAATGATGTGGCTTCTGACCAGCTTCTCCAGACACTTCATTACGACTGAAGTTAAAGCCACTGGCCGGTAGTCATTTAAACCGTTAATTGTGGTATTTTTTGGAACAGGGATGATGGTTGAGGATTTCAGGCATGATGGAACCGAGGCCTGTTCCAAGGACAGGTTGAATATTCTAGTAAAGACCCCCGTAAGCTGGTCCGCACAGTCTTTCAGCACCCTCCCAGAGATGCCGTCAGGTCCTGCTGCTTTCCTGGGGTTTACTGACCTTAGCACTCGCCTCACATCATGCTCTGTCACCGAAAAGATGTAACTAGTATTAACTGATGGGTGTGATGTAATTTCCTCTGGTGCTGTTTGTTCAAAACGAGCGAAGAAGCAATTCAACTCTTCTGCCAGCGTGGCATCGCCACTCACCGCTTTGGGTCTGGTTTTATGGTTGGTGATGTTTCGGACCCCCAGCCACACCTGCTTTGGGTTGTTGCTATAGAAGTGGTCCGCAATTCTCTTTTTATAATCCAGCTTGGCCCGTCTGATGCCCCCTCTCTTTCTGTCGTGGTGGTGTAGAATACGTCCTGTTAATTCCATGGCTGCGTCGGGTATTCCTGAGTGAAGCCATGATTCTGAGATTATCATAACGCAGCACTCTCTGATGAATCTAATGTCACCTTGTGAGTTACACTGTGAAATATAAAGTTGTAATTATGAGAAATAAAGTTGCAATTGCAAGATATATAGACACATTGTGAGATATGAGTTGCAGTTCTGGGCTCACTGCGAGATCTAAAGTCTATAAAAAATTTAAATAATGATTAAAAAAAAAATCTTTCTTTTTTTTCTTTTTCTTTTTAATAGACAACCAGCAAAGGGTCATTGGCATAAGTTGTTCAGTGAACGCTTTACCTACTAAGTCACATGAAAATGCCTGTCGTCTCCCCCTTGTGTCATTTCCATAAACAACAAAGGGCCTGATGGCAGAAATTTGTTAGCCTACTTCTGGGTGCCAGGTTCCCTTGTGTCTCACTCAGCTAGAAAAACTGCCCCACTTTACACTTCACTTCTCTGTTGTCAGGAGCAAACAGATGACATGGCCAAGATGCTCCATTTGTCATGTACAACAGATTTGGAATTGTTTTTCCAAATGGGCCTCAGATGAACTTTCAAGCATGTCTATATCTCTGTAGCCCCAGACCCAGTAACCCACTATTCTAGATGGGAATCGGCCAGGTTGGAAGAAGCTTGGTTTACAAAAGAGCGAACAGAATTAAACCAGTCTTCTGTTCAGTGGTACAATCACCAATGACCTACATATCATCACCTTGGAATTACAAGGTCCTGACATTTTTGTCAAAATTAAGTTATTCACGTATTTTTATTCTGTGACAACTGATTTACATTATGTGATGTTTGTTTTTTAAGTTATATTCATTTTAGGACTTTTTTATTTAGAAAACAAAAAGGTTCTATCTACAAAGTATATGGAATGCAAAAATTTTGAAGCTCAATATCTCAAAACTGCTCAGAATGCAGATAAAATCTTATAATTCCAAGATAACGATATATTGAATTATCCAACATTTTAGCAGATTTTCTTCAGGTTTATTTCTATATTGCTGTTCACAGTAGATACTGTTTCAAAGCAGCTTTATAGAAATCTCCACAGCAAGAAATTGGCTACTGTAAAACATAAACATACTGTATATGTTAATAAAACTTTTTGCAAAACTTTTTAATTAAAAAAAAATGTATTCAATTTTTTTTATTCATTCAGGAATGAAAGAAGTGACTTGTTTTATGAATGAGTCATTGAATCATTTACTCGATTTGTTCATGCAATTCATGCAGTAACAAAACAGTGTTGCAGTAGTTTTGCTGTTGTTTTCAAAAAAAAAATTATAGTTGGAACAAGTATCAAAGTAGTATTTATATTGCATGAATATGTATTAATATAAAATATTTTTTTTATAGAAAACCGTCATTGTCAAATTAGACAACATATATATTATATATTACAATTTCATTAGTCATGGCAGTGTTTTTTACTGCAGTATTTAAATACCTTGTACTTTGGCTTTCTGGTCTATTTTCAGTCTATCCAATCTATGAGGCACACGCTGACGTACAGCAGATCCACACACCTGCTGTCGACTCTCTCGTCCCAGCTGATCTCTAATCAGTTCAGGCCAGCAACAGTAAGGAAATGTGAGCCACTTGCTTCATCTTACAGATCTATTGGTTCATGCATTAGGTGCTTCTGGGCACAGATGCCAAATCCGCCTAAACCTTCTGATCCTGCATTTAGATTACAAGAGCCACTTGTGTGCAAGATTACCACTGAAACATAAGTCACGCCTATATGCTGCTTGTGGATCATCTATGTAATTTCAGGCAAGTATGAAGATCATTTTTAAATATTTCATTCAATGCAGAGACTTTCCCATCATTTTTAAATATTTCATTCAATGCAGATACTTTCCCATTATCCACCTAGAGCCTTTAACTGGCCCACATCCAAAATGAGGTTTTCCTCTTCCCTATTCTGCTCTAGTAGAGGCCTCATACTCTAAGCACTCTCTTTCAGATGCTTATTTGTTTCTTTACATTGACCTGGCAAACATCTGTCTAGTGGCTCTCTAATCCTTGACCTGTTTTGATCCCAGTCACGTTTCAATACTTGACACTTCAGCATGCAACAACACAACCTACTGCCCTAGATAAAATATAAGGCAACTTTTTCCATACAGCCAATTCACTTGCTTTTTTTGTATGGATTTGAGACTGATTATTCTTTTTCAGTGCAGGCATTTTGAATGCTATTCACCTGGGCTACATTTACTACTCCTATCTGGCATGGCATTCATCCCTCAGACATACTGCTTAGACATGGGATGGGCACTACCAGAGTCTCCGCTCATGCATACCCAATGGCCATCTTGGGGTATTTAAACCAAAGGCCATCTGAGGTGTTTCCTTATCATTTTTGCATGAACGTTAACCTCTCTCTAAGCTAATCCCTCTCCACGCCATCCAGAGGAGAGAGTTATAAATAAACTGCCGTGCCTCAGACATCTGCATAAGTATCACATTCTAATATTGCTGCAAATACAAGCCTCACGTTTCAGTGTAGATTTCACTGCCTAATAGGATTAACTGAATTACGCTTAGCAAGGCCTCTTAGCCAATTAGACTGCAACTCAAATAGTGTGCACAGATGTCTCCTGCACAGAGTTTTCCAAAGCAGGCTGGAATGGGCACAATGCAATGCTGACTAGTTTAACCTTGAATTATAGAATGCACTGCATTACACTTCATATCGAATATTTACAACTTGTTATTTGTGGCCAACAATGCAAAATGCTAATGCAGACTGAGGCCTGTCTATAGAGACCATGCGTTGTAGCCGGTTTCAGTAGAAGTCACAAGGGAAAGCCACAAATTAGCTTTCTCTCACAAGCGAATAAATGCAACGCTTTGTTTTGGAGGAAATGAATGGCTACATTTGAATACACGAAAATAAAGGTGTATATGAACAATGACTGACAAATGTAGCTCGAGAGACATACATTTAAAATGTTATGAACTCTTTATAAAGGATAAGTTTGATAACTCAGGATGGTAAGTTCACAAGCTGCATTATTCACAAGATGCCTTGTAAGAGTTGTGCCACAACTGAATATAATAGCGGCACTTACATAAAACGATTCTGCATTCTTAATATCAAAACAGACTGACATTTACTTGAGGTAGCTAAAGAGCTGAATTATTTAGAGATCTCATACTGATGGCGCTGTGGTGTTTTATTCTGTTCCCTCTTACAGAGGTTTGCAAGGTTATTTTCTGCATTCTTTGATTGCAGAAGTTGAATGGAAATATGGAACCAAGTATTAAATTAATTTCACTCTCTTTGTCCTCAAGTCTGATTCCATTTTGCCAGCACAAGATAATGCAGACCACTTCAGATGTTTATGAGGATTATTCAGTGTTTGCATAGTCATGGAAAACCTGGAAATGTCAGGGACATTTAAAACTGTGACTTCCAGGCCTGGAAAATTCAGAGTCATGGAAATGTGTATAGACAGAGAGGGAAAGAGAGAAATAGAGAAATAGAGAGACATTTTACATACTTTTAAGTTTATTTTAGGAGTATTTACGACTGAGCATGTATGTAATGACATTTTAGATTTGGTCCGGATTAGATTAAATACATTTGTACTATTATAAACAATGTCTGAAGTATTTTATTTCTAACCCTTCTTGTATTTATTGCCTCTTTAGGATGAATCGCTAGGTGTATTCCCCATTTGAAAGTCACTTTGGACAAAAGCATCTGCTAAAGGAATAAATGTAAATATTCTCAACTCATAATTTTGTATTTTGCAGTGCATTTACTGTAACTTAAGTGAAATATGAGTTCAAATACTTTGTCTCACAAAAAAATAAAATAAAAAAAGATTAGCTGAAAACCTTTTTTATTTGATCTTTAAATGGATGTAACAGAATATAGTATGGCAGTGTGGTGTTTGTTTGGTCTTCAATCTGTTTGTGACAGGTGTTTAATCCCTGATCAAGTGTCTGTAATTGCTGTGGCACTGACAGAGCGGATGAGCAGGAGTCCATCACTTACCTTGACCTGACTGCTGCCTCGTTTCCTATACTGATCCATGGTCAGCTGTGCTGACCCCAAAAAATGTGTTAATCGGTATGATATAAGCCACAAAACTGACCTTGGACCAGTGGAAAAGAAGACTTGCAAACAGCACCCTGTCATGAGCAGACGGATATGGAGTCCTTCAAGGCCTTGCTTTGAGCCCAGTCCTGCTGACACAGGAAAGCACTCAGAGGTCAGTGTGGTAGGAGAACAAAGCTGAGCTGCTCCTTCAGCGTGCCAACAGCTGCTCGGCAGGAGGCCTGGCCATAGAAAGCCTGGTCTTCTTTCACCATTTGCTCATATGCAACAAACAAAGACAACAGACACAGACATCTGAAAACACGCACAGATACAAACACTCAAATAATTTCTCCCTCAGACAAATACAAGTGTATACAATACATGGACAAACACAGTTTTAGGACTGTAAAACTTTACAACCTTACAATATAATAGAAGAAATAATACATTAAATCGTATTGACCCTAGCTGAACCTGACGTGTTAATGACAGAAAATAATAGATGTAGTTATTTCCAATTAGTAAATGATTCATTCTTTTACTTATATATGTATGTGTTACAGACTGTATGTTGGCTACTGTATATGTGTGTGTCTCATTTTTGTTATTTTTATAAATCATTCAATATTCAAATGTTTGGGGTCAGCAATATTTTTTTTTCTTTGAAAGAAGTGAATTTGAGTGCATTAAATTGATCAAACGTGATAGTAAAGATATTTAAAGTTTGTCAAATAAATTCTTAACTTTCTATTCATCAAAAAATCCCCCCCCCCCCCAAAAAACCCCACTTAAACAGTACAACTGTGTTTAACATTGATAATATTAAGAAATGTTTCTTGAACATCAAAACATATAAGAATGATTTCTGAATGATCATGTAACACTGGAAACAGCAGAAATGGCTTCTGAAAATTCAGATTTGCCATCACAGGAATACATTTAATTTAAAAATCTATTAGAAAATTGTATTTTCTTAATGTATTTTGATTGGTGATCATAAGAGACTTTTTTCAAAAACATAAAAAAACTTGTGAACAGTGGTGCATAAATGTCAAGACTATAAATAGGTGCAGTTAATAACTAGTTATAGTTTTATGAGTCATAAAATGCATTTTATAACCACAAAGGTCACATTATACAGCTGAAGATGCAGACAAACTATGTGATCACATTCGATAGTACACCTGACCCAATACATACTGAATTTGAAGTTGAATGAAGGTGAATATCCTGCTCAACACTGCAAAGACTTTCAAGGAATCATTATTGTATATTAACAATTAACAATATTTGACACTTTATGAGGGGTCCAATCATACCAGTGCCCAGCACAATGTTTCTGTTTTTGTTCCCACCTGTCAACAGGTTAAAAAGCTGAACCCTGCTGAACCCAGTACAAACAATAGAAATGTAGCTTACATCTTAATTATTATTCATAATTATTTGTGAACCATAGGGAGGACAAATCTTCCCACAGGGGAAAGGCAGGACTGAAAGTTACCTGTAATCTTGTCCAGTATGGCTTTTCTGCATTACAGCCTCCCAACTGAAATCTGACACTGGCTACAAATAACTTGTTTACCTAGCAACAGTGAGCAACAAGCTTCCTGTGAAATGAGACAATGTCCATGCACAATATGCTCTGGCCTAGAGTCAGTTTGACTCCTGTTGCGTATGAAGATGCACAATACTAACATCAAAATAATTAATGACATAACATAGCAAATGTTATACTCAAATTATACAGTTAGACTAAAACAATAGTGTAGGATTTACTTTGAAACTATTTTCAATTAATAAGTTCCACAAATAGCAAGCAACACATTTAATTATACATGCAATTTTAAAGTAGAAAGACTGAAACAGTGTTTAAAACACACTCCAATGTCTTTGTCTTAGAAAAACTTTTTTTTTTTTTGTAGCAGTGTAAATAAATAAGAAGGTGGCTAGCCGCACACTGGATCCAATTCAGACTGGAAAAGTATTTTTATTTATTTTTTACATTTTATAAATTGCATTGTGCAAAAAGTGCAAAATGCATGTGAATTAAAAACAGAGACATGATCAGTGTAAATAGGCTGCATTGTGACACATTTTGCAGGTTTATTTATGTATTTATTTATTTAGTCACATTTACTTGCAAGGTCTGGTGTTAATTTTTCTACTCAAAACCAAATGTTAAATTTCAAATCTATTTGTTGATTATAGACATTAGACAGTGTTTTGTAAGTTGATGTCTCTGTATGTGTTACAGTTGAATCTACACAGATTCAGTTTCTGCACATAACTGGGCCGTTTTAAAATGTGTCATAAAGGTAATTCACTTTACGTTTTTACTCAAACACCGTCACATAATTTGGAAATCACACTGACAGCTTTTGGACACATGAATATCACTGACAATATCCAACACTGTGCACTTCATTAAGTGTACTTTGCAATAAAATGATTTGCGTGAAGGCCCTGCATAAACTGCACAAGACTCTTACCCCAATTACATCTTTATGGGGCACACTCTGAACAAGAAGGTTGTCCAGGGGGAAAGTAGGTCACTCAATGGGATGCTAACATCAATTTTCATAGCACTGCTTTAGAACAAAACCTTCCCTGAGAGCACAGGGGCTGCAATCCAAAAGTGATTTCTCTTTTGTAAACAGCAGTATATATTGCAGTCACTATGTCTACTCTTAGTGCATTAAAAGGTCAGCCATAATTCATTCCTTGTGCCGCTGTCAATACTGCCTTTTCCATATAAGCTTGGTGTCCATCACTGTGTTTTTTATATTACCCTATAACATAAACAAAAAATGATGTCATTATTAAAAACACTTCATATAAACATATCTTGGGTCAGACTGTTGCCATGATGACAAAGATACCTTGCCGCATGTCAGTTGGTGTCGATGTCTCTTGCCTGGCTATTTAAACATCAACATTACGATGGCAGGATATAGAGGGCTACTTGAAAGAGTTGCGTCACAGAACAGTGATGTTGGTTTTGTGACCTCTTTAAGGACTATGCCAGGCAACATGGTCAGATTAGAAGAAAGAAGAAAAAAGAAAAACAGAAATGAGGGAGGAAATTATTTTTGGGAGCCAGAAAGAAAGAAAAGTAAAAGCAGGAACTGTAAGGTTTTTTTTTTTTTTGAGGGTCTCCATAAAAAGAAAAAAATATATATTTCTTCCCTTAGAAATTAACGGGGCACAAAATATGGGGTTCCCAGGCAGAAGCTCCTCAGACGGACGCTCCCAAAGAGGATCATGCTCTCATTTTGCTGCTCTCCAGGCAGACTGTCGGGTCACGGGATATTTCAGTGCTGTCTGAGGCCTGCTGAGTTCAGCCATAAACAAAATCAGCAAAAAAACAGATGACAGACAGAGACAGAGCATTAGTCATAGAAAAAGAAATGACACAAAGGTAAGACAGATGAAAGAGGAAGTTCATCCAGAAACACAAAAACATTGATAAGATAAAGAATACCAAAGTACAAATGTATTTTCTTAATAGAAATAAACCTGAATATATATATGAAGAGTTCAAATGCAAAAGCCTCTAAGTGCTGTTTGAAATTTACTTCTAAAATGAGCATTTTTCTCAGACTCCTATGTTTATGTTCAGTTATTTCACTTTACCAACACATAGGGGCCTGATAAAAAGCTCATTTTAGAAGATATATATATATAATGAAAAACTTAAACCTTAAAACAGTTGCCTTGAAAAAAATATTTATATATACATACATGCTGTAATTTATACAGCAACTCTTATAGTGAAAATGTTTCAGAAATGACAAGCTAAATATTACAGATATGTGCTATTTTCCTGACAATTAAGTAATCATATTACATTTTGTGAGTTCATTGTAATTCAGTCATTAATAATAATACAATTTGTTCAGTACATTTTATTAACAGCATTTTTTGCATTTCAGTCATAAGTATTGCAAATTAGGTGGTTATACTAAAATTGCCTTCTATTTCATTAAACTTTTTTAAAAAGAAAATATTATATTTCTCATTTTTTCTTTTGATTGTATGGGTAAAATATAGCCATGTTCTTATGAGATTCATACATTTGACCTGTTGCTGGGGTAATACAAGTAGGCCACCCTCATAAGTATAGCTGCTTCTTCCGCGTCTGTGTGCCAGTCATCGGCCCATCCTGACCCACAAGCAGTGCTCCTGTTACTGTGGCTCTGGTCGCTGTGCTGGAACGTGGAATGTTAGGGTTGTGGGACAAATGTTCCTAAAATGCAGCCCCACCTTTCAAACTGTTTGCCACCACAGTTGTGGGGACCTGTGTGTGGCTTGTGTGGACATGTGTTAGACTGCAATTGCACGAGTGCCTTTGTGAGGGGGGCAGGGCGGTGCAAGTCTGCTGAGCTTTAATAGAGTATTTCTCCCACCCAATAGAGAAACTCAAAACATTATCAGAATGGAAACAAAGAAGTGCAACGAGGGCATACCACAGATGAATGATTCACATTTAGCAAGCTCGTCAATCCTGAAACTTTTTCACTAGATGAGTTGCTTCAAGTTAAGACTTCCCAGGCCTGTTGTTCAGCCTTAATTCTTGATAAACAGCATTCCATAAACACCACAGTTTTTCCAGCCAAATTAGACCTGTGTGGTCGATTCTCACAACAACTGTCACAAGGACAGGGTCATGTTTTACAGGAGCATTTTTATGGGAAAGTAGTTCACAACAGTGTGAAAACTTTATGATACATCAGTGACTCACTTTGCTCTGACGCATTTTATTCATGAAAGACGTCAATATGACTATTACTCAGATCCAGGTGGGCACACAATAATATGTGCTTGTATTTTATCGCTGATGCAAATGTTTCATTCTAGCCCTTTTCGTTAGATGACCTCAAGCTAATCAAAATCAGAATGAGCTTTATTGCCAGGTATGTTTACACATACAAGGAATTTGTTTTCGTGACAGAAGCTTCCACAGTACAACAGAATGACAGTGACAGAAACGTATAAACGTATAAAACGTACAAATGTATAAGTCCTGAACTAACTGTAGTGATGGTGGGCTTCAAAATGGGCTCTATAAAACTAGCTCACATCAGCATGATATATATATATACATATATATATATCTTCCTCATTTAATGCCTTTATAAGAACTGAATGGGTGCAGTATTGTGCTGGTATTCAGTAAACCAAGCACGGGATTGTGTGACTTGCACCATACCAAAGCTAATAACATTCTCTGAAAGCAGTGCATGTAAAAGAATGAAGCGCGTGATGACAATATGAATAAACAAAGTTTTTTTTGAGGTTATCGTTCATTGAATTGACCTGAAATACCTGTTTTTTAACAGCTGTGTTGCTCCGATTAATTCTTTTTGTTTTACATTTACATTTATGCATTTAGCAGACACTTTTATCCAAAGCGACTTACATTGCATTCAAGTTACAGTTTTACATTTTATCAGCTCTTGCTTTCCCTGGGAATCGCACCCATGATCTTGGCGTTACTAGCGCCATGCTCTACCATTTGAGCAACAGGAAACCTTTTTGTTCAGGATGGTTTCATGAAATCATTCCAGAGAAAACCCACACAAATTTTTCTGCATGAGCATACAATATACATACAAGTGTATTTCTATCACGACAACTCTCGGAAGATTTTAGCATGGAAATAGATGACAATGTTAATGCCAGGAAATTATTCATGGTTTATATCGTAAATTAAATCGGGAGAGAGCAGACCACAAATGCACAGTACATGTTGTCTTTTTTCATGTACTTACAGCGGAATACGAAAGGAAACTTGAAAATAATCAGGAGGAAAATAATGCAGCGGGCTGAAAAGAGCTATTCTATAGACATTGTTGTCACATAGCATCACATTAATATACCAAACTTAACGTTATTTTCCTGTTCTGAAAATGTACAGCCCATTCAGTCAAAATGAAGGATAAGGATTATTTGTAGCGCAATCTTATGATTTGAAATAATTTGTTGCAGTCTTTTTGAGCGGAACTTCCCCGAACCGGAAGTGCCTCCCATAATTTAAAACGCAGTAGGTTTGTTAGGAAAAAGGTGGATAAGACAGCGCTCTAATAACACAAAGCTCAATAAAAAAAAGCATATCTCAAGATCTCTTGCATTATTTTTTTATTCCACTAGCATGCATCTCGCGTTTTTAAATACAAAAACACATTTTGTGAGAATAGCCCCTTAGATTGTTCTTCCACATCATACTCCAAAGTAACATTAATGAACGGTCACACTCATCACAACGGCTGGTCCACAATCCCCCGTGAAGGCTCCATATGGCTACAGGACTAAGTCTTTGTAAAACCCTCAGGCTGGAAGACTGTCCCTGACAGAAAGGGTGAAGGGAGGGAGGATGCGACTACTTGGACCATTCAAGCTGTGCCTGGCCACCGACGAGCCCATATGGGTCATACGTTCAGTGCGTTGGATCCTTAATGGGATTGACTTAATCTGCTCTCTTCTAGCAGGACAGTTCTGTGAGGCTAAATCAACCACGTTGTCCGTAAATCTCGATGAGATTGATGAGAAACGAGTGGCTACCTTGACGCGCTGTTGTTTTGAGCCTGTTTGGAAATGTTGAAGACTGGTGAAAGGATGGTCATGACCCAGACAGGATTTTATAGTCACACAACTACTCTGATTAATCCCAAATGCATGTCAATGGTCTCAGTAAATTAATATACTATAGGTAAATTTCAAGGGGTAGTGCCATGTTAAATATAACATGAACATTTTATTTTACTTTGAAGTGTTTATGGTCAGAGAAATCACAGACAAGGTGTGTTGTTGTTAGCTTTAGCACATGTTAAATGTGCTAAAGCTAACAACAACTTTGAAAAAATAAATCAATGAGATGTTGCCCAGATGATGTTTAGTGTAGACCAGGGGTCTTCAACTCTGGACCTCGAGATCCATTTTCCTGCAGAGATTAGCTCCAACCTGGATTAAACACAGCTGCCTGCAATTTTGTATTGATCCTGAAGACCTTGATTAGCTTGTTCAGGTGTTTGATTAGGGTTGGAGCTAAACTCTGCAGGAAAGTGGACCTCGAGGTCCAGAGTTAAGGAACCCTGGTGTAGACTATACATTTCTCAGACTATGCTTCAAACTAAATTGTGGATGCATGTAAAATGAGACCTGTACACTATGCATACCCTGAATTTGCTAAATATTAGCCTTTGGTAACATGGAGACAACAAACTAATGGTTATTAAAAACAATATTAATGCAGGCTAGCATATGCTGCTAAATCTAACATAGAATAAGCTGAAACTCAAAGCTCTCTGGTTTCATTTCATCTGAAGATCAACAAAAGATATGTCTGCTTTCATGAGGTTAGGCAAACAACATGTTTCAAAGCTCATTCAGGAAAATCAGAAGTGGGTGGAAGGATAAAGAAGGGTAAATTCAATTAAGTTCTCTTGAATTCATAATATTACATGTTTGGAGAATATTTTGCATATGATCTGATACTTACATCTCCTGGGAGTGCACAGTGATTGCATTGATTTGGATAGGTTATTTTTGCCATTACATATGTACCAAGATCCTCAAAATCACCTAAATGTCAAATTATATGATGAGTAAGTGGGATATTGGTACATAAAATAATTAAATAACTTTTCCTGTTGTTTCTATACAGGACACATCAGCTTTTACCATGTAAATATTGTGGTATGAGCTCATATGTAAATGCTAACCGACCGGTTTGCCTTCTCTGCTGCTGCCCTCAGGGGAGTTTCAACAAGTTTCAGTGAGGCTGGAGATCACAGTCTAGCTAACACACATTAATATATTGCCTCATAGAGAAAGTATGTCTAATTTTGAATATATCCAGCCCTCCTGTTCCTGTTTTCAAGTATCCTGTTGTTTCTCCAAATCACTTCGTCTAATGACCTACTTTTGTGTCTGGGATTATCTATAAAATATGAACATTCAACCAAGCCAATACTGCCATTTAGATCCATAATTTCAGTTTTATAAAGATTGGAAAAGGGAATACGAGGACAAGATGAAACATTAGGAGTCTTAAAGCTACTAACAACAGCATAACCAAATCCACATGAACTAGATTACTATGCACGAGCTGCCTGATTTGATTTCATCTCGTGCACGTACATACTATTCAGATATGCAGTTAGAAATGCAGGTGATGCTCCCATTTGTTTACATGGTTTATAAGGTGATCTGTTGTTTATCACATCAGTATTTCAAATGAGGCCAATCTTGTTTACATGAGTCTGACTCCAAGTGTATTAAAACCATGGACCTGTAACAAAGCACCTCTTGAATACTTTAGACAAGAGAGTTAAAACTTTAAGGCAAAGACCAATTATGACTTCTAGAAGTTATGCACACTTGTGCACACCTTTGAATGCTACCAAAAAAATAAAAATTGAAAAACAGAAATTTCAAACAAAAGACAAGTAATATTGATTTTATTTTATTTTTTTAGAAAAGAAACTAATACAAGTTCATTTGGTTACTTACACACACTTTGTCATTATTTAAATCTTGTCATTTACTTCTGTTTAACTTTATCACTTATTTTCATGCGTTCTGTGATTATCATGCTCTGAACCACATAGCCAACAGCCAAGAGACAAAGTTAGAAGGAAAATTACATCATCTCTTTCACTTCTCTTTAAAACACAATAACAGTAAAAACTGTATAAAAGGGTGAAATAAAAGCAATACAAAAACCTGACCATTAAAGCTGGAAGAGAAACATTAGTCATCCCGTGCTTAGCCTTGATTTAGTCAAGTGTGTTCAGTTAAAGGCACAAGACTAGATTCCCCCCAAACCGAGGGGTCCACGCACCGAGACAAACAACAAAGAGACAGATAAGTGAACGGTGCTTTGGTGAAAAATTCAGGATAATGCAAACAGGCAGGAACGCCGAAGTGAAGCAGAAAGATGTGGAGTGAGATGCTGTTATTTGTGTAGAGCTCTCTCTACAGCATACAAGATGGATTTAACAAGCAAGAAAGAGGAAGAAAAACAACACTAAAACCACTTTTGCCTGGACACTTTTCCCTGATGTATTCCAAGAATTTGCAGAACAACTGAGACTTTGCAGGAGACCACGTATGAACCCAAAAATGATTACGAATGGACAAAGACACCAATAGAGGCCTGGAGTTTATAGTCTAATTTGAGCACCAACATCTCTAAAGCTTTTCTGAAACCCAGCTTTATTGAGAGCCAAATCATCACCATCTTTACACCCGCTAGGTCTGTGGAATCATATATAAATGTCCATTAAACCCCAAAGGAAGGTTAAAACCTGAGAAAGAGGTGTGAAAAGACAATGTTGTTTTTCCAATTAAGAGGACTTTCACAACTACTTGCCTGGTATTCACTTGGTCCATGTAGCACACAGATGCTTTGCACACACCTGTCACCAATGGTTAAGCACCATTCATTTTCACAGTCCTTTAGCAGATTAGTGTCTTACCTTGCAACAATTAGCTTCTAAACATTATGTGTTCAATTCACAGCTAGAAAGAGTGAGGCATTGTCAAAAAAAACATGCTTATGTTATATCATACAACAACCTTCCGAACAACCAAATGCATATATCAGTTTGTCCTGATAGTGGGTGAACAAATACTCAAAGTGCAGACACTGACCACTGGGTGGGTGAATGTGCTGCGTGCTCGGCTGTATAAAGAACAAGATTCTCCTATAAACCTAAGAGTGAAAGGGAACAAAATAGGCCACTATTAAGAGATATTTCAGACTACACAATCAACCAGAGTCACTGGAAATTAACCACTCCATGTACTGATGCTAAGCTCTTAGCAATATATCTTTAGTCATGTTTTTTTGTTTGTTTGTTTGTTTTTTTATAATATTTTTCTCAGTATGAATGGCAAGAATAGTTGCTGACAAAACAAAAACTAAACATTAAAAATTACTGGACAAGAAAGAGGTTCATAGGTCAAATGCAATCTCGAAGGATGTATGTCTTCAACCTTTTGTTAGCTAGTATTTTGAATATGCTTATGAAGTCCTCGCACTAGCTATATCCATCATCACACGTTTATTGAAAATATTGCCAACAATTCCCTTCCCCCACCAGCAGCTTAGGGGAAATACATACTACCATGTACAGACAAACTCATGATACTACCTGTTGCCTTAAAGTGAAACCTGACTAATATCTTTCAAAACAGCACTGATAAAAACACGTTCCTACAACACTTGTGAAATAGTGCCTATCTCTCCCAATACATGCCAGGAATGGGCATGGCCATCAGAAAGCACTGTGACCTGCATTACTCTACCACAAACAAATATAACTTTCTTCATCTTGTTCTAGGGTAACTTATCCAAAGCAATAGCTTCTCAAATAATAAACAGAGTTTGACCTCTCACTGGGATGCAGGTGACTGGGGGAGGATACTGTTAAAATCAGAATCTGAATTAGATCAAGATCATTTTTAAGATGATAACATAGGCTTTAAACCACCAACTAGACATTTTAAAATGGTTTTAAATGAAGATTAGAGTCAGATGTTTGACCTAAAATTGCAAAAATCCACTCTAAGCCCTTGAAAAGAATACTAACAGTCATTTACCAGCAAAACAGCCCTTAGATGCGCAAAAGTTGTAGGTTTGTCTGAGCAGAAGTAGTGTAAACTTCAGAAAGGACAGAATGAGCAGTCAGCATCAAAACTTCACCCACTCCAATCAACAGCACTCAATTCAAGACCAAGGTGTAAATAAAACAGCCCTGATGTCAACTTTGCATTTTACACGCTGAAGGCCATTTGATAAAAACACAGTATAGTTGTATAAAATTGTTTTTTTCTTATTACGCTTCATTAAAAATTGAAACTCTGAGTTGACACTCATTTAGAAAAAACAACCAAAACAAAGGGGGGGGGGAAATCCACTTCTAAAACTGCTACATATGTCTTTATCCATGAAAAGCTAAGGAATCTCTAAGAAACAAGCTTCGGCAGCACTGTGCGAAAAGGTATACTTCCAGTGGAGTCCCCCATCATGGTGGTCCGCAGTTTGTTGTTGGTTGAGCCCATGACAGGGGGTACTTTGGAGATGATAGTAGGGAAAGAGGTGCTGTGCTCGGTGACCCGTTTGGGCGCTGTGGATTTCTCTCCACCAGGTGCAGGCTTGGGCAGTCTCTTGTAGAGCAAGGGGTGTCTTAAGGCCTGAACTGGTGTCATCCGAGTGCTAGAGTCCCAATCCAGACACTTCTTCAGAAAGTCAATGAACGTGGGGTCATCGCAGCCTTTGAGGGCCGCCCCCCACTCCTTGCTACCTGGGGGACCTCGCATTTTTCCTCGGCGAGAACGGCTCCCATTGAGGACTACGGTGCCATTGCTAAGTGTGCTGACCGCACAGTAGCGTGGGTGGCCTTTGGAGCTGATAAAGTTCTTGGCACGCTTGGCTTGTTCCAGCAGTTTTTGGGTTGGCATACCTAGTAGCTCCATCATGCAGGCCAGCTGGTCACCTTCATCTTCACCAGGAAACAGAGGGCATCCGGTTAGCAGCTCCGCCAGAATGCAACCAAAGCTCCACATGTCTATAGGCATGCCATATCGCAATCCCAAGATGACTTCGGGCGCACGGTAGAAGCGGGACTGGATGTACGTGTAGACACGCTGGTGATCGAAACAGCTGGAGCCAAAGTCTATGACCTTGATCCCACTCCTGCCTTGCTGCTTCAGTAAGATATTCTCTGGTTTCAGGTCACAGTGGATGATCTTATGGCGATGGAGAGCTTCCAGGCATTGGAGAATAGAGTGTGCAAACTTACGTACCAGCGGGAGACTGAAACCCTGGAACTTGTTGCGTTTGATGAGCTCATACAGGTTCATGCTAAGCAGCTCAAAAGTCATACATATGTGATTGCGGAAGGTGAAATTTTCCAACATGTGGACTACGTTCATACTGCCTGTCTTGTCTTGCTTTTTCAGGTGCTCCAGAATTCGTATCTCCTCAGCAGCTTGCCGATGGAAGCGCTTCTCGTTTCGCACCATCTTCAAGGCAAGGTGCTGCTGTAACTTGTGGTCATAAACCTTCGCCACTTGTCCGAAACTACCTTTGCCGATCACCTTGAGGAACTCGTAGCGATAGGCAAGGTGGTCATGAGGTACGTGGATGTATCCTCCCTGGTCGTCATCATATCCACTATTGTTGGTGCCTCCGGCTACTGCCTGCCTTTTCTTGGCATTTGGTCCCAGGAAATAGATCTCAGGGTAGTTGTGGATCTCCTGCTGCTCCAAGGTAGTCAGTTGCTGCCGGTATTGCTTGAGAGCTTGTTCTGGGGTCATTGGGCTGCCCAGCTTTGTGACTTTTGTTGAGCTCTCCGAGGACTTGACAGAGCTGTTGCTGTCCACGCTTCTCTCTTTGGAGATTGCAGGTTGGGTCTTAGCTGGTACTTGGCTTGTGCCATTGTGCTGGCTCAAACCATTAACTTTGCGGTTGTAGGTGTCCTCGTAAACATATTTCACCTTCACCTGTCCTCCGCGGATTGCTTGGTGATCCTTCGTTGTAGGCTTGTTCACACCCTTCAAAAGGAAAGAGATATTTAACAGTTTGTCAAACAAGTTACATCAAGTTGTATAAGACAAAAATGAGGTTGACCAAAGTCAACATTATTTTCAGCTGAATGCATGTTCAAAATCAAAGGGAGGCTTCTTTTATTGCTTCTAGCTTCTGCGTAGAACTGAAAAATCAATGTATTGCAACTCTGAGGTTTTATCAGACCAGTGTTAAACAATCAATAGTGCAAACGTGCAGAATTGATCAGCTGCTGAGTAACCCTGGGAATAACATGAGACCAGTGGATGGGTTTGATGCATGAGTGATAATTGTGGCGACAGAGAATGCCAGACACAATCTTTGCAGTCTGACTGGAACGTGAACTGAAAACTGATGGAACAGGATGTTACTTTCATACTCACATAGGATACAGGAAAAACCTATAAAGGCAAGAGTCTAAATGTTAAGACCTGCTTGCATGCTGAATGTTTCAAAACAAGACAGAAATGCAATTTAAATACAGAACTAACTGCATTTCAGTAGACTGGGAAAACAAAGCGATGTGTTAATCCTTTTAGAAACTGTGTTTGACTTCACTATAACAGTTCCTACACATACTTTTAGCAGAGCACTTGGAAAGAATTCCTGCATGGTTGAAGAACCATGCCACTAGAACTAACTATATCATTAAATATGCACTGAATTTTTGCCTTTCAAAATAAACATGTCATAAATAGCGGTTGCTTACGCTATTCACAGTGGGCTTTCCTAAGTGAACGGGAGTAGAGGAACCATCTTTCACATTCAGGGTGTTTAATGTACCATAACTGCTCCAAGACCCATTCCTATTTAAGATTCCACTATCAAAGATTTATAGTTGAGGCCAAGACATTGCCTGTTTGGCTCTGCATATAACACAAGAAGAAAAAGAAGAAAGCAAAGGACAAAAAATTAGGTCATACAGATAAAATTATAAGGTGCCTAGTAACTGTTCCAATTGTTTTAGAGGGGGAGGGGGCATGGAAAGGCAGTTCCAAGGAGTGAGACGAAAATAGAAACCAGTGTGTTGGGAACTGAAGAATACTGCATAGCCAAATGCATCAGCTGTTCAATCACAACAAAAAGAGCTGGTTGACTAAACAAGGAGTACATGACCTAAATTAAATCTGTTGTGTCAGTGGCTAATTGAATGATAGGAACTACTGGAAGCTGCCATGATTGCTTGTACCCCAAATGCCAGAAAATCAAAGTCGTCCCCTCCCGGATTGTTTATTGAACATTTACGGAAGACCGATTGCTAGTTAATTATTCACTGAGGGTAAAAAACAATTACATTGCTCTTGTTTCTTAATGATCACAGAAGTCCAGCATAGTAGCATGCAGAAGTGATTATAGTCTCATAACTGAAAATAATGTCACCAGATCCAACACATACGCAGAATTACTTATTGCATAATAGAACAGTGGAGAATCGGATTATCATATCCTTTATCATCTCCGGTCCCACGTTGGCGTATCATACTGTAAGCTACATGGACCTCACTGAAAGGCTTAATCTGTTCAGTTTAAACACCTGATATTGTTTTAGTGTATTTGCTCAGCATAAAAATATAAATTTTATTAAATCATGGTTTATTTATTGAAAGATGTGATACACATGCTGTGAAGCACAATAAACAGCCTTGATGTGCTGCAGATGTAACTTGTACCACTATCAGAATGAGGAAAAAAGACTTGTCTAAATATGTGACATTCCAAGATGCACAAGTGGTAGCAGAACATGTGCTTAGGGGGTGAAAAAATATTTGAACATATTAAACTCAAAGATCAGAGATCGAAAAACTAATATACAAGAGACATCACAGTGGGTTAGATTTTCAAGCTGTTCTTTAGAATTTAATCGCGTTCTTTAGAACTGTTCATGCGAGCACTAGGGAAATATTTTCATCTAGTGCTCGCTGAAAGAATCCGGTGAGAGAATCAGGGGGAAGAGGAAGTCAGGACTTACAGTGTGTTTGGGGAGAGGGGGCAGTCCAGAGGGACTCTGCCCATTCACATCAGCATCCTGGTTCACAATGTGATCGGTGCGCATGTAGGAGTCATACAGACCGTCCCCGTGGCGAGCTGTAGAGAAAGAGTGAAAATGAGCCAGGGATTAGATCGTGAAATCCACAAGCAAAATATTAATACACTCGCCACATCATCATCCAATACACCCATTGCATAAATGAGGATTTCTATTACACAAACATAAGGAGAAAAATAAAATAAACAATGTTCCCATCTGAGAAACACAAATCCCCTTAGGGAGGTATGTAACCAAGTTGCAGGTGCGCCAGACAACAGACAGTTCCACGTTACACAGCAGGTGGCTACATATTAAACCAAGCTTCATGACTCATTTCAGTTTCAGCAGTTTCCACAACTCTGACCGATTATGTTATTAAAAGGTCTTAATGACCTAGACCACTTTTGCCTTAAGGCAAATTCCATCCAAAAATGAGAGTGACAGTTTTGTGTCACTCCAAACCTGCATGACTTTAGTTCTTCTGCGGAACACAAATGGAGATGTTTTGAATAATGTACAGTGAAAGTCTAATGATGTTTTGAACCCGATTAGCTTTTATTGTACAGACAAAAAAAACACTGATTCATTTTACAAACATTTTCTTTTGTGTTACACATGAGATAAATCAACGTTTGGAAGAACGTGAGGGTGAGAAAATAATGAAAGAAATTTCATTTTTGGGAGGAGCATCCCTTTAAAATAATGAATCCAGTAGGCTGTATTACTACATGGTTGATGAAATGAGCACTGAAGGGTTTAAAACATTATAAAAACTAAACAATCTTGGCATTTTGATATGTGCAACTACACAAACCCTCACATACCATACACCTATTGAGCATTCGGAACCCATTACTATCACTTACTGAGTAGTCAATTGAATAAACAGTTAATATGTACATAATATGGCCAGTAGGGGCTATTGTTCTCACTGACCAATGCATTTTCACTGCTGACATACATGTGACAACTTTATAGGCTGGAATTTAAAAAGATGTGATTGTGAAGCTTGTTTAAATCAGTTTACTTTAATAGATTAACTAAGAACTATTAACATGAATATTAATTCATTACAGTTAATCGGCTGTCTTCAAATGCCAAGGGAACCAAGACCAGCCACAGCAAATTCACAGAGCTGGATATTGCATTTCATATGGATATAATTACCTGCAGTTATGGGGCCATCTGGTTTTCTGCTCAATATCATCATGGTTGCATGCAGTCAACATCAAATATTTATTTTTCCTCTGAAAAATGTTTTCACTAAAGCAAGATCCATCCAACACAACAATGTAGTGTCCTTCTAGTGAGATTATTAAAATATCAACAGAGTCTCATATCCGAGGTGAAGCTTGTCAGATGTTCAGAGGCTAACGATAGACACAGGGCTGCAGGGTTCAGGCATGATCCCCTTTAAGCTGTTTTCACGAGGCTTATCAATTTGACCACCTGTATTGCAAGCCTGGAGAAGTAGTAATAGAGGTATCTGTATTTCCAGCAAGAAGGTCCGAACACATAGATGTGCATAAATTCACAAATGCATCAGAAGAAACAAAATAATGGTGGTGAGAAGCGGTCGTCCTCGATAATGATGATGATGATGATGAAGACTCAAAGTTGCAGGGGACACAAAAGCGTTTCCGTCATGACAATCTGTCTCCCTAAAGCACAATGAGATTGAGTCCAAACATTAAACGGATGTCGACCACCTCCACTCTTCCCCTCTCTTAAATTTCGCGTTGTTGGTTTGAACAGAAGAGGCATTCCAGCCCGAGCACACGGTCCAGCGGGCAGCTAAAGCTCAGGCTAGCGTTTCCTCTTTTCCGGATAGCACAAGCCTATCTTGCTTTCATTATAAAAACAAGGAGGTCAAATTAACTCACAATCCCTTCCAAACACTTTTCGACGTGTCAAACAAGTGTTCTCGCGAATCGTCTGAGTGTTTTGGATGCGCGTTCCATCTCGTAATGCGCGAATAGATGTGTGGTTTCTTAGCTTGTTGCTAAGAGCGTCTTCAGCTTCGCCCAGCGCGACGTCATCAAACAGGGGGACTGCCGGGGGCGTGGCCAAAACAACAGTAGCCATTCTGGCTCAAACTTCCTTTAGTTTCAAGGAAGTGCCTGTTGAGCCAAAATGGGACTGTTTACTGCAGAGGGAGTTTAAATCAAGACATAAACAAAACGAAACTGGAACGTGAATATACATTACTCATGTGATTTCAGCAATGACGATTATATAATTTTTCATTTATATTTTATTTACGCGCATAGGTTTTAGACTGGCAGAAAATTGCAAGAGGAAATTAAATTTAGTTTTACAGCTGAGAGAAACTAGTCATATACGAGACAGTGTATTTTTTTCTTGGAAAAGGACTTTGTTCATGATTTAAAGGGCATATAAACGTTTAAAGGGCCATGGTGGAACAGAAAAAAAAGATTTTATTAATATCATTAAGGAGGTTCTATACATTAAATGAAATGGTCTGACTGAAAACCATTTCTTTTTCTTTATTTTTTTTTTTTTTTTTTTTTTTCAAAATTTCAAACAATACTGGTATATGCAAAAACAAAATGATTATCGGAGTGTGTAATATTATTAAATACAATGTTGATAGATGAAGTGAAGTGAACTGACACCATTTTAAGTTGGTTTTATACTGTGGTACTTTTTTTGCATTTGCATTTTTTCGTTTAGATTTGCATTTCCAGTAACACAATAATACTGTAATTAAATTATTAAATAACTACAAAAGATGCAAACTCACATACAGAGACAAAGAGTGATAATAGCTAATATGCAATATCTTTGTCCATTGTGTACACTTTGCAGTTTAAAAATGGCCTATATAAAAAAAAAACAGTATGCAAATTAATGTAAAAAAAAGAAGACCAACTGTGACTTGGTATTCAAAAATGATGATGGCATCACTGAATAGCAAACTTTTAATCAAAGTAAGTGGAATATTTTTTGTTGAAATTTAGAATTTTGAAGTATGAAGTTACATAGATGGCACAACTAAAACAGCGATCTCCAAAACAAACGTACAAGATTTATTGCTAGATAAATATGGAAAATATCAAAACACAACAATCCGTGATCCTAAGCTGTGCTGCATATCCTAAATTGCCTTGGCAAGTCTGGTGTTGTTGTCAAACTCTTTACAGCCCAGATATAGATCAACACAGGCAGAAGAGCACATGCAGGGGTGACAGGGGTGATATGGTGAGACATGTCAAGCTAAATTGGGTGTGCTTACAACAGGACCGCAGCCATAGTATGCTATTCTTAGCTGTCAGTCTTAGGGGAAGCTGAAACCTGTCTATATTTGTGTCTTCAGATGACATATTGACATTGTTTTCAGGTTGACCTCTCAGTAGCAGACTGAATGGGTGTGAGCACTAGCACCTAATCAGGGCTCTTTAACATTATGATGGACACTCACAACTGCTATCTTTTTGTGGGGACTTAAAAGGTTTCTGGGTGTCCTTAAAATATTGCAGGACTTTTCCGAGTATGGGCATGCTGTTGAACCTGTAGGTGGATTTTATTTAAAGCATGGAGCCGGTTCAAACTAAGTTTACAACTGAAAGTAGCATGTTTTTGTTGTAATCTGCCATGTGTACACAAACGTGCAAAATGCGCTATCTGACCCTTGGCCTTTACATACATAGTGCTTGCGCATTGCTGTCCTTGTACTGCTACACAGTACCATATAAATGCATAGTTTAGTATGCACAGTATCTAACAGATTACAAATTCTATGCTTTTATTACAAATAATCTTTGGACATCTTTTGCACCAGGAACAAGATGTGTATGCATTGAAACTACATGATTAGGGTTCCCTCTGCTGGTTATGTATGACTTGTGCAACCTTGATGCTACACTAGTATTGATGTAAAACTGGTCTACTTTCTATAGATAAAAAAATACGCTAACTTATATCAGTCACATAATACAAGATAGCAAATAAAAGTTTGTGATGCAGAATTAAATAGTACCATAACATGAAATGTAATATCATGCAGCTAAACTGGTTTTTAATTTTAATAAAATATACACTTATTTTGTAATAATTGATGTATTTCAGTTTAAATTGTTTTAATATTTTTAAAATTATATTTATTTTGTATTTCTAATAATTAAAACTACAAAATTATGAGTAACCCAAGTTAGTTGCCTCATTTCAATTTATATATATACATTTCTTATTTCTAAACATATTTTTATTTATAGTTTAAACTTCAGAATTGTTGGTATTGAATAAAAAATTGATGCAGAAACGATTTCACTCAGAAATTTTTAGTAAATTTCACAGCTAATTACAAAAAATCAGCAACTCCTTGTTTTATTTACAAAAATATTATTTCTAAAATTACATTATTTTTTTATTTATAATTTAAACTACACACTCTAAAAAATGCTGGGTTAAATACAACCCAGCGCTGGGTAAAATATGGATGAACCCAGCGATTGGGTTGTTTAGACCCAGTGGTTGGGTTACTGCCCAGAAGGTTGGGTTAAACATTTAACCCAACTGTTGGTTGAAAACAACCCAGCATGTGATGTCTAATATTTACCCAGCACTGAGTTGTATTTAACCCAGCATTTTTTAGAGTGCAGATTTGTTCATAACCCCAGTAAGTTGCATCATTTATTTCAGTGTAAATAAAAGAGACTCATCACCATGAAAGGGTGACCTTTTATTTAATTCTTCAGTATATTTACAGCTTACTAGACATTTTAAACATTTGATACTCCAAGACTAAAAAAAAAACAAAAGAAGATTGCCCAATAGTACTGATTTGTCCACATATTCAAGTTTACACACACTGAAACTAAACCAAAAATAAATTAAACAAACGCACACATGCATACACACACACACACACACTTTAACATTTTAAACACTAGTCCCAAAAAGTCTCACATGGTCTTAAAGGCTCAGACGTTGAAAGCACCTGGCTACTGCCACTGAATATGTGTGAACTCTCTCAACGTGGAGTTATAGGGAAGGACATCTAGAGCATATTTACAGTACACAGTCAAGATAAGCTACACGGAGACTAAAGGCACTGCCAGCAGGAACATGGCTGTCAGGGAGAAGCATTCTGAGCAGACATACAAGGTCCTGCCGCTTGCTTAGAGTAGAAGTGATACTTCCAGTCCAGCAGGATCTGTACCCAACCCATACAAGATCAAAATATACAGGCCGAGCACATGGGCAGAGTGATTCAAATGGAAACGTATGACTTTAAAGTGCCTCTACAAACATAACAGTCCGAATTCTAACTCTGATCTCTGCCATCACAAATCTGCTTGCTAAAGATGTCCTGTTTGGTTATTTGCGAGATTGAGACTTAAATGTGCTTTTAAGGGAGAAGAGAAATGAAATATCAGTGCCTAGAACATCAAATTGCGGGTTCACAGTTATTCCCCACCAATATGGAAAACCGCTTCAGTGCTTTTGAATGCTCCTCACAAATAATAAATTCTCTCAGTGTCACAAACACATTCACTTCACATGCACCTCCAAAATTCAGCAGACACGCAATAAAATATGCTTATTTTCAAAGCCAAAAAAAAAAAAAAAGTTAAATCCATCTCATGTTCCCTGTACAGAATAATATTGAATACTGTACATACTGGTGGATCACTCAGTGGTTTGTGTCGGTGTGCAAATCACAGACATCCTGACTCCACTTTACATTAGCAGAAAGATCTTTATAAAAGCTTTATTTTTTAATTACAATACAGGGAGCTTGTTCTGCTTTCCTTTGGTGTAATACAGATTGAGATGCTTGTGGTTTGGATCCGCAGAGCTTTTCAGAGTGCTGATCTAGGAGATGCCCTCTAATCTAACATGACCTTGTGTATTACTGTATGTGCTAAAAGCCGAAGTGATTCAGAAAAGCTTACCAGATAACCACGGCCCACAATCCTCACATCCACTGATACTCCCTGCACATTAAGTACTGGTGGCGCACTTGAGAGACTGAGGTGATTTGTCAGTGCTGAGTGTTTCTAAAAGCTTTCATGGGACACCCGAATGGTCTTTTTCTATAGAGTAGCAGTCGACGTGGGACCAGAGGAGCTCAAAATGTCTGTGTCTGAACATGCTCAGCAGCCTAGATCTATTCAAACACTTTTTAATAGATATAGTGGCTAGTGAGCTTCATGACAGAGATGTGTAGCCATTATGATCATTTAGATAGAAAGAAAGAGATATTTTGAATCCGTGGGGTGAAATATTGAGCTGTAGGGTGAAACATTATCAGTAATACAGTATGTTTATAGTTATATTAAGACAATCTCCAGTATAAACAGTATAATTTTTTTTTTTTTAACAGTAGCATGTTACAATTGTTTATGAACTGTATAATTTGATATGTGGACAAGGTTACTATTTGTCCTCTGATATTTCGCAGGCATCATGTTTTCTATAACTTAAGCCTCCCCACTTCCTTTTCGGACAGGAAGTACTTTTTTACTCCGCTCTTTCATATAGATATTCCCTGATAGAGGACACGCAGTAGACACAAGCAGAGAGACCAAAGGGAAAGTCATGCTTTAAGTAACACTTGCAGTAGCAGCAATAGCAGCAGCATGTAAAACACAAACAGACGCAATGTAAAAACAATGAGAAAAAATGAAACGAAACCCATTCATATCAAAAAGCATGACTGCCAGAAACATATTCCTGGGCTTTCAACAGTGTGCCATCTCTGGAGAGAAGGATTACTCTTGAAGTACTAATCGTTAGTTCCAACCTCCTCTTCGTCTTAGACATGTCTTGATCCCTTTGCCCGTCTTTGGGGGTTAAAGGTCACAGAAGCATGCTGAGAGCTTGTACAAAGTCCTGAGTGGAGGTTTGTTTGTTGGGCTACTGGTCCTCCAGGCTGGCCCAGTGTTGGCTCAGTGGGGTGAAGGAGATTTGTTGTCCTACATTAGCCCAGTTTGCTCTTGACTTGACCCAGAGCCTGTAGCAACTTCTTCCTGTAGGCAGCGTAACGCTGCTCCACCTGCCGCATGCGCTCCTTCTCCTCCTTCTCCAGGAAGATCAGGAAGTTCTGCAGCTCAGGGACTGAAAATGCATGCCACTGAAAAAAGACAGAACACCTTATTAGCAAATTTGTCTGAAATAGAACTGTCTATTAAACATATGTTTTTGTTTGCATGTGTTAGGTTAAATTAATGTGTTAATTAGTTAATCAGAAGCCATGCATCTGTCAATGTGTTGATCAGAACATTAATTTTGTTTAGTAGAGTTTCAGTGGAAACAAAGGATGAAAACAGATAGATTTTTATATGATCATTTTTATATTTACATATAAATTCACATATTAATTACATTATCTTGAAAAATAATATAAAAAATCATAGCAAAAATTTGCTTTTATTTTCATAAAGATAGAGCAGGCTAAAAAAAAATATTTTTTCTGCTTTGTAGAGTTTCCTAGAAAAGTGTGGCACTAGAAAAGCCAAGGTTAGGGTTTCGATAAAATGTAAATGTGTACCTTGAATGCATTGTAAATTGTGTGATTAAATCTAAAATGAGTTTATATTCATAATGATAGAGCAGATGAAGAAAGTATAAAAACACACACACACACACGTCTGGTCAGCTATCCTTGTAGGGACTCTACATAGGCGTAATGGTTTTTATACTGTACAAACTGTATTTTCTATGTATGTGTATATATATATATATATATATATATATATAAAGCATTTAATTGTCATAATGATAGAGCAGGCAAAAAAATAAGTATAATATATATATAATATGTATGTTAGTAAAATAATTTCATTAAATGATTAAAATACTTGATCATATGTGACCCTGGACCACAAAACCAGTCTTAAGTCGCTGGGGTATATTTGTAGCAATAGCCAAAAATACATTGTATGGGTCAAAATTATCGATTTTCCTTTTATGCCAAAATCATTAGGATATTAAGTAAAGATCATGTTCTATGAAGATATTTTGTAAATTTCTTACCATAAATATATCAAAACTTCATTTTTGATTAGTAATATGCATTGCTAAGAACTTCATTTGGACAATTTTAAAGGTGATTTTCTCAATATTTTGATTTTTTTGCACGCTGAGATTCCAGATTTTCAAATAGTTGTATCTCGGCCAAATATTGTCAGATCCTAACAAATACATCAATGGAAAGCTTATTTATTCAGCTTTCAGATGATGTATAAATCTCAATTTTGAAAAATTGACACTTAAGACTGGTTTTGTGGTCCATGGTCTCATATTTATGGTGGTGGGCAAATATTACTAAAAAATATTACACTTTTAAACAGAATATGAAAGCTCACCTCCACCTCGCCAGTCTCATTTTCTTTGAGTACAAAATACAAGTTCTCTAGATCAGGACCTGCTAACAGCCTCAAGTGGAGTGGGCATTCTGATAATGGCACCTTCTGTAAAAAATCTGAAAAATCAAGCAAAAAATACCTTAGTATTATACATGGCAGTAGTACTACAATACTAAAGTATATTTCATCTTTACTTGAATGCTTACCCTGGCTGTCTCGACGGGTCAGGAGGTAGAGGGCGAACTTGCGTGGGTTATCCTGTACCATGTACTTCTTCAGCAGGCCCTGGATGACCTCCCTGACCGTGGTGGTACTGCTGATGTGTAGCTGTTTAACGGTATCGCTGGGCAGGTAAAAGGATGTGCGGTTATCTGAACTATCAGAAGAGGAACACGGTCCTGGCGACTTCCCGTCCACAGAAAATACAGTCACGGGCCTGCGCAACTTCAAGTGAACCTTTATGAAACCAGTGTATGTGCCATCTGAGCTCTGGAGGATAACAAAGCAACTTCAGTCAGGTCATTTCTCACTGTAAAATTCTCAAATTACAACACTGAGTGCAAATGCCTTGTTGACAAATCAGTACTCACTAATTTCATTCCATTCTCCGTCACTTTGGAGTTGTAGTCATCTATTTTAGCTTTAATCTCTTCTTCTGTGAGGGATGTTGGCTTCTCTTCCTCTTCTTCTCTTTTGACATTCTAAAACCAAGATAAAAAACAGTGAGCTCAAGGTTAGATGAGGCATCTTTATTTCAAACACAGTAGAGCCTTGTTCGGTATTAATGAGCTGTGGAGGAAAAGGCCATCAACATCAACACTGCAGAAAACCTGATGTTGACATTATAAGCATTTGCCAAGACAAAACTTAACAGTACATTTGAACTGATGTGAATGTGCTGTTTTAGTCACATTGGTTGGACTCTCAACTACCTGATTTATTGGTGAACTTTACTTTTTGGAGTTCCTCTGAGGTAGTTCCACTGTAGTTTTTAATTTTTGTACTGATCACTGGTATTGAGTGTAGAGAAAGCAGAACATCTCTAAGGGAGGAAGAGGGGACAGCTGATTGCTGCTGAGATTGCAGACACTTACGTTATCAAGATAACCAGTTATCTGCCCTTCACAAGAAGCTATTATGTGATGTATGGTGCTTATATGATGGAGAAACTGCCCTCTGCTGGATCCGTATTGAGTGAAATATGGGAGGATGAGAGATCCTCCACAAGATGCTGAACTGAATATAATGGATCTAATGACTCTAATACCTTTAACTTGCAATATTAAATGAGTTTTGTGGCTTTTAGTCCATGTCTGTTATCTATTCGCTAGTGCACTGCTAAATATTGACAAAAATACCCTTTAGGAGATTGTAAATTGAAAATGTACATAATTTCCAGGAGAATATATATATATATATATATGAGATGTATGAACGATGTGTCTTAGCAATACATACATTACTGTTTAGTTGGCAAGTCAAGATTTGAAATAAGTCTCTTATACTCACCAAGACTGCATTTATTTGTAAAAGTAAATAAATAAATACAGTTAAATCAGTAATACTGTGAAATTAAATATTAAAGTGTATTTTTCCTGTGATGCAAATCTGAATTTTCAACATCATTACTCCAGTCTTCGGTGTCACACGATCCTTTATAAATTAGAAATCAATATGCTTATTTGCTGCTTAAGAAACATATATATACACATTGAAACAAACATATACATTGATATTTATGTTTGAACATTACTACTACTCTTATTGATCAGATTTCAGGGGGCAATGTGACTCATTGAGTGCTATAGATATCAATCTCTCTGTCTCTCTCTGTGTGTACAGGATGACAGTAACAGTTTGAATGCCTCTTGAGACTTCTTTAAACAAATCCAGGTTGACCGAGACAAGACTAGAGTCTATGCAAAGACATTTTTGGCCTCTGAGGAGTGCTCTACTGATCCATAAATATTCATCAATAAACAACAGGGAGAAACACCTGTAATTTTAATGCTATCGTGCAGTCAAATCCCAAAAGATGTGCTATTTATTCCCTCTTTTTTCATGAATTGAAGAGTGTGTGTTTATATATATATATATATATATATATATGACCCTGGCAACAAAAACAGACAGCACGGGTATATTTGTAGCAATAGCCAACAATGCATTGTATGGTTCAAAATTATCGATTTTTCTTTTATGGCAAAAATCATTAGGATATTAAGTTAAAATCATGTTCCATGAAGATATTTTGTAAATTTCCTACCATAAATATATCAAAACTTAATTTTTGATTAGTAATATGCATCGCTAAGGACTTCATTTGGACAACTGATTTTCTCAATATTTAGATTTCTTTGCACTCATATTCCAGATTTTCAAATAGTTGTATCTCGACCAAATATTGTTATATCCTAACAAACCATGGAAAGCTTATTTATTCAGCTTTCAGATAATGTATAAAAAAAACTCAATTTAAAAAATAGACCCTTATGACTGATTTTGTGGTCCAGGGTCACACATAAAAAAGAAATCGCCGTTATTTAAAATTGCAATATTGTTTCACAATATTACTGCTTTTACTGTATTTTTTAACAAATTAAAACAATAAAAAATATATTGTCCTCCAAATATTTAAAAATGAGCACTGATATGACAAAATCCTTGGTAGGGTCACACATTCACTCTAATGGGTAGAAATAGTGATGGGTATATATAATGGGAAGGAATGATGACGGGGCACGTGACACTAAATATGCCATCATTTCCAGTGACAGAAAGAAACGGTTCTCTTGGAGGGGTTTTCTAGGGGGAGTGACATCTAGTTCAGTTGCTGAGCAAGCCTTAGCAACAAAGATTCTGTCGGAGGTATTTTTAGCTACTAGCTGCATCCCCCGTAATACACGCAAAGTGAGTTTCTCTCTTCTTTTCTGGGACGAAAGAATAAGAATGAAAAAGCAAGATCATTTATTCATGGAGATCCCTGGGGTGCCAGCACGGCAGCTCTATGTCTCATTGAGCAGAAAGAGACAGACTCATACACACATGAACACACAAACATTAAGCCTGAGCGGAGAGGAAGAAGAATTTATCTGGACGCTTGGCAAACAAATTAACTTCTGCCTGGCCCACACACTACAACTGCCTGGCATGAACAAGCTCAATGGGCGGAAAGTTCAGAAATCTTCTCAAATGAGACAGCTTGTTATGAAAGACGGAATCTGCAGACAGGAAATGTGCAATACTGCTGCACTTGTGCTGTTGCGTCTTGTGGTATGTGGTGACACGAAAGAAACACCTCGCCGAATGAAGCAACGCAAAATCCTCAGTGAGGGAGAAAACTGCTTTAAATTTCAGACCTAAATTTACACAGTAGCGCTACGTGGGCAATATAGCCAAAACAATTATATTTTTATTACACAATTTATTTATTTTTGATAATATATAATATGTAGAATATTTAGATTTAGCATATTTTTCCTTAAGAATTTTAGCAGTTGTTGCTAATTACAATCAAAATGATTAATGCAACAAGTAAAATACAGTAAAATCCACTTTAAATTAATGTAGGCATGTTTTTCCATCCTTTTTTCGCTAAATTAGCCAAAGATTAATGATATTTAATTATCTTAAATGTATATGCTCAAATGTTAGAGTACATAATTAATAACATAATAAACATCAATATTTATCAACACCTATTCTCACTAAAATATGAAAAATGCCATTCAAGAATTTCAGTGGCCAGTGTTGACACAAATGAAACGTTTGCTTGGAATGGATTCACTGAAATGAACAGTGTGTACTGATTCATGGAAATGAAGCAAGTTTACCAACTCTGGCCCCATTTTACTACGTAATCAGTGACGCAGTTGAAACATGCTTTCCCATTCTCATACTTATTTTTTGCAGAGTTTGCAGAGACAAGGAGAGATTACAACAGTTCAGTTACACAGTTCAACCACAGAAGGAAAAAATAGTAAAAAATTATACTGTGCATAAAGAAAATGAAGCCTGCATGGTGCATTAATTTAATGCAAAAGTGTGTCATTTCTGTGCCTCTAGTGGCACCAAACAGTACTGCAAAAATAATGACAGTTTTTAAAGCGGTTTTCTCAAACACTTCCAGTCCCTCCGTCTACCATTGGTCAATAAACCAGATTTACACATCCACTAGTTGAAAACAAATCCTCTGCCATTCCACAATCAATCTACAGATCTGATATTCTTTATTAACACTGACAAGTAAAGATACAATGTATATTTTTGTGGCATCCTCATTCTTAATTTTTCTCCCACTAACTTGAATCCCTTGGTGCACACAACCAAAATCTCTCAGGAATTCCTGTATTTGTGACCAGAGGACTGTGAGCTGCTAAATATATCTTTCTCCCTCCCTTCCTCACATCCAAAGCAGAGAAAGTGGCCTTTTGGAACAATAGGGCAAAACAATGGAGACCAGTTTAAATGTTCACTCAGTCTCTTTCTGAAATATTGTGTGTGTTTGACTGCACATGTATCTACACGACATCCAAGCGGGGTCATCATATGCCATCACCATCACATTTTCAGTGTGAGTATATGAATGAGCTCTGATCTTCTCTTGAAACACAGTGAGGGAAGAATCCTTATTGTCTGTGGGAGAATTCATGTTTTTTTTTTGTTGGAAAAAGTGTGTAAGAGCACATGTGACAGTGAGTGTGGGAGTTGTAATTGGAATAAAGGGCATCATAAGTGTGTGTGATTGTAAGAGGGTCGGTAATGTGTGGGATCTCTCCTGTCTATTCACTGAGGCTCACAGTATCTGCTGTCATTCAGAGAGCTGACCCACATCTTAGCTACACATGCAAAACAAACCTTATCACTAAAGGTAAAAAGCAAACCCTGATCAGTTAGCTTGAAAAAACACTCCATTGCAGGTTTCATGCATCAATAGAAATGCATGTTTTTAAAAACATCTTCATCTGCAGACACATGATTTAGTTTCAGGTCTGAGACAGAAATCACCTTATAGTGAGAAAGCTGTGAATTGCACCTTTCAGATTTTAGCAGTGACTGAGCAGAAACGACATCAAACGCGACCCGGATATCCTGTGAATGCACAAAAAACACTGTCTGGAAACAAATTTTTCTGGAACGCTCCTTGTTATGAATAAAAAAATGTCTGGCAAAATATTATTTTGTTAAATAAACAAAAATGCTAATTACATATCACCACAAAGAGCATGCATGCATATATATATATATATATATATATATATATATATATATATATATATGCTCTTTGTGGTGAACCACAAATGTCTTGCAGAACAATTAAGCCTGCTTTGAGAAATCAAACAGATAAAACCTACCTAACCTGTATGAACTGAACAATATATTTTCCTCTACTGAAGAATGACTTTCATTGTTAAATGCTCCAGGCCGTTCTTTAAATCAAAATGAGAGTTAAACAAACAGAGGAAATAAAGTCATAGAAGGCCCAAGTGGAGGGTGTTAACCATGTACATAACAAAGGTGCCTTGGGGCATGACCTGTGCAAATATCAACTTACAGAGCCTACATGACACGAAATAAAAGGGCACGGCTGTAAATGCTATCGGAGTGTCGTCTCAAAGTCATCACTGCATGTCAGGCAGGTGTCCTTAAGCACAGCACACGGCGACTCAGACTGATTAAGGAACACAATGCCCTTAGTGTCAGTTTCAGGCAACATGCAAGTCATCTACGTCTGCACCTGCTGAATGGCCTCAAACTAATAATCAAATTTTGATAGGCACTGCACGTTCTGCTTATCAGCGTGAGAACTGTACTAACAAAAAATACAGGAAGTGAGAGTTGCAAGTGTTAGCCGACATCGGTTCTATGGAAGCTTGATATTCAGAGGAAGTATTTTTATACAATGTAAGTGACTGCTAATGCATTGATAATGTAGTTTAATGCACTGGCTAGTCATCATCCATGGCTAGTCAGATACAGGCAAGCAAATGGGAGTCTATTTATAGAAAGAGTAAGGCTTCTCCTGCACATGGCTGCATGCATGATTTTTAACAGCTTGTGTGTGTTTCATGTGTGTTTTCATCAGTGTTGGGCAGTAACTAATTACTAGTAATTTAGTTACTGTAATAATATTACTTTTTGCAGTAACTAGTAGTGTAACTAATTACTAATAAGGTTTTCAGTAATAATATTACAGTTACTATCCATAAAACAGCCTAGTTACTTTTGATGCCTCAACCCCCGCTGATTTAAAATCTAACAATCAAATAATTCCTAGATTTATTTTCATAATTCACATGCATGTGATGTCCCCAGTGCAGCAGGCAAGCTTGGAATATAGAAAAGCTTACATTCAGCAGATAGAAATATTGCATTATATTGATTTTGTCAGGAAAAAAGTTTATCTGAACACTGTTGTGTAAGTTGTGGCTTTACTTTACTCTGGCATTACATCCCACCCACATCCCTCTGATCAGCATGTACATTATATTACTATAATTAAAAATCTTTTTGGAAAATTAAACAGTTTCTTACAAACTTATGTGATTTGATAAAATACATAATGAAATATAATCGTATATATGGGTAACGGAAAAAATTACTTCAAGCTACACATGACATTTAATGAGATTAATACAGCACTTCTGCTTGAATGTCACTGTTAATCACTATTGAGTGTTTGTAATAACTTCTGACTGTGATCCAGTGTGGATTTTGGTCAAATGATGAGGAAGAAATATGTTATTAGTAATATTTATGTGGAATATACACAGTTACAACTTATGTGTGAAAAAGTAATGTAACTAGTAGTGTAACTAATTACTGTTGCCAGAAAGTAATAAGTAAAGGAAAAGTAACTATATGAGTTACATTTAGTAACTATCATATATGTGGATATATATGCATAGATACAGTTACATATACATATACATATGTACATACATGGGGCGTACGGAAGTATTCAAACAAGTAATGCTAAAATCATTTAGTTCACTACACACAGTATTGTTGACATTTTTGCAGTAACTAATATACTAAGTATTCAGTTGCTCAGAAGCAGATTTAATAAGTAAAGATGCAACAAGTTTATTTGGGGATCCTCTGCCATTCCTCCTTGCAGATCCTCTCCAGTTCTGTCAATGGTAAACGTTGGTGGACAGCCATTTTTAGGTCTCTCCAGAGATGCTCAATTGGGTTTAAGTCAATTCAAGAACAGTCACGGATGTACTCCTTCGTTATTTTAGCTGTGTGCTTAGGGTCATTGTCTTGTTGGAAGGTAAACCTTCGGCCCAGTCTGAGGTCCTGAACTCTGGAGAACGTCCAGGATATCCCTGTACTTGGCCGCATTCATCTTTTCGATGCAACCATGCAGCTGCATGATGCTGCCACCACCATGCTTCACTGTTGGGACTGTATTGGACAGGTGATAACACATACCGCTTATTAAGGCCAAAAATATCTTGGTCTCATCAGACCAGAGAATCCTTCATAGCAAACTCCATGCAGGCTTTCATGCACTGAGGAGACATGCATAAAGATACAGTGATGGTTGACTTTCTACAACACGAATGCACTGGAGCTCAGCCACAGTGACTTTACACAGGCTCTTCTCCCCACACACGGCCACTAGGAAGGGTTCTGGTCGTCCCACAGGCCACTGTGCTCTTAGGAACCTTAAGTGCAGCAGAAATAATGGCCAGATATTCTGTCTCTATATGATATATATTTGCTCTATACTGTGAGCTGTAAGGTCTTATATAGACACTAATCAAGTCCAACATAGCTGGACAAATGAATAGAACCATCTCAAGGATGATCATACAGTGTCACAGCAAAGGGTCTGAATACTTAGGACCATGTGATATTTCATAATAAATCTATGTATATATATTAATATATAAATGATTTTATGGCTGCAATATAGTGAAAAATTTAATGAATACTTTCCGTACCCACTGTGTGTGTGTGTGTGTGTGTGTGTGTGTGTGTGCGTGCGACCGTGCATGCTTGCGTATCTATGCATGTATATATGTAAGTATTTTTTATATTTATATGTATGAATATGTGTGCATATAATAATAATAATAATATTTTGAATAATCAAATTGAGTAATCCGGTTTTAAAATGTATTTTTATATATTTGTAAAAAATATATATAAGCATATTGTGTGTGACGTGTGTGTGTGTGTGTGTGCATATATATATGTATATGTAAATATTAAAATCTAAAATTATTTGGAGTAATCCATGTAATTTTTTTCGTGACTATATAAGTAATCAAAATGCACATCCCTAGTTCTTGGTGTCAATAAGCGTGAGACTGCATTTCTCAGCATGCTTTCAAAGATTGAAATGCTTTTAATTGATCTTTCTTGTGTGTCTCTCTCTGCTGTTTCTGCCGCAGTGTAGGAATGATGTCTTGCGATCTGCTCCCTCCCACACGTTGCATATGTGTACTCATTCTCTCCCTCTCTCTCATTACTGGGTCAAGTGTGCAGTAGGAGATTCTCCCCTCCCTCTCTGCAGCCCTGCACAAATGCAAAGCCCATCATCTGCATGCCTGAATAAACAGCGTAGATCATCAGAGTCCACGACACCAGTAAACACAAGCCCTACGCTATCAATCCATTCAAATGCCTTTGATAATGAAGATCTTAATTATCTGTGCATTGTGCTTGGGTCTGTTTTGTTTTTATGAACCATTACCTCATGGCATCTCTATAGCAGACTGATACATATGATTGAATTTGAACAGCCATTCAATTAAACAGCTATTATAATGTTTAGAAATGAGAAAACTCGACTCATTCTGCTGTAGCTTACCAACTAGGCAGCCATTTGCTGAAATGACACTTCAGCTGCAACATCTACCAGATTTGAGCCTCTCTTCAATCATACAAAGGTTTATGAGATGGCGTATAACTTTCAGTACTCATGGAGTGCAAAATCTTGAGCAAACGGCCTCATGTTTGCATGACTTTCCCTATTCAAATATTACAATATCCCTGGCTGCCCTTGAAGAAGAAGCTATTTATTGTTTGTTCCTGCTAATAGCTGTCATTTGGGTCTAAAATTGACAGGTTAAAAGAATTCAAGACTTGTGTAATGGATGTTTTCCTTGAATGTGTTGTCTTTAATAAGTTCCTGGAATAATTATCAAACACAGAAGCAGCAGCATTTATCAAGACACTATTACTCAGTGCTCTTGGTTTAAAAGCTTTCGGTCTACTGCGTTTAACCCGGCAAGGTAAATAGGAAGTGTATTATTGATCCATAAAGCTATTTTAATCCCATAACTTACAAGAAGAATGTGCACACTAAAGTGAGAACACAAGCTAATCTCCCATTTATCCATCCCTGGGGTTCTTCTAAGAGGACTTCCAGAGACGCTAAGAAGAATTAGGACAAGCCAACTTCACCTTGTTGTGTGCTGCCTATTCAAACTGCACTTATTTTGTTTAGTAGAGCAAAACACAATGTAAAAGTGGTCTTATAATCTAAATAGCGAACAATAGAGGTCTTATCTGAATCCAATATATAAATCAAACGGCTGTCACTTAATAGCTGAAATTACTGTACAAGTAACGCCTTGCACCTAGCAACACAATACACAAACAATCTTTCATAACAACCCTGCACCAACACAACACCAGGTTAGACCAGGAAGAACTTTTATAGGTTGGTTTAAACTGGTTTGGTGATGGTCTAGAGCACAAGAAATGTCTCAATAAATTGATTTTGAGCATAAAAAAAGCCTTGCAGTTTAAGCAAAACATGATAGGGACATCAGTACAACACCAGCATACAAAACACAATTTAGACTACCATTTACCACCGTTTGGGGTCAGTAAGAAAAAAAAAATCATACCTTTATTAATCAGGGATGCATTAAATTGATCAAAAATGACATTAAAGACATTTCTAATGTTACAAAAGATATTTTTCATATTTCATATGTTTCCAAAAAAATATTAAGTAGCACAACTTTCTTAAAAATTATACTAATAAGATACGTTTCTTGAGCAGCAGATCAACATGCTGGAATGATTTGTGAAGAATCATGTGACATTGAAGACTGGAGTAAAAATGCTGAAAATTCAGCTTGTAATCACAGTTATATATTTCAGAATATATTAAAGTAAAAGATAATATTTGCAATGAAAGTGGAACACTATTGTTTTTATTCTATTTGTGATCAAATAAATACAGCCCTGGTGAGCATAAGAGACTTCATTAAACATTTTACTAATCCCAAACTTTTGAATAATAGTGCCTGCAGTATGGTAACAGACTGACAACCACATAAAAACACAATAATTTAAACTGTGCCCACTGAAAGCCCTCAAACTGGCAGCTCACATTGTGTCCAGACAGAGATGCGAACAGGATGAATAATTCACATCCTTAGAAGCTCTTTCCAAACCTGATACTGCAGAAAGTGATGCAAGGCTGATCAGCTCAGGTACAGGAGTGAAGTCCGAAGTCTTTAAGAACATGAAATATTATTTCCACTTCTGTGGTGTTCATTTGCTAGCTACGTTATAAGACCCAATCTACATTATGATTTACTTTTTGGTCACTTTACCTCAATTGAAGTCTAAGATAAAGAGAGGCCTACAGTAACAGGAAGTCAGTGTAAAAGCTATGGGGTCTTGTAAAATAACACGCTCTTTGATTCAGGGAAGGACAGACCTTTCTGGCACAATCAGCAGCCATTTCCTTCCCCTCGCAGCATTAGAGAGCTCTGAGGGTGTGAGAGTGCACTCTATGTACACTGCCATGTTTAAAAGAGTCTATAATGAAAGTCAAGCTATACAGCTAATGCATGCATTAATGCTTTCGGTGGATGTATTAATGCTAATACATGAAACTTACAGTAAAATAAACTCATATAACATAAGTACATTCAATACTTCAGCGCTACTGTGAAACACTTACTAAATTAGTGTGGAACAAAGATACACTTCTTAATATTTCATAAGAACATCTTTAAGCTCTTATCATTGTAAGTTTAAGTGACCTAACACAACAGTGCAATCTCCACCTACTAACCCGCTTTCGACAGTCACTCTAACAGAGGCTTTAATTCAAAGCGACTTACAGGACATTCAAGGTATACATTTTTTATCCGCCCATACGTTCCTTGGGAATCATACCCACAACCTTGATATTGCTAGTGCTATGCTCTACCAGAATTTGTGGCCTTCATTTTACCTGCTCATTTTAAAAAAGGTTAACATACTGTCTAAATTGTGACTTCAAAGTAGGAAAGGCTAATATTTCAGTTAGTGTATCAAAATGGCTGCTATAAAAATCATACTAACTGACAGCAAAGAAAACAATGGATAAGCTTCTTTCTAATCCAATCATTAGTCCTTGAGAGACTCTTCATTTAAATCAAAAGTGTTTGCAGTCGCTCTAAACAGTGGTTTCCACTGACAGTGTTTCCATAGACATACACTCAGAAAAAAAGGTACAAAAGCGGTCACTGGGCCAGTATTCTTTCAAAAGGTACTTGAAGGTACTTATTAGTGTCCAAAGGGCATACCTCAATGGTACATTTTAGTACCTTTTGAAAGGGTATCGTCCCAGTGACAGCTTTTGAGTGAGTGTAGAAAAATCTACAGCCTGTCTCATCTAACTTTAACAACCTCAACAGGTTGAACGAAATGCAAAACAGACAGGGTATTGTTGTCACTCAAAACATATCAGGTCATAAACCTGTTTCGAATGCAGCAGTTCAACATTAAAAAATGCACTTCCGCATACAAACTTCCGCGCACATCTTCAAATTTTTTGTATCAGCTGCGAATATATACGCTCAATCTTCACAATCCCATCCGTCTCATGTTCATACACTACCTTAGCTACTGGCTTAGCCTGTGCCTGCCGAAAGAAGGAGGTTTTGGCGGTGAAGAAGGTGAAGTCATCGCTCTCCTCATCCTGGCTGCAGTACCCACTGCTCATGCTATTGCTACCGGTCATTTGCAGGGATGGATCCAGTTTGAGGGACTCCCTACTCGGGTCTTCGGTGGACCAAATGCACCATTCCAGGATCCAGGGTTGGGAAGGGGAGGATGGGCTGGGAGCGGGGGACCACAGGTTCAGGTGAAGGGCCAGAGCTCCACGTGCCGCCGGAAACAAGCGCCAAAACTTGCAGGTTGAAGCTCAGCGAGCGTTGCGGCCAGTATCTGATGCTCAGTTCCTGTTTCCACAGGTCACAAACAGGCAGCTGTACAGAAGCAGCTTCTCCCACTCTATTCAGCCGACAGCATGATAGTTTAAACACACGACAGCTTGAGATGAGAAAATGAGCCCAGTGTGGAGGAAAGCATGTCAAGCAATACAAATTGCTTGTATTGGCATCCACCAACTGGCATACAGTCACACAGTCTTGCAGTAAAAAGCGCTGAAGGTGTGAGAATGTTGCACGGACATTGTGTTGAATATCCCTTCAGCCGGGATGCGATGGATGCAGAAGTCTCCGGTCCACAGTGAGGCTGCAACGGCTGCTAGAAAGACGCTAGAAAATTAACCTGCCTCACAGTGACTGAGTGAGCAGAGAACTGACGTACAGCACCTCCCTCCCTTCCTTCTTCTCTCACACCAGCGCGCATGCTCTCTCTCTTCCTCACTCGCTCTACCATCTGTGGTTAGGTCTGTTATCTGCCTACAAGCTTACACAAACACCCTCCTTCTTCCCCCTCCCTCCTCCACTATCGCTCTTCCTGCATGCAACTGCTCTTTGCTCAACTCAAGAGACTTCCCACAGTAGAGAAAGAGAGAGAGAGAGAAAGATGGAAAGAAATGGAAAAACATAATAAACCGGAAGAGCGAGAGAAGGAGAGAGAGGAAGAAAGAGAGAGCTCTCTGCATGTGGTCTATTTTACATAGTACCTGATATGCAAAATGCCCCAGATGGCAGGCAGCGTGAATCTTGTTAATCTTGAGTATTGTTAAATGGCACTGTGACATTAATACAGGCAGGACTGCAAAAGGCATTTACATTTCTTTCAATCTACAAAAAAGTAAGGGACAACGTATAATGAGCTGGTCATTATCACAAAATAAAGGTGACTGGGGTGGTCTTGTATCATCTTGAAGAGGTTTATTTTGTGATAACTGATAACTACATGAACATAGATTGGCGGCCAATTAATTATACCACTCATTATATATATATATATATATATATATATATATATAAATATTTGAAGGCATAATGACCAATCAAAATCAATTATTCCAAATACAAATAATTACCAAGATGGCATTTGGAATAAATAAATGAATAATAAACATTGTAATAAATAAATGTTAAATACTGATTTGAGTTGAAATTATTTTATAATGTAACAATTAAAGAGACCGTGGAGTCATATTGGATGCCAGTTAAACGGTCAATTAAACAGTACAATACTCATTATACAAAAAACAAAAAAAAACATAATCTGAATGCATATAGTTTAAATTATACTGTAGTTTATTTTATAATGTGAGAAAAAAGAGATTATAAAACTAGACTGTCTGCCAATTAAACAGTTTGTAGAATGATGAATCAACCTAATTTTCCAAATAAATATTGGGTTAGTTGGTCAAGTTATAGTTGGTATATTAGTCAAGTCTGTTTCTTTTCTTTCCTGCATTTCACTTCTGCCTTAGCTAGTGTACTAGACTACAATATATAAAATCTCCTATTGTGTAGTGCAAATACTGTTGGCTCTAATGATAAATCACTTGTGGTGTTCCTTATTTTTAAGTCGCTTTAGATAAAAGCATATTTTACATGAATAAATGAAAATGTAAGTACTTCTGAGAGGCTTTAAAAGCCACAGGTAAAGCCCTAACTGATCATCATTACTGTTGCACATTCTATAAATAATTCATCACACTGTAATGTCTCATTGCTTTTTCCCTGCACAAGCCATCTACCGCTAATAGAAATACACTGAGAGTGAAATCTTTTTGTAGTGCTTTCACAGGGAACCTTTAATAGATGTCTTCCTGATGGGCAGGAGAAGAATACAATTACATCTAAAACAAAAAGAATGGACACAAATTAAAGCTGAAAACAATAACACACAAAACTGCAGGCTCCAGACCAACAGAAATCATTAGAAGAGTGTTACAACATTAAATGTACATATGTTCCACTGGAGGTCAAAATTACATCTCTCTATCTGATCTCTCTTTGCACCCATCAGGGCTTTGGTCTTAACCTTTGACCCTGACCTTGAGGGAATTAGATACAAAGTCCAGCTGGAGCACCAGTATATGTTAAATGTGAGTACAAGACAAGAAGGATATAAAATCACTGTAATATCCATCAGTCCATCAACTAGGCACGGGTGACAATGGTCAACTAATTGAATAGTCGTTCACCAACCAACCAGGTTGACTAGATTATTCGTATAGTAGCATCAGTCATTCTGCATAGTAAAAACCATCTCAAGTTTCTTGAATTCATCTTATGTAATAAATATACCTGGAGTCAGTTGAACCAAAACTAGCCTAATTATTCAGGGCTTCCTTAAAGGAACAGTTCACATAAAATAGATTATTCTGTCATCTGTATTGTTCTAAACATTTAAATTATTTTTTCTTTCCCTTTTTCACAAAATAAGATATTTTGAAAAATGTTTCAGTGTTGTTTTGTCCATACAATGAAAGTCAATGGGGTCCAGTATTGTTCGGACCCTAAAGTTCTTAAAAATGCATCAAACTATTATGTTTTTTTCACATCCCCACCATCAACTAGATGATAACTTCTAGTTAATTATCTAAATGTATGTGCCTTAAAGGGATAGTTCACACAAAAATGAACATTCTGTCATTAATTACTCACCCTCATGTCATTCAAAACTCGTAAGACCTTCGTTCATCTTCGGAACACAAATTAAGATATTTTTGATTAATTCTGCGGACTCTCTGACCCTCCCATAGACAGTAAGGTTCCTAACACGATACGTTTCTGAGCCTTGATTGTGTTAGGATCTTTGCTGTCTATGGAGGGTCATAGAGCTCTCGGAATTAAATATCTTAATTTGGGTTCTGAAGATGAACGAAGGTCTTACAGGTTTGGAACGACATGAGGGTGAGTAATTAATGACATAATTTTCATTTTTGGGTGAAATGTCCCTTTAAAGCAACACAATTCCCTTTCATTCCTTTAGTGACTAAATGCAATGCAATTCCACATAATGTTACTATGGCATTGTGTCAGCTTAAAATGAGATCATTCATCAACTCTTTTTCATTTGGTGCTTTCCTCAGCTTGGTTTCTCCAGCAGGGAGACGATTCCTCACAAAGGGAGATAAAAGACAAGAAGAAAGAGTTTGCCACTATAAACGAGGGGAGGTTGAAAGCCACTTTGGAATCCCCTCAGCAGCTTTATTAGATTCTCATTGAACACTGTGCTGGGCCACATCTTTCACTACAGCAGACACTTTTCTTGTCCTGAACAATATATCGAGTCCATATCCATAAACTCTGATGGCTGATGTGGTGCTTGAGCAGCTATGGACATAAAAATATCATCACTACCAGCTTATGACAAATTACCTGAAGCAGTGGCCTTGGGTTGCATTATCATAATCAATGAGCTGGATCACTGGGAAAGACAGAGGGGCTTGAACATGTTCGATATCCAAACCCCAGGGGAAGAAGAAAGGTCCTCTTTTGGCTACTGTCAATACACCCCAATTAATTCTCACTAGAACTCAATGGTTTCGCTCAAAAGAGTTTGCAAGGGGGATTATGCAATTGCCCAGAAAAACAATCAATACCGTAGATGGATGGATGGAGTATGAAAAATCACAGTAAAATGACCCAGACTAAAAGCATCACACAGAAACCGATAGGGGTCCGAAATGAAGCACGGTACCTCCTGCTAGAAATGCGAGTGGAAAGCGTCATTTGTCACTGTCAAATACAGGCTCTAAAGTTGTCTCACTGCTGTATGAAGTATGGAGCGAAGAGGCCCATTGTGGGTAATCAATGTGCCTGACAATGATAATGTATCTCAACAATCAGGCATTTTTCTCTACAGGGAAGCAGGAGGTTTTGTATTCTCCCTACATTTTCTTCCTAAACGCTCCTTCCTGTAATCGCTCTGGTATTGAGCTGGCAACACATTTTGAGATGAGTAACTGGAGGCTTGGACGGATCCTGACACTGGACTCGGCTCTTGTTTCACAGTGGTGTTAAGTGCCGTTACGACGCTCCATATGATATGTTTCTGATGCCGCTACAACACCTCTCTCCCTCCCTCTCGTACTTAGTTAAATAATGCAGACAGTCTCTGATTTCCACACTTGGTGACGACAAAGTGTGGAGGAGAAACAGTCTTGGCTCTGTTTGGAGGGCTCTCTATGTAACAACAATGATATATTTATAACCTGTCATCATGCTGTACCCTTGTCAGTACCTACCGTGTCTATCATTTTTATGTTTTCAGACCATCTGAGCGCTGAACACAGAAGCTGAAAGTTTAGAGCAGGAGGAACACTTCTTGTGAGGCTAGCTAGAGAAATAGATAGATTAAAAAAAAGAAAACTTTTGTTGAAAACCATGTAATTCCTCTTCCTCTCAACTTCCTGTGGCCAATGCAAATCAAATTCTCACTTATGAATTGAAAGCTTGGCAATTATTCAGTTATGAAATTTTCCTAGCCCTAGGTAAAATGATAACAATCTAGACTCTATTTTAATTGGTTAATTTAGTTTTTACTTCAGGATACGTCACATTACTAAAGTGAAATCAACCCGGATGCTGTTTCATGTTGACGTTAAACAGCTCATCACCATGAAGAGCCTCTCACTTCCTGTGCTCTTCACGCTGTCTTATAGTACCACAGAGCCGGAAGACATTACATAGATTCTGTTTTTGGAATCCTCAGTGCAAAAATGCACTGAGAAAACCCACGCAGATCAGTGTGTAAATGTGCCTTACTACAGCTCTCTCCACGAATGATGAAATCAGCCCACACACGCATCCCAGGATCTCTTGCGTGGTTTTCAGGAATCTAAATCAAGCTGCTAAAATCAACACAGCTCAAAATCAAACTGAAAGAGAGAAAGATATTGAAAAAGACAGCAGGAATCAAGTATACCATTTCACTTCATGGCATTAGTTTTTTTGAGGACACTGGAAATGGCACAAACACACAAACATGCACATTGCAGTGAACTATCACGCAAGTTACTCCACAGGAAATGCTACGCTGAGATGACAGACCTGATAAAATACCTGAAAATGGCACATGCAAATAAAAAAATATATATTCTGTTCTGAACTGCACATGATATCTGCTGCTGTGGTTGTTTGAGGTGGCCGCAGTGCATGCGACACATAAAAAGTGTGTTTGCTGTGTGTGTCTGTGCATGTGTACACACCCGAGGACAGGAAAAGGAAGCGTACGAGAGATGACAACAGCCTATCTGCACTACTATACAAAAGTCAAAGCCGATGAAATACCTCCAGCAGCTGGGGAAACAAACCCTTAGCACACGGTCTACAGCACTTTCACAGCCAATAAATGCCAAGAAAATAAAAACAGTGTCTCTAAACTTGCAAATTTATTCTTGTTTGTGCCTGATGTTGCAGAGACTCACCCAAGGAGACCTTAAGGGGCTTTCAGATCAAATCAGCTGTATTTTACACCAAAACTGAAGGGATAAACAAGACCTCAGGATGGAGCAGTTAATGTTACTGAGAGGCAGTGAGGCTAACAAAACAGAGATATTCCACAGCTAACTGTGAGATAGCACTAACGGGGCTAATGTTTTGAGGCCACGGGGACATGAGGGCCAGTGCACTGTGCCTGCATGATATGAGGATATTAGGGTAATATGCATGAAGAACATTTTGTATTCTCATGAAACAAAGACAAAAAGCGAGAGAGATTTAAGGGTTGTGAAATATACTTAATAGGGAAGTGTGAAGTGAAGTATGACAGGAGTGCGTTTAGAATATTCAAGAGAGTTGCTAATTAGCTATGCTAATACTGGGAATAATAGTTTATATCCAGATGTAAATTACACTCTTTTTCTCTTTTATAGTTCAGCTTAATTCAGTAAGGAGAAAAACAAATAAACACAATTCTAAATATTAAACCTTTAACGTTTCTTCAAAAATTAACATTTCAAATTTTCACTGGACCCTGGAAACTACTGCAGTCTGAAAAGCAGGAGAGAAAGTTGAGTGTCCGTTTGCTGTCATTCAACCTCACTGATGTCTGAGAAAAAGAACTGCGCAATTAATGTGACGCCATTTGTGAGATTTATTTCCAATAGGTATCAACTTTTCCGTTCTTTGTACACATACGTACACAAGGGTCAGTAACCTTTTTTAAGCAAATTAATAACTTTAATAATAACTTTTATCCAGCAAGGGTGCATTAAATTGATTAAAAGTGACAGTGAATACATTTATAATGTTACAAAAGACTTCTGTTTCACATTAATACCTTACTTTTGAACTCTCTATTCATCAAAGCATCCTTTACGTATCATGGTTTCCTCATAAATATTAATCAGCATTATTTTCAACACTGATAATAATCAGAAAACGTTCTTAAGCACCAAATCAGCATATTAAATGATTTTTGAAGAATCATGTGACATTGAAGTCTGGATTAATCGCTGCTGAAAATTCAGCTTTACCATCACAAGAATAAATTACATTTTAAAATATATATTAAAATAGAAAACTGTTGTCTTAAATTTTAATAACATTTCACAATGTTATTTTTTACTGTATTTTTCACCAAATAAATGCAGCCTTGGTAAACATTAGAGACTTCTTTAAAAAATAAATGGGCAGAAAATGTCAATATAACAACAAAAGTGCTTGCCAAACCCAAGAGTTATCTTAGTAAATGCCCTTGAGATTCACACACACACACACACACACACACACACACACACACACACACACACACACACACACACACACACACAGACTCCCTCATATCTCTGTGATTCATCTACATAAGGTCAATGGTCCTCCCTCTGGTCCCCTGGTGCTGCTGTGACTCTGAAGGAGCTCTGTTTAAATAAATGCTTCTGGCTGCAGAGGTCTGTAAAATCCCTGAAGCCAATGAGAGGGTGTCTTGGTTCTGTTTTGGATGTAATTACGTTGTGAGGCTGCCTTTATGAGCTATCTGCATTTCCTGTTCATGTCCAAAGCCTGTCTGTTTGCAGAATGGCATGTCTCTGGGGTGTCTAAATCGCAGTAAAAACAACTATAATACAATTTATGCCAGTGTCACAGGCATATGGACCAACAAAGGCTTTTATATGTACAAATTAATTAAGTTACTTGTATGTCTCATCTGTTTTGTTGCAAAAGATACTCATTCAGACTTTGTAATGGAGGCATTCACATGCAACTCACACTGAACCGTTGTGCATAATATATCTACAACTATAAATGGTTATTTTGTACAATGCAACCTTATCTCTTATTCTATGAAGCTGCATCAAGTCAGTGACACAATCTGTAGTTCACACGACCAAAGCCCTGCCCTATGTGAGGAGACGACTAATGTGAAATTCATTTCCATTGAGAAATAACCATAATGCCCTCTGCTGACAGCTCACCATTCAACAGCTTTCAATCTCACTGACAGCACAGGCCAGCTGGGTTTGCTCTTTTCCTGATTTAGAGGAGATAGGAACAGACAGGAGGGGCCTCATAAATAAGATGGATACACTACAAGGGACGGGAAAGCTTTTTCCAGTAATGACTACTCTGACAATATAAATGCTCTGAGAGAAATATTTTTATGCTCTCTTTCTAAATTTGGAAAGCTCTCTGCATGCTTCACTTACAAAAAAAAAGTACCAAAATATATGCCGTTTCATTAAAGTTTCATTATATTACTATAAGAGATAGTCCAATATGTTATGTTTTTGAAAAAAATATATACTATTGTACTACTACATTGTTTTTAAATACATATAGTATCTATAAAATAGCATGGTAGATGAATATGGCAATTACTTAGTACCATGGTATATGTCAAAGTACCGCAATTTTACTGTTTTATGATATCATCAATATGGAAGCCTGTTTTGCTTTATAGGAAACAATAAATAAAGTAATTGTGAGATAAAGTTTAAAATAAGAATTTAAAGGGATAGTTCACCCAAAAAAAATCTAAAGTCTGTCAATAATTACCCACCCTCATGTCTTTCTAAACCTGTAAGACCTTCCTTCATCTTCGGAACACAAATGAAGATATTTCTGGTGAAATCCGAGAGCTCTCTGACCCTCCCATAGAAAGCAACGGAACTACCACGTTCAAGGCCCAGAAAGGTAGCAGTTTAATTTGTGCACAAAAAGCATTCTTGTAGCTTCATAAAATAAAAGTTGAACCACTGATGTCACATGGATTATTTTAACAATGCCCTTACTACCTTTTTGATTGCTGTCTATGCAGGGTTAGAAAGCTCTCAGATTTCATTCAAAATATCTTAACTTGTTTGCACTTAAAAAATTATTCTCCAACACTGTTCAGAATATTTAAAAAAATAATTTTATGTTAGGTTTCCCATTTAAACAATTGCATTGTGTTAAACTGACTTGAAAAAGTTGTGTTTAGGTTCAACTCAATATTTTCATTTTGAAAGAACATAAATGATTTTACTTGATGGGAAGTGGATTTCCCCTTCCCATCATGCTTTGCACAGGGCTAGATAAGGAGAGCAAATCTTGAAATAAAATGTTATTTTAGGCATTTTTATTAAGATGATAACATTGGGAGACTTGTTAATGTTTAATGCTCTTATATGTTTGTATTTAAAAGACTTTCTGGTATTTCTGGTAGGTTAGTATTTTGGGGGTTACCATTGTGGTAAAGTGTAGAGCATGTGCTTGGGTTGATGATCTGCAAAAATGAATCAAAGTTGTTTTAATAACAAAAACCAATTACTTTAGGCATGACATGGATGTATCAAAACCATCTTATGCTATGGCTAATGCCTAAAGTTAAGTAAATTCAATATATATATTTTTTGAGTGTAGAATGATGTCTGCCCAATATTTTATTTTCCAGTTAAATGTTTTAGTTTGAGTTCAACAAGCATAAAAAAATCACTTCATCAATGTAGCAATTTCAGTTAAACTATATTTGCTCAAATTGAGTTGGCCCAACTCAATTACATTTCATCACATGAATTTGTTTTTTATGAGTTGGGGCTACACATAATTATTGGATGGAAATCCTGCCCTCAATTAAATTGAGTTTGTCCAATTAATAATTGTTTTGAGTGTGGAATCAGTAAAGTTAATTTATTTTGCTTTTCTAACTATGCATGATAACATACAGTACTATCCATGACCCAAATAAAACAGGCCTGTGACCCATTTTTGGTCCACCAGATGGGATGAACAGTCTCTATCGGTTCTGTCTCCTTGTGTTTCTCTATAGTGAGGAGCTCCCTCATATAGTGTGAATACAGCAATAATGGCTAAGTGAGAGAACTTACCGTCTCCTGAGGGTCTTTGGTGCCGGGCCTCTGTGGAGTGGGGGTAGACACATCCTCCGTCGGCTGGTCTAGTTGGTTGCAGTCCAGCTGAACAAGCCCCTGACACTCCAAATGACATGTGTAGCTGCAGTCTGGAGGCCAGAGACAAACAGGACACACACAGTCACTAACAGTCATGAAGTATACAGACAAACAGCACAGTTTAGAGAGCCAATGAGGGCCACCAACGCTCTTCCAGCTCCTTTAAAAGAAAAAGGCTTGAAAGGGTTGGAGGAGGACTGGGTCATGTGTTTCATTTACTGTAAATGTCTGTGTCAGAATGAGCGCAGAAGCCTTGGAGAAAATCGACCGGAGCTGGTGATGATAAACTGACAATCTGCATGTTGCAGACATCTGTCTCAGACACATGCGCTCCACAAACTAGAGACAGCAAAGAAGACGCTTCAGAATGAACAGTGACAGTGTCTGATTTACATTAGACAGAATGTCTGGTGTGTCCTCCAGATAAACATTAATTATAAGAAGGAATTCAGTCATGTGCTTGGTTAAAACAGTGCCCTATTCATTCACTCTCTACTGACTTGACCCCAAGATAGATGTTTATAAAACTCAGAAGACCTTATTTCTTTTACTCAGTGCCAACTAGCAGCTGTAACCTTTATTACATTGACATCAATTGTGCTTTTTGACATAGTTGTTGTGTGTGGTGCCATCTAGTGGATGTTGCATATAAAATACAGCACCGTTTGCACAGGACGAAGAGTGACTTACCAATAATTAGATGAGTGAATCTTTTTCTATTACACTTTATTATTTCTTAAGAGATGCATTTTAATAATAAAAATCTAATAAATAAATGCCTATATATAATATTTACATAAAATATAAGAATTGAATCATGTAATAATAATAATAATAATAATAATAATAATAAAATAATTAATTAAAAAAAAATATTAAAATAATAAAATAATACAAATAGTTCATTTTATTTGAAAAAAGTATATAAATAGAATTAAAATATACTAAAATTAAAATAAAAAAGCAACTGCTGAATACATATAATATAAAAACTCATTTAAAAGAAAATATAATATTATATAATACATATTTATATATTACTTACATATTTATATAATATAAAAATAAAATATTCTCAATAGGGTAACAATCAGGCTTTTCAAGACCAATCGCTAGATGGCGCCACTGTGCCAACAACTTCAAAGGTTAACGGAGGCCAATGAAATAAGGTTATTAAAGGGCTGGAACAGACAGCTGGGGCACGTTCAGGCTCACACCTGTGCCCAACGTTTTGTCTTGTTTGGTGAGTGTGTCAGAAAAGTCAGCCCAATCAGCAGCAACATGTATATAAACCACGCGGTATTAAAGAGACAGCTCGCACAATGGGTCCAAGTGAAGTCATTTACAAATGTGTCTGCTGCAGCTCTATATGCAACAATTGAAGTTATTAAAATACATGTTTGTCATAAGAGTTTTATAGTAACATAGCATATCAACATGATGATGATGAATTTGTAAGTAAATGTAATTAACATCAAAATTAATTCACAAGAGCAAGTATATTGTTTGCACATGTTTATTTACATTAAAGGCAAAATAACTGAAATAATAAGAGCACAAGTATAGATCTGGAACTTCTTTAAGTCTGTCTAAATATCATGTAGTAATTGCAATGTCTTCTGGTCCATATCCTTTCCTTAGGAAGGTGTGCTAGACACTGATTAAATGTAACATAAAAATACTATACATATTTATATATTTTGTTATATTGTGGAGTGACACTTTCATAAACTTTTCCATGCTCCTCTGATTATATAATGGTAAATATTACAATATCATAGCACAACAACAGTGATCAGCAATAATGATACGCTTAATACTCACAATAAAAATAATAAGGTCATATAGATCATAACACAGTCTCGGAGGAAAGAAGTGGAGTATCCTTCAGCTGAAATGTTTATGAACATGTTGAAAGCTGAAGCTGAAACAATAATTAGGAACCACAGTTTCCACAAATCCCTTCACTCGATTGGGATGTTCTCTTTTATTCTGGACTGCAAGGGCAGTGACTGTAACATAGAGCGTATGTTGCAGTATTAAACACGTATTTACACCGATTTCATTAGGCTCTGAATGTCCTTCTCAGCTGCCATAGTTGCAACACTTGTGTCATCAGCACAGAGTGTTCAACGCATCACCGTTTCCGTTTAATAAACGTTTTGCACCGTTTTTTCAGGGCTGAACATAGCCCTGCTGTTTAATTTTTGGCCAAGAAACGTTTCATTGACACTGGGGTTCATTTTTTCCTCCCATAATTGCCCATCCAGTGAACTTTTTCCACATATTTGCTTTGGAAAGTAGCATATTTTATAAAAAGCTGATGCAAGCTGCCCTCATCATCCTAAAATTCCCATTAGCATCATAAGAGAGATAATAAAATGACCTCAGACCAGCGCAGGGAGTAAATTCAATCGCTCAAAAGCACTCTCAGCCACACAGTAACCAAGGAAACGACACTGCACCACTGGATATTCTCCAGCACAGGCTGACTGTGATTTTACACGACATGGTGTGCTGCAGTGTCATATATATTCTATAAATAGTCTGTGGCCAACAACACAAAGTGCTTTAGTGATAATGGCATAGAAATGGCTTGTTGTTTTTGCAATCACATGATAACAAAATGACTGAGGTATCCGTCTCTACACACAGCGGGAGTGACAGATGTCAACAGTGAATGCTGATTGATTATCAGCGGATTGATTATCAGTGCCAAACACATTGCTACTGTCATTGTGGAAGGGCAGGGAGGTGCAGATCACTCTAAAAGAAGATTGCGAATGCTAAGAGCCTCTACACAACACAGATAAGTCACATGGAAAATGGATGTCACTTTCGATGGTCTGTCGCCACAACACCGGCAAAATATAAATCTTCAGGGGAGTGTTGAGTGCGACTATGAGAAAGAGTGTCCAAACCAAACAGAATGACTCAGGGATAGGAAATGCATTATGGGAGGAGGTGAGGCTTCCGTCCGGTTCTGACTATCACCTTCAACCTCAGCCTGATATCAACAGTGTGCTTTAATGCAACACCCTGATAACTTTACGCAGCAATGACTATTAAATGAAAAACCTGACACGTGCAGCGGCAGTCAGGTGCCATGGGTCATCCTGCAAAATGGGTGCCTTCATTTACGTGTGTAAAAAATTACTTCACCAAGAAATGGACTTTTACAATGTAGACAAAAATCTGTTTTGCTTTTTTTGTTGTTTTTTACAAACTGATTAAAATATAAAAGCTAGAATCTTTTATTAGATTTGATTTAACAATGTATTACTAAAAGATTTAATAAATTATTTATTTTAACCCTCTATGGGATATCGTCATTTATAAATGACGCTAAGAAAATTGCATTTAAAATACAATATTAATGTTCAGCCAACAAAAAATTATTTTAGTGATGTCAAATGACATCCTATTCAACCAGTAAAATTAAAATGTATGTACCATGTGCTTCACATTTTTGGTAACAGCGTAGTAAAGAAGGCATTAGCACATGTTAGGTCACATGCTCTCAAGGCTCCATAGTGAGCTCATTTTAGACTAGAATATACATATAAATTCAAGTTATAATTTTTTTAATTGTACATCCAAATGTGTTTTCTAATCTAAAATCTGAGCGTTATGCATAACTGACAAAGTCCTATTATGGGATGCATATTTGGTGTAGCTGGCTCTATTGACCAGCATTGGCAGGCTGTATAACAGCCTTTATGCATGTGTTTTAGGTTCATTTTTTGTAAGATTTTTGAAAGATGGAGAGACAAATCTATACTTATTTCAGAAAGTATTGATGATAGTGATAGGAGTGAATCAGAAAATCAGGTTGTAGAAATAAAAGAAGTTGTTGAGGACCAAGGAGGATAGAAGCAATGAGGGTGATGAAGAATAGGTTGTTGTGGAAGTCAGGCATTTGGGTACATTATTGTATGCCAATTTGAAAGATGTGATCCATACAACAACCAGAGGTCAGGAAAGATGCCAATGTCTATTGGCATTAGTATGCGATGCTTTTTAATGTTTTTCACTTAAGACCTTTTAAATTCTTTTCAGATAGTGAAAAACATTTGATTGTGTGTGAAGTTTCAAACAATTTGGCCAAAATAATTTACCCTAATGGGACAAAGTCAGTTATAAATGACGGAACCCGAAAAAAGGTCAAAGGTCAAATGTAAAAAACTAATTTTGGAAAATGATTTTACTCCTAAATATGTGTAAAATATAAAGTCAATTATTTTTTTAAAGCTGTGAATTCACAATTATTCCTATAGAAGTATTATTAAAAAGAAGTCGTGTCAACCCTGTCAGTACCACTTTTCTGCTTTTAATAAACTTTTATATACATTTTAAAAAATGTCATAATGACATTTTCATCTTTTCAAGAAGACAACACTTCAAGGACGAGTTATTTTTATCACTTGTGAGACAATGTTGTCAACCTTCTTACCATTTGACCAGTAAACAACTGATAGTCAAAAAGAAACATCAGCTTTAAATGGTCTTTTTAAAGCATCTAGCAGTTTCATGAGATTATGCTCAAGGCTTTTAATGTCAAATTAAACAGGACAACTTTCAACCACATTAACATCATTCCTGTTATCCTTCTAAGTACTGACATGTATTAATTTAGCTTGAATTTGCAATTTAGTCTTAACTAAAAGTATTAGATAGAAGTGTTTAAAATAATACACACTATGTATGCATCTGTTGCATAGAATGAACCTAATACAAATATGGGTCAAAGACTTTAAAGGTGTTGAAGTTCAATCAGCAAGTACTGACAAACTAGAAATCAAAACACTTTGATTTCAATAGTATCAGTTTATAGTCTATTCCAGCCAAATCTAAATGTCCCAAACAAGATTGGAGGTTTACAACAGCCAAATCTTCTTTGAAACTCTTTATATGAGGTAATTAGTGCCACAGGATGCTCCCAGAGCCCATGTCTTTATCCTTCAAACTGTGTGCTCACATATGCTCCCCTCCATCATCACATGTCCTTACTGCAGAGCGGTCTGAACCCCCTAAACCTGATTAATCTGAGGAGAGCGCCGCCAACCGCTAATCACGGACCGTCACCTTCTGGGGTTACAGACAGAAGAACTGTAAAGAGATTTAACATGTCTTTGTACGTGTTCTCAGTGTGGAGGATTATAGAATATGCATGATTCACCCATAATGGACCAGATGGAATATTACTGGCAGGTACCATCGTCGGTCTGGAATGTAAAATCACTCCCAAACAAGACGCCCTCAAAAATCAATTAAACTCAATAAAACATCCACATTTTCAGATTTAGTTAATTCTGTTTCTCAAGTAAGTATTATTTAAACCACCATTCATAAGTCTGGAAACACTTACAAAATTAGCCTATAAAAGGTTTTCTTAGTAACGGCTGCTGAAAATGACACAGATAACATGTAATTTAAAAATATTTATTCTAATTATTTATTCATTTAAATAATGTACGGTATTGATTTTATTGTATTTTGATTTCTTCATGGTTTAGTGTTTCTATACTTTTTGAAAGCAGTTTTATCATTTTTTGCTGTTGTTATGACTTACATAGATGCACATTAAAGTGTATTTTTTGTGTTTTCAATTTTGTCACTGACAACAGACACAGGAAGAAAAATCTGCATCATGACAATATTTAAACAATTTCAATTAAAACATGCTTAAATGGGGGGGGGGATCGCAAAATATGGACAGTGCAATAATGAATTTTAAAGAAAAAATCACTAACTAAATAAAAATTAAAATAAAAACACTAAATACATAAAAATTGAAGATGCGCAAATGGAAAGTGCACTGTTAATAAAAAATGGTAAACTAAAGCAGAGATTTTGTCATAGCTTTTTTGTACTTGAATCCATGTAACCAGTTTACAACAAGTATAAACATGCCTAGCGTTTGCCTTCTAAAAGCTGAAATCCTGATGTCCAGAAAAAAAAAAAAAATTCCATGCACAATATATTTGTCAAACACACTCATGTGGAGAAAAATCTAATAAACACTCCATATATTTTGCCAGAGGCACATGAAACCGAGAGTATTTGTTTAGCCGCAGAGCCTTATGAACAGAGCGGCCACACTCGTGTTCTCGAGTAACGCTGGGGTCATTGCTAGAGAAACCCCATGAATAGAGCATTGCAGCATAGTTTACATAACCTGGAAATGCTGCAGTGCTGCTATAAAACAGGAGTGCTGGTGACAGATGAGGTCAAACTCTTGTCCTTGTCACATTAAACACAATGTTTATTCGGCCATGTGTGGAATTTCCTCAGTACGAGAGGTCAAATACGCATCTCTGGGCCTGTCCCTTTAAAACATCACTTCCCACTAGAACATAGTCACTTCCTCTTGGAGTTAACCACGTCTGCTGATCAGTAGAAACATTTTGGTTGTTTAGCTGGAAAAGTGTGTCAAACTCCCCTCTGATAGCTGGAATGTAAGGGGGAGTTTATAGAGGGAACGAGAACACTGATGCCTTTTTGTCCCTCACACGCCTTCTCGCCTCCTACTTCCTTCTGACATTTCTGATCTCCCCTTCTCTTCCATACATCAGCATTTTTCCACCTCAGGACTCACAGTTCCTTCTCAGAGCCACGGCTCAGCTGTACGCACCCTCCTACAACCTCTTTTACTCTCTGTTTCTCTGATTCTGCATCGGTCAGCAGCATTTTCTGCCTTTTCTTTCTCTAGGCCAAGTCAGACAACCTGTCCCTGTAACCTTGCTGTGCATCTTTTCCCATGATTCAAGCATGCTCTTCATAACAAAAATTAAATTTCACTTGGCTCATTTGGACTTTTGTAGAGGGAACCAGTGTGATGGCATAAAAAAAAAAAAAAAAGAAGTCATCACTGCACTGCTCTATTCACAGACAACATAGCATCATATTCCAACAACCTGGTCCCAGTGGAACCTATTTGACTGAATCCTGTAATTTAAGCCTAGATTAATGTTTCTAAATTAGAAACAGACACAAAAACTCCAATGAAGAGACACAAACACAGCATCAGTTTGACTAAAACACACTGGTTCATTCAAATAGCAACAAACGTGCTAATGTAAAGAACCTTTCTGTAGACTCCCATATAATGACTGCTCTTTAGTAAAGGTGTAGTGTTTTAAAACGTATAGCTGTATTATATTGAGCAAGCATAGACATACTTTACCATTCATAGACAACCCTTGGGATAATAGTTCTGGGTAATTGGTGGGTATTTAGTCTGTAATTAAACTGAACAGATCTCTTCTGTCTTAAAAGGGACCTCACAACAAAATCTGACCTTTCTTTCCAGGTGGAATTTTGTCCAAATCTCAGATTAAGTTGTGTGCAATTCTGCAATAATTTACTAATTGAAATGCAGTGATATTAAAATTAGGGCCAACACTGATAAGCAAGATAATTATTTTAACATTTTGGCTGTATACAAATATATGGTGATACCAATATTAAAATACAATACTACAATGCACTGTAAATAAAAAAAGACAATACTATTTCAGTCTTTTTACTTCACAATTTCATGTTTAATTCAATATTATTTGCAGTTTCTTTGTAATTGTTAGTGAATTTCTTTATCCATTTTTTGAGGGAAAATTGTTAATCCTATACCATTTTTTCTCAGTGTATTTTGTCCAAATAAATTAGAAAATTTAATCAGTTGTTATAAATGCTACAAGTGTATTTATGCATCACAAAATTATAAAGTATGAAAAATGCATATTTATTTTAATAAAGTGTTCTTAAATATATAAGTTTTAAAAATCGGGGACATGGGCATGCACAATCTTTAAAATAGTATATGTTACTGAAGTATCTGCATCTGTTACTGTGTCTACATTCCTATTTGCTGATCTATTGATCTGATGTGAGTGAAAGAAGTAAAATCACTTTTTAGACACTTGTTAGACTGAGTTTATCCACCTGGCAGTGACTAAAATTCCCTTCTCACTCCCCTTCACATCCCTACATCCATCCATCCTCTCACAGACACGATTGTTCATCCCATTTACACCCATACTCATATTCATACCGAGGCTGAAATACATTGTAAACACATGCATGTTTCATTCACATGACATTCAGAAACTACAAACTTCGAGAGTCTTCCTCTCTTTATTCTTACAGCATTCCTCTCTTTCTTTTTCTCTGTTTCTCTTTCATGCCTCATTTTATCCCCTTCCTCCACAGCTTCCTTGTTTCTTTATTTTCCATGTAGACACCCCCAAAACAGAAAAAAAGTGACTTAATATTGTGAAACGTCTTTCTTTCTTCCCCCCATCTCCACACTTGAACATATTGTAAAAAAGTACAAACAATCAAACAAATTATGACATAAAAATTATGATGGAAATAGAATTTGTCAAGAAAAATAAATATATGTTTATGTTAAATATATGTATTTTATTATTGTATTATTTTACATATTGTATTTTTTTCCTTAAAAAATTCAACATGTATCAAAATGTTCTTTTAGTTCCTTGTTCTTATTAGAATACTGCAAGAAAAAAGAAAACATTGTTGATCCAGGGAAGAATTTCACCCACAGTAAAACAATGTCTGGCACTCTTTGTTTATACCCTATTAAAACATAATGAATAGAAATAGCCCTGATCCCATTAATGCTTAGCTTAGTGAAAGTAAGGCCTACGGAGGTGTAAAGTATCGACACAGTGAAAGTCAGGATGTTTTGTCTTGTGAAGCATGGGAAAACCTTTTAGATGCTAAAGATGCTGAAAGTGCACTAAAATCCAATCTAATGGATTTAATAAGCTGCACTGGTCAGGTCTCTGCGGTCCTGAGCACATACCACGGACACAGCCTCACATGTACAGCTAGCTTATTCACAGAGAATGTCAACTTGAGCCTGATTGCAGAACACTGGGGGTGGGAAATTGTCAATTGAAATTGAAAGCAATTGTGAAGGGTGGATCGCTACTGACAAATAACATAAAGAAGTGTGTGTCTAGTGTTTACTTTGAACACAGATGCTGACAAAGTCTGAATACAGACAGGTTTGTTTAGGGTCTTATCAGCATTTCACAGCCAAGCTTTCACAATCAAGCTCACTTGCAAAGATTCGGTGTCAACTTGAGCTGACAGAATACTTCTATACTTCAGTCACATCTATAGTTATGTTAAGTGTAGACATAATGGCTCATTAGATTAAGGTCTTTTGGCCATGCTCATACTGCAGCTCATTCTGGCCAAGAACAATTTACTTAAAAAGAAAAAAAGCAACTGACTAAACAAGTAAAGGGACCAACCACAGGTTATTTAGTATTTATGTGGTGTTTAGCAGGTTTATATGAAATAGGTTATGCTGCATGCAATTTTAGACAGACAGGAAAAAAATGTAAGTAGAAACTATGAAACACAAAGCATTTTAGTGAATTGTGTGTGTGTGTGTATAATATATATATACATATATATATATATATATATATAGATAGATAGATAGATAGATAGAGAGAGAGAGAGAGAGAGAGAGAGAGAGAGAGAGATTTACATAAATTTACATGCTATAAATGTTTACATTATTACAGCTGATTGATTGTTTTAGGCATTATTTTGGACAATGAGCATTTGTTCACCTCATTCAAATGCTCAAACTTCAATAAAATACATTAAAGGGATAGTTCGTGAAAATTGAAAACGAAAATTACTCCATGATTTACTCACCCTCAAACCACACACAGTTGGTGTATATGACTTTGTTCTTTAAGATGAATACAATCAGAGTTATATTAAAAAGGCAGTGAATGGGGGGGTAATAAAGGCCTTCTGAAGCGAAGCGATGTGTCTATTTATGAAGAATATCCATATTTAAAACTTCTAGCTTAGAGATTATGGTTTATATATTTAAATATGGATATTCTTCTTACACAGATGCATTGATTCACTTCAGAAGGCCTTTATTAACCCCTGGAGCCACGTGGAGCACTTTCTTTGATGGATGGATGCACTTTATTCTTCTTCAAAATCTCAACCACTATTCACTGCCATTATAAAGCTTGGAGGAGCCAGGACATTTTTAACATAACTCCGATTGTATTCGTCTGAAAGAAGAAAGTCATATACACCTAGGATGGCTTGAGGGTAAGTAAATTTGGGTGAACTGTCCCTTTAAATCCTGCTTGAGAAGTTGGTTATTTACTTCATGACATATAAAATTCACACCGCCCGCTGCTGATTTCTGTCTCACTCAGCGTGTGTCATCCACAGCAGTGTGTCAGTGTGTGCGGGAGCTGATGGCTAACGTCATCATGAAGCAGAAAGGGTGAGAAAAGTGCTGCCGTCATCTCATGCACTCGTCAACTCATAATCATTTCCGAGACTAAAAAGGCTAATTTTTGCCAAACAGCTTTAGTGATAATTGGATTGGCCAAGACTTAGAAAGTGAAGTCTACTGGGAGTTAAGAGCCAGATGTGACACCATCATCAGAGCACTCAGTCTGTGGTTTTGCATTGACACTTTAAATGTTACTATAGGCTACATGTCCATGTCAATAAAAGAGCACTGTTATGAAAACTTAAGCACACGGGCCATCACCTTCACACGTGAATCCATCACACGTGATCTCCACTTTCTTTGAAACTTAGAAAAAGAAGAAGTGTCATCAGTGTAGCTTTCTTTTTATTTAAGTATGATACTAAGCAAATAGAAGGGAAGTTAACTTGCACTAAAGCAGATCACTTTTTATTCATTAGGCTGGTGTACTGTATCCAGTTTCTGTCTACCCAAAGAGGCATTCCGGTCTAGATCAATGGGAAATTCATTTTCAACTCCCTTGGCTTCTGATCAAAACGTCATTTTGCCAAAAACAGCACTGAGATCAAATTCATCCACTGATGCCTGCACATCTAACTTGAAATAGAGATGAGAATCCATATGATATGATACATTGGGTCAATTGGATTCCACAAACACAATGTAACACAGACAAACTTAATACTAATATTAATAAGTGGTGCTTTTTAGGGGAAGCCAATACTCCAAGTATTAAACTTCAGTACTTATATCAATGTGCTACATGAATGATACCTCAAACTGAGTGGTTTGTTATTCTGTTACTTTGTAAGCAACACCCAAGAAATCACCAAGAACACCCTAAATATCACCCCAAACCCCCAAAAAACCTCTAGAAGAGATCACTCAGAAATCTCAGGCATTTACATAGCAACATGTTTTCAACCATTTAAAACAGTGAAGCAGCTGCTTAACACCCTTTCAATCACCCACCACACTTGACCAAATTTTGTCATTTTGTTTAGCAAATGTAAATTTAGCATCAGGAAAATCTGGTGTTGAAACAGTGGCTCTAGCACAACGAAGAATTATCCTGACTCCATGCAAATGCATGATTACATTGCACTCTGTCTGCCTGGTTTACTGGCACGTTCCAGAACCACAGAAGCTTTTAGTGGCTGAGTTGCAGATCAATGTCTATTCAACACATGGATGGACAACAATAGATACAACATAAGAGAGAAAAGGAAACCCAGAGGGAAAGAAAGAGACCAAGAGAGCAGGAAAGGAGAACGAGAACGTGATGCAGCAACAAGAACAGAACAAGGCTATTTAAGGAATGTGAAAGCCACTGCGGAGCTCTGTGACTGAAGCCTAATTGGACAGGTCTAGTCACAGAGGATACAAGTACATTAAGGTCGAGTCTTACATTGACTTACTAACCCAAACCCCATTCTATCTCAGCCCCCGTCCACATATTTCTCATCTCTCAGACTCAAGTTACCTGATAACACGAGTGTCCCGCTACTGCTGGAGCGCCGCAACATGCGGAGGCCCTCGGACCAGGAGCGGGACTTGGGCAGGCGGCGGAAGAAGCGTCCCAGGCGCTTGGAGACCTGTCCGAAGCAGGCGCTGGCCACCGCCTCCTCCGTCCTCATCTCCGGCAGCATGACCGCCGCTATCTGCGGCCTGTGGCGGCCATGACCCCAGTGCCACCACTGCGTCCCACTCCAGGTGCCGGTCCGTGAGCGGCCTCCGTCCCGGTTGGGGCTGGGCGCCTGCAGCTCCGTTGCGTCGTGGTGTGGGCTCCCTGCGCCAGTCGCTCCTGTGTGTCCACCATCGCAGGGCTGCGCTCGGTTTTGTGTTGTGCACTGAATGCCCCCCTCCTCCCTGCCTTTCTGCCACCCTGCACCCCTACCCTCTGACACAATCGCCCCCTCCGCTGACTGATGGTACTTTCTCTCCTGTTCTTGTCTCTCTGCGTCCGTGCTCTTGTTTTTCTCATGCAGTGCAGAACTTGTACCAGCTCAGACTGCACCCACTCATCCTGCTCTCTGCAGCATGTTTTTCACTGAATCCTTAAAGGCACAGCCGCACTGCTCTCCTGCCTCCTACTCTCTTTTTCCTCTCCTTCCCTGTCCTTCTCCCTCCATCTCAATCGATCCGTCAATCTCTCTCTCTTCCTCCCTCTATGCCTCTCTCCTGTCACTCTGTGCCATCGTGCCACTTCCTGTGTGAGAATACAGTCCCACGCTTGGAGAAACCTGTTGTCCTGAAGGACGTCTCAAGTTCTGAACACATTAGCCCTCCACTCCACACCTTCCTCATTCCCTCTCGTGTATATCTATAAATAAAGAGAATTTGGAGCAGTGTCTTGCTCCATTTCTCTCAACAACAACTATTACAGCATCAATGAAGGTTTACCTACAACTTGATAACCTCAATAAATCACCTTGCCCTCATGTGCACATTTTTCAATTCAGATATTCAGATGTTAGATTTTCCAGAAATGAATGCATATTAGCGATTTAATATCCCAAATTAGAGATTCAGAGATTTGTTATGCCAAATTAAATTCATATGAATTAGCTAATACCAATAATGCACCTTATATTTCAATTTAGAGATTCCGAACTTTGATGATGCATAAATAAAAGCATATTAATCATCACAAAGCTCATTAATGCACCTAATATTCAAATTCAGAGGTTGGATTATCCAAAAATAAATGCATTTTAATGGCCAAATAGCTCACAAATGCACCTCATGTTTCAATTTCAATATATAGAGGTTTGGTTATCATAAAATAAAGCATATTATTGATTTAGGCTAATATCAAAAAGCTCATTAATGCACCTCCTATTCAAATGTAGCGGTTTAGAGTTTGGATTTTCCCAAAATACATTCTGAATGATCGAATAGCTCAATAATGCACCTTGTATTTCAATTTAGGTTTGGTTGAGGTTTGGTTATCATAAAATATAGCATATTATTGATCTAATATATCAACAAGTCTATTAATGCATCTCATATTCCAATTTAATACCATAATAGCTCAAAAATGCACTTCATATTCCAATTTATAGATTCAGAGGTTTGGTTATTCCAACATAAATTCATATGACTTAGCTAATAAATGTATATATAAATGCATATTGTATACACTGTGAATAGATCTAATACCTCAATAACGCACCTCATATTCCAATTTAGAGATTCAGAGGTTTGATTATTGTAAAGGTTTAATGAGCTAATGCTTGAATAATACACCTCAATACATCTCATCTGCATCAAGAAACAACTGATTTACATTTATAAAGCAAAACTTGCCTCATTTAACCAAATACTACCCCAGTGTTTAGCCAAAACCTAGAACAAATCAACCAATGCATATTTGGCTTTTGACTTCTGTTGACTATAATAGATGGGGTGGCACATTTCCTGCTGTCCTCACCCCAGGTCTCTCAAAACAGAGAGCGAGTCTGAGAGAGATAGTGGTAAAGAGAAGTAGCCAAGGGCAGCCTAATTATAGCCTGATATAACTCCCAACGGTTCTGTCATACTTTTGCATACTCACTCCTCCTGTTCAGCAATAACTGCCCCGTACACCCCGTCACAGACCTCATTAACACATCTTTACTTCACACACGCATGAAACACAGCCCACTCTACACCTCCAACTCAAACTGACTGCCTGATACTAATATCAAACCAATGAAGCCTTCATGCACTAGCTGCCTATCCAACCTCTGAATACTGTGAAGTCACAGTACTCAAACAGGAAGTGATGATTTAACAGGCCCAGTCCATCTGTCGCTTGAGGTGAATGTTGTATTGAGAAAGTAGACAAAGCTTCTGCTGTTTAACCGTGTGTTTCAACAAGGATAACTCTGTGCACACATAACCACTAAAACATCTACAACATGAATAACATGTTTTCAATGGGTTTTTGTGGTGCACCCAGTCAAACTTGTGCCAGGGGTTTGATTTAGTTTGCAAAATTTAGAATTGGGGAAGCATCCAACTTGATTTACAAGTTTTCACATCTTGTTTAACTGAAAAAAAAAGACTGGGATGTAAAAGCTATAAATGTTTCCATTTCAGTTGAAAGAATAGACAGCCAAGTATAACGCAGACATCTCATATTTCTCTCCTAATAAGTTGAAGTATAAATGCTAATATTTAAGAACTTTTATTTTTTTACATTTACGGCTGAATCCAGAGCTTCCAAAGATCAGAAAGTAAACAACACATTACATCTACCCAGCAGCATCCCTTTACCCCATCAAGGCCAAAAAGAAAACATTCCTCTTTCTATTACAGTGTGTCTGAAACTTTTAATTAAAAATCAATCCGATGTCTGACTGGCATCCATGAGCTATAATCCATCTGCAATATGGCTAAAAACAGTTTTACTTCAGCATGGATTAAACTCAAAGACAGACAGGCAGCGTCCCTCCATTGCAGACGGATACTGTATGTGCTGAATTGGGTGGGGGAGGTTGCCAAAAACCCAGCCAGATTAGACTAATAAAGCCAGACTGAAGGAGAGGGAGAGAGCAGGTAAGTCTGATGCTTTGAGACAGGCCCATGCAGCGAGGGACGCTTTTTAAGACACTCAGTAACTCTGAGTCACACTAGCAGGGAGGTGGAGGCTACCTGAGGTTCATTCTCCTTGACTAAACCTTGAGACCTTGTTTAAACCTGCAGTGACTCAGCCTAACACTCATCCGTCAGATAAAGGGAATATAATTCAGAAACAGAACTTTATAATGGCAGTACTAAACACAATGGAGCATGCCTTTTACAATCCGTTTAGCCATGCATTTGGGCAATCGAAGACCAATGAGAGGTTTCAGGTTTTGACAGTGTATATTGACTGAGCAAGAAAGAGCTGCCTTAGAGGAACATTTTATTGTTCAAAGGATATTCTTTTATCACTCAGGAGATTTAATAGAGATTCCAGATATGTTTCTCATAAAAATTCATTGAATTTTAAATGGGACTATTGTTTATATATGGTAAGAGGACATACTGGGAAAAAAGCTAAAAAATGTGGTAACATCTAAATTAAGTGATTCTATCCAAAAAGGTATGCAGATTGGTCCAAAATTATTTAACAACATGCAATTAACTTAAAACCATGTTACACCAACAAAACAAAACTTAAATGTTAGATCTGATAGAAATAGCTCCCTTAGCAACAATTGTTACTACTTTTTATAGTGTATATATTTAAATAATAATAAAAATAATATGTACTGAATACCACAGATCAAATAATCTAGGAAGAATCTGATGAGAAATGTTTGAAGTCATATTTAAAATAAATGTAATTTCTTATTGTATATTTTTGTATTTTGGTTTATTGGCTAATGAGTGAAGTGCAAGACTCTGACACTATTCAGAGACTATTAAAGGGATAGTTTATCCAATAATGACTTTCTTTTTCTGAAGAACACTATAAATTCCTTTTTTCATCAAGGAAAACAACTGAGAATCAGTTGACTTTAGCAAAAGTCTCCATTTGTTCTCTTATGAATTGTATTGTTATCTAAGAGAAACAATTTATTTATTAAAGAGACCTCATTTGTGATTTTTCTTTCCTTTGGGAGAGAGTATGAGCACAAAGGAACTGTTTATAGGCAAACGTAACCACTGATGTTCTCTGACTGCCTCTTTCATTCATTGTGTATAATTACGGGCTGTGTGCACTAAAATGGTGATCTGTAGTAGTCAAGATGCTCCATCTTTAGCCCGTCTGCACCACCGCAACCTCTTAAATACACCATTTTCCAGCATGCTCCAAGACACTTCTAAACAAAAAAAGCAACAATTACAAACTACAATGTTGTGCTTTACCCATGATTGACTTCTGGTCATGTGCAATAACTCTGCTAGGGGCATCTCAACATACTTGAGAAAAGAAACCAGTGCTTATGGTGAAGGCATATCAGGACATGCTCTTGGAATGCTACACAAAACCCCCATGAACTGAAAATGGCAAAATTTAGAATTTGGAAATCCCCAGTGTATCCCATTCTGATTCTTAGTGACAAACCACAACAAAACTACCAGGATAGATTACACCCAACCCTGGTATTTACAACAAATGTTGAGGAGAAAGAGGAACACGTGTTTAAAACTCCTGCGGTTTCAATGAAAATAGTGGAACTCTATGAAATGTGATAAGGAGCTTCTGCAAACACACTTTCATTGCTCAGTATGGGAGAGATACAACATTCTGCTCAACTGGCTATACTGTTCCTTTAAAGGGGTCATATGATGCAATTTCAAGTTTTGCTTTCTTTTTGGTGTGTTACAAGCTGTTGGTGCATAGATAAGATCCCTGAAGTTGCAAAGACTAAAGTCTCAAAACCAAAGAGATATTCTTTAGAAAAGTTAAGACTCTGCCACGCCCCCCTAAAACGGCTCATTCAAACACGCCCCCACATGTCTAAGTCACGATGTGGAAATATTTGCTAAATGCAGCCCAAATGTTCACGCAAAGAAAGAAGGCATGGTTTCAGTAACCTCAGTAGTGTTGATGCAGTCATGTCAGGGAGAAGCTGTGTGTTTCTAGGCAAAAGCAAAAGCACTTTATTTGGCCTTCCGAAAGGAGATGCATTTAGGAATCATTAAGATTACTTACAACAGAACAGCACAACCCAAATATTATCACAACGCATTTTATGGACGACCGTTTCATGAAACTAGGAGAGGAGGTAATTCTGACTTTGCTATGACAATCTGGCGCTTCTGAATCAGCTACTGTATGTTTTGTTATTAGTTTAATTATTTGCTATTGACTGCTCAAATGCAGAGTTTTGCGCGTTGTGTGTGTGTATGTGTGTATGTGTGCGAGAGAGAGAGTCACATCACAGCTTTGTGTGTGTGTGTGTGTGTGTGTGTTTTGTGTGTGTGTGTTTTGTGTGTGTGTGTGTGTGTATTTTGAAGAATGTTTCAACTATTTTAATCAATACAATGGACCCACTGGCTTTTATTGTATGGTCAAAAAATACTAGAAAGAAAGGCATTTTTTTATTTTTAGGTGACCTATTCCTTTAAAGGGACTTTTTATAAAGAAAAATAATAAAGAAAGGACTAAGGGTGGGTTAAAGAGACGCCCAAATTTGACTTTGAACTGGAAGGGCAGAACAGTCATTGGGGTTAAATGTATAATTCTATAATCATCCCCAACTTCTAAATGACACACTCCATAAACCCCTGTAATTTCGCTGTCTGCCTCTTATGAAGCCGTTCACTGCAGTACCTTTTCCAAAAGAGAACTGCTGACACACTGCTAACTCAGCAACGCTTTACACATGCACACACACACTGTACACGAGCAAACAGATGCACCATGTGCACACACACAAAACTAAACACACAGGCTGAACCTTACGATCTCAGGGTGCATTGGGGTAAACTCATTCATTTCAGATCACGGTAGGACATTCTAGCACTGTATGAATTTAATCTCTCAGACTGTGTTGGCGGAGCTTTTTTTGAAGCTATAACGTCATTCTATTCTACTACATCATCCACAGATCTATTTCTGTATCTGTAAGCAAAAATTAAATGGAATTTGATTTTGGTTCTCTTTTACAAACCTGTCCAAGGAAGTTATATTTATAACATAACTTTTTGTTGTACCAGCCCTTTAAAAGCAAGTGAGTTAGATGAAATGCATAATGAAACAGTGGAGTGCAGCAACAGCAATACCAGAGCAGAGGCAAAGCATGCAAACAGAGGAAGCAAGTACCTCTAAACCATAAAATCCAAAATGATTCAAACAGGGTAATAGGATCCCACTTCAGATTCTTACTTTATTTATTTAAAAGGCAAGTGTACCTAACTCCCATGCTTCAAATGTTTCTCATTCCTATCTCTAGACAATCAGAAACCTCTGTGGGTGACAGTACTTCATTTAGGAATCCCCAAGGATCTGGAGGGGGTCGTCAGATATCCATCTTCCCCTTCATATACAACTAATCAAACATAAATAACGAAATAACGAAAAATAAATAACGACGAATAACGAAACAGAAAAACAAACAATGACCTCTGCTGGGAACTTCCCCCTCATCCTCCGTAAACCCTCCACATGTATCAGCATGCTTCATCTTGATTAAACATACACTACTGGAAGTTCCTTTAACACTGGAGCCGCACAAACAACCCCTTCAGCAGAACAAAACAAACACTTGTGTACTTTATAAACACGTACGTATATGGACATTCCTCAATGCATCTCTCTTCTATCAACTCCTTTTTCTTTCTTTTCTAGCCATCTCATGGTTTTGGTTTTAAAATAATGCTGAACAGTTTTTTTTGAAGAGATTTAAATTGCTTTAGAGATTTTTCCCTCTTCCTCACAATTTAAACACTTATCAAGCCTTTTAGTTTAGAGAGTCTTTTACGTATACTGAAAACATACAACAAATGAACATAACGATTTATCTACCTTTAAGTCCATCCATCCATCCAACCAACTATTTATTCATCTGTATCTGTCCATCAATCCATTCAACTATATTTCAATCTATACACCTATCTATTCATCTGTTCATTATTTATCCATCCGCCCAACTATCTGTTTATCCTCGGACCAATCGTCCATTCATCCCCCTACATTCATCTATTAATTTGTCCATCCATCCATCCAACTCTCAATCCATTTGGCCATCCATCAATTCATCCATCTATCATTCCTCTTACCCCTTCTAATATGCACCCATTTAATCCTGCATCCGTTTGTCCATCCATTATTAAATCCAAACTATAAATCTATTTTTATCTTTCTAACCTGCCAATCATTTGTCAATGCATCCATCCACTCTACCAGGTCCGGTGCCAGGGGGGGGGGGCATTCGCTGGCCGTACCCCCCCCCCCCCCCCCAACGAGTTACTGTACCCCCCTCCTTGCTGAACGTGATCGATTTCGAAAGCGAAACCGATAAAACAGCGCTCATAAGAAAGCGATTGCATGCTTTAGCGAGCGTCAGCAACTGCACGCGTTCACAGATTGCACGCCCCCCCCCACAAACAACGTGATTTGTGCCCCCCCCCCCAGAAATTAAAATGCCCCCCTGATGGAGGTGCCAGGCTCTGCACTCTACATCCATCTATCTATTCCATGATCTATCTATCTATCTATCAGTATTTGCACATTTATCCATCCATCCAGCCCATTTATCCATCAGTTCTCTTTTTTTACATTTATCCATCCAGCCCTTCATCTGTTTCCATCAGTACAATTCATCCATCCATTCTGCATTCATCCAGCCTTCTTTCTATCCATGCTTCCCTCAGACTTCCCTAATCTTCGGACTGTTCATCTATCCATCCATCTCTCCGTTTATCTAAGGTCAGGTGAGGAGAGACAGCGGTCACTTACTTTGACACTTTAGCGCAGCGCTGCTGATCTGGCGGTTGCAGGCGTCGCACCAGTCCTGGCTCAGCCGTCCAGAGATGAAGATGTGGCCCTCTCCCCTCTCTGCCTTCACCCGCGGGTCTCTCTGGTTGAAGATGGACCATGCCTCCCTCCTGAGATGCTCGCTTCGCATCTTCACTACTCCTGACCTTGCCTGTGTCAGCTTGTCGATCGCCAGTCCTTCCAGTTCGTCTGTCGGGCGGCTGAAGTTTGACCGCGCCGAGAGATTGCGAACTTCTTCTGGGGATGAAGACGCATGGATCTTTGCCGTGTCCTTCACCGAGCTTCTCCGGCTCCCGGCACTGTATCTGCGAAATATCCCGTTATTATTGTTCGCGTTCTCTCGGTCCATGTCCACAATCGGTCCGTCCATATTACTACGTGGCGAGGCGCCACGGCTGTGTGACGCTGAAGGCGGCTCGTGATTGAAAAACGCGAGCGATGCTGAGACTGCGGCTCTCCCACTGTCCATATCACTCGCTCCGTTTCGCGTGATGATCTTGTCCAGCGACCATTTACGCGTGAATTTCTTCCTGTCGCTCGACTTCAGTTTGTGGAATAGTTGCTGATCCGAGTCGAGGTGGTGTTGAGCAGGGTGCTGTCCTAAAGTGACGGACGCCATGTCTTTCGGCTAAGAGTTGTATGTGGGCAGAATACAAACTAAATTGAAGCGCCAGCGGCCAGAGTGTGACGCGCGCACTTTAAATGTCACTGGTTGCGCGAACCTGCCCCTCACAAACCCATGATCTTATCGCTCACTTCTGTTATTGCACTACACATTAGAAGAAAGAGAATTTAAAAAATACCAAGACTGCCCCCACAAACTCATGATTTTGTCGATCACATCTGTTTTCCACTATATATGAGAGGTCATTTTAAAAATGGCATGAATAAACTTTGTCGTCACTGTAATCGAGTTTATAAGAATCTCGTTTACTGTACAACTCATAGGTTCTGTAATTTTTTTTACATTTATTTTGTTCAGATGAATAGTCACATTTCAAATATATTTGTATTGTGCATTTTTCTAACTATTTTTACATCTATATGTATTGTAACATCTGAAATATAGCCTACATGACATACATATTACATGACAATGTGTAGTTTACTGTATTATATTTAAAATAAGATGATAATGCTTATTAATAAAATATTTTTTAATAAAAATGATTTTCACCAATTGTGTTCATGTATTTATTAGCGCCATATATAGTCTTTACATTTAAAGGATACCTCTTACCTCACAAAACAGAAGTGAAAATGTAAAAAAAAATCAAAACATTTAACACGCAAGTTTACAAACTGGCAAACGGAAAATTAATAAAATTCCATTTGAAGTCAAACATATGCAAGCTTTGACAGTGAATCGCAGCTAGTCTCTGTAAGGTCACCATAGTTCCCCAGAGTGAGGAATTCCCCTTAACTCACACTCTGTATCGTGCCGTCAGAGCCCACCAAACACATCTTTCACTTTCCATATGGTAATGTTCTGTAATACAGCAAGGTAAGAGTCTATTGACTCTTGTCAGTATTTGCAGGATGATAATATTTGGAGTCATTTGTACAGTTCACACATTGTCAAATAAACAAAGCCTCCTCTAGTGCTCCATGCTGTGTGATACTCTGTTGTGATCAGTAGACTAATTAAATAAGTGCTATTGCACAGTTCTCTCTCAAAAACGGAATCAATTACAAAGCAGACTGAACTCTTCTCTCTTTATCCCATGACTGTGCAATAATTACACCATTAATGTCAGCTGAATGCACTGTGCCATCAATATTTAAGTCTCATGAAAACTGCTGTAGTAGATCTATATTTCTATTTTCTTGGCTGTTAAAGTCAATACTACTAGATTGCATGAAGATAAAATGCAGTAACTACATGAACACTGAATCTGAGAAATATGACTTTTGTGATTCATATCAAATCAATCAAAGTGCAGTTTTAAACACTCCTGTTATCCTTTAATCTGTCATAGGACAGTTCAGGGACTCGAGACCAGTCATAACTCCATTTGTGCATCACTACACATCATGCAATTTCAGCTGCCTGCCCTGGTAACAGCCATTACGCCATTAATCTGTTCTTTATGGTTTGAGGGGTTCAACCAAGGACATTCTTTTGAGATGTTTTGTTTTGCTTTCCCTTTAGCTCACTGGTCCAGGCTCTGTAAATATAAATATTTTGTTGTGCAATCTTTGAGGTCTTCATGGTCTGTTGGCTTGAGGTACTTTCTTCTCCACTGGAAGTGTAGCGGTAACTACTGCAAGGCTTAAAAAGATGTTGTCTTGTTAAATTTGAAAGGATTTTCTACACAAAAATGTTGGTTGTACACAAAAACATTCACAGCTAAACACCATACAGTACCTTTCTATCATGTTGTTGTTATTCTGTAGCTCCTGTGCCACAGCCTCCATTTCAACCTTTAACCTGTTCATTCTGGAAAAAAAAAATATTTTTATTTATATATTGAACTGATAAACGCTGTGTCATCTACAATGCAATGACATACTTGAGAATCATGTGCTCATCTTTTTTCTGTCCATCCACCCCCTCAGCTCCTACAGGCTGCTGGAGAGCTCCAAGAACAGCTCTGTCCAGAACCTGCAAAGATGGAAAGGAACATGGTCAGGATGCTCTATATCCAAGCTTTTTGAGGATCAGGAACTGTATAAACGTCTGACTTCAGAATAGTATGTTAGGTTTAGGCAGAAAGATATGTGAATTATGAGCAGGAATTAAGGAGAGGATCATACCTGACGCTGCTACTGTAGCCATGATTAGACTCTCCTTACTTATTTATAGTGCTGGGCAACGATTACATTTTTTTTTTTTTAATCGCGATTAATCACATGATTTTTCTGTGATTAATCGCGCTTAAGCGTGTTATGCACAAAATTCAACAATGAATTAAAATGTAGTGTATTGTGCACTTTTTTCATTTAAAAGTATTGCTATATGAACAAAAGTGCAATAACATTTGGTTTGCAAATACTAATTTGATTAATGTAATCAAATAAAATTATAAAACCAAATCTATTTGGCACTGCAGGGCATTAACGTTTTTATAAAAAAATATTGTATAGTTTGCTATAGAAAAACAAGTTATGCTCAGAGTCCAGAGCCTCGATCATAACATTATCCCCCAGTTTCACAGACAAGGCTTAAGCCTAGTCCTAGACTAAAATGTAAGTCTTAGCTGTTTCAACTGAAATAAACTTGCACTGAAATATATCTTAAAATATATCAGTACCTTTGTTTTGTCTCAAGATGCACCCCAGTAATGTTTTTTTCTAAGCATGTTTATAAAAATGACTTAAATGTCCTGATTGAACTATGGCCTAATCCTGGCTTAGTCTAAGCCCTGTCTGTGAAACTGGGCCTATAACAGGCACCTTTCCGAGTAGAGACCTGCACTATCGCAGGACCCAACGCAGCAGAGTGTGGCACGGGACAACACTTGATGGGCAAGTGCGGGTGGGTAGAGACTTGTGTGTGTGGGATGCGGGAGAATAAGTGTGTACTCACACTAGGCAAAGTTAACCATTCATTTAGTCGGCCATGGCTCGGTTGGAAGTTAAACATCTATTTGTTTATTTTTTTAATTTATTATAAATTTATTTATTTGTTATTTTCTGTTAAAAATAACAGTGAACAGTGGTTTGTGAATGTTGATGCTTAGCCTAAATAATTTTATCGAGAGTGTTCATGTGAGGGCTGCTGCAGTCTTGGGCCCACCCCAAATACCCTCATTAGTTGAGACGCGTGATGATGCCCATCACAAGCCAGTATTGATCAACATCCCACCACTCCTGTGACCAATGGTTTGTCTGTATGTGTATTCAGAACCAGTGAGCAACGGGTTTTCATAATAATAATAATAAAAACTGCATTAATGCGGTTAATAAAATAATTGTCGTCACTAATTAATTAATGCGTTAACGCGATAATAATGCGTTAACTTGCCCAGCCCTGCTTATTTATTAATTTATTCTGAACTGAGAAAAAACCCCTCATAAATTCATAATGAAATGTAGCATAGTTGAGGTCAAAACTAAGGTCAAAATAAACAATAACCACTGTGTAAAATACAAATCTGCCCTCACAGACATTATTTCCAGATGAGCTTGAGCCCAGAGTTAGTCAAAAAACTAATTTATTGTGCAATTTTAACAGAGGCTGTGCGAGGAAAAACAGAAATGTTCACTTTAGATGGCATTAAAATTAGAGTCTGTGAAACACAAATTTTCTCTAATGGCTCGTTTCCACCGAGCGGTACGGTACGCAATTATGTCCGTTTCCATTGTCAGAAGCAGTGAATGGTACCAAAAAAGGGAACCTTACCGTACCACTTTTTTGGTACCCTTCCATTGGGGTACCTAGCACAGCAAAGGGTACCAAAAGGGTGGAGCTAAACTCACGACAGAATGTTGATTGGTTGACTAGAATTGTCACTTTTGCGTGATACAAGGGGATAAAGCTTCTCCTTCACTCGTTCCACTTTGCTGTCCATGAGTGTTGGGCTTATTTACATCAGAGTGCACAAACACAAAAGAATACGACAGTGTATTTTATAATTTTATATTTTCACACAGACAATAGCCGTTTCTCAATATGCGTTCTTTTCTGTTCTTGTGGACTTGTGAAATGTCACTGCCCAAAAACCTGCGCAATTTTTGTGTCATGAAATGTAGTTTTAAGAGTTTTTCAGGTGAGAATGTAGATGTTTAAAACTGAAATCTGCGGTTTATTTATAAAGATGGCACCTGTTTGAAAATTTGCTATGCAGATTTTGGAGCTCCAGGCGATCATCGGGCGCTCAGTGCTCATGTATCTGCCTAGAGCAGCCTTAGCTCGGCTAGTCTTTCCGACATTAGCCACTGGCTCTGATGTCTCTGTAGTGATTAAACATGAGATACAATTTGTTTTGGGTATATTTAACAGGCATTTGTGGTCTCATGAAGCTATTATTTGTTCCTGGTCATATCGTTTTGGCTGAGCACAAAGTTATGTTTAACTTTAAATATTTATTTTGAACTTTACCGTAGTACATCGCTGACTTTGTAGCATACGCTTGACTGAATTGTTTGCTTTTGTCTTTATTTCCTCTTATATAAGCCTCTTATATTTTGTACTTATACTTTTATAATGGCTATTATTGTTAAAGTCCCCCTGAGGTGAAAATCAAGTTTTTTATGTTGTTTATTTGTCTACGATTTGGATGAACTCACTGACACCGTGACATCCTACATTAGTTTCTGTGAGGACATGTGTGTACCTACCAGGACTTATTTAACATTTAACAACGACAAACCTTGGTTCAGTACAAAACTCAAACAGCTTCGCCTGGCCAAAGAGGACGCCTACAGGAGTGGGGAAAAAGCCTTGTACAAACAGGCCAAATACACACTGAATAGGGAGATAAGAGTGGCAAAGAAGAACTACGCTGGAAAGCTAAAAAAAACAGCTTTCAAGCAACGACCCTACATCAGCGTGGAAAGGCCTGAAAGCCATCACCAGATACAAGACCCCTCCCCCCAGCACTGAGGCCAATCAACAACTGACTGAAGACCTGAACAGTTTTTACTGTAGGTTTCAAAAACAAAAGCCTGGTCTGACACCCCACACCCACTCTGACCATCCCACAACACAGCCATCAACACCCTCACCCTCCCCCTCCCTCCCCCCTACTGTTTCTCAGCCTGTAATCAAGATCTGTGAAGAAGATGTAAGCAAAGTCTTCAGGAGACAGAAGATAAGGAAAGCCAAAGGCCCAGACGGTGTCTCTCCAGCCTGCCTCAAAGCCTGTGCTGTTCAGCTATCATCCATCTTCACATTGATCTTCAATAGATCACTGGAGCTGTGTGAAGTCCCCTCCTGCTTCAAACGCTCCACCATCATCCCTGTACCCAAGAAACCAAAATTCACAGGACTTAATGACTACAGACCTGTTGCTTTAACGTCTGTGGTGATGAAGTCATTTGAGAGGCTCGTGTTGGCTCACCTGAAGGACATTACTGGACCCTTGCTGGACCCCCTGCAGTTTGCTTACCGAGCAAACAGGTCTGTGGATGATGCAGTCAACATGGGATTGCACTACATCCTCCAACATTTAGACAAACCAGGGACTTATGCAAGGATCCTGTTTGTGGACTTCAGCTCCGCTTTCAACACCATCATCCCGGACACCCTTCAGAATAAACCGACACAGCTCTCCATCCCCACCTCCATCTGTCAGTGGATCACCAGCTTCCTGACAGACAGGCAGCAGCTAGTGAGGCTGGGAAAATTCTCATCCAACACCTGCACCATCAGCACTGGAGCTCCTCAGGGTTGTGTTCTCTCCCCACTGCTCTTCTCCCTCTACACCAATGACTGTACCTCTAAAGACCCCTCTGTCAAACTCCTGAAGTTTGCAGACGATACCACACTCATCGGCCTCATCCAGGACGGTGACGAGTCTGCTTACAGACAGGAGGTTAAGGAGCTGGCTGTCTGGTGCAGTCTAAACAACCTGGAGCTCAACACGCTTAAAACTGTGGAGATGATCGTGGACTTCAGGAGAAACCCCCAGCTCTCCCCCCACTCACTATCATGAACAACTCTGTGAATGCAGTGGAGTCATTCAGGTTCCTGGGAACCACCATCTCTCAGGACCTGTAGTGGGACACTCACATCGACTCCATCATGAAAAAGGCCCAGCAGAGAATGTACTTTCTTCGTCAACTGAAAAAGTTCAACCTGCCACAGGCGCACATGACACAGTTTTACTCTGCTGTTATTGAGTCGGTTCTGTGCTCTTCTATAACTGTATGGTTTGGGTCAGCCAGCAAATCAGATATAAGAAGACTGCAGCGGACTGTTAGGACAGCAGAAAGGATCATTGGTGTGCACCTGCCCAGCCTTCAGGATTTGTACTACTCCAGAGTGAAGAAACGGGCAGGTAACATCATCACAGACCCCTCTCACCCTGGACACGACCTGTTTGCGCTTCTCCCTTCAGGCAGACGCTACAGATCTCTGTGCACTAGAACATCTAGGCATAAAAACAGTTTTTTCCCCTATGCTATCTCCAGCCTATCTCCAGCCTAAACAACTAACACAGGAATTATTACCCGTGTTCTGTAATTCTCTAACCCTAATTCTTGCCTGTAATTCATCCCCCATCTCTAATTATTTACTCTCTCTAGTACTATGTAAATATGTATGCATAATTTTCTATACAGCTGTATATATAGAGTAAATAAGGCACAAATCTGTACATAAATCTTCTGTTCCAGATTCAGACACATTATTATTATTATTATTGTTAAGGCTTATTTAAATGTTCTGTTCTCATGTCAGATATGTATGTTTATATGTATGTATGTATGTATGTATGTATGTATGTATGCATGTATGTACCAAGAGCTTCTTAAAAACCACAACAAATTCCTCGTGTGTTTGCACACACTTGGCGAATAAAGCTGATTCTGATTCTGATGTGGTGTTTTTAATATGCTTTTAAACAAACCATGTGCCAATCCATTTATCAACACCATTGCTGAGTATTTTCTCCTTAAAACTGTAGTTTCCCATTGGCAGTCCCAGAAACGCGGTTTGAAACAGGCCTTTTATTGCTACATCACAAAATTCAATAACCATCAATGACTATCCTTAGCATATCACTTACTGTGCTGCAAAGCAGAGGGTCTAGTGAGAAGGCAGCCAGGTTAATCCGGTAACAGTTATATTTTTCTGTAGATGTTTAGCTAACTGTTAATATTTCCCGTTTTCACGATGCCATGTGCTGTTACCGCTTATTTATTTGTATTCAGAGCCACTAACTTGAATAATAACCCGCGGCAACAGTGTAAAAGTAGCCCCGAGTCAGACCCACCTCTCCCGCATTGACATTCGCACGTCACACGCGTATGCTCGCGAGTGAGATTTGGAATCACAAACTTGGCTGCATATGAGTCTTCAAGGCATTTTAAGGACACAACATCATCAAGTAAATTTAACGAATGTTACAGTATCCAATGTAGTTGTCCGCTAGTAAAAACATAGTATTATCAGTCATTATCCATGTACGAACCAGCGCAAACAGATAATGTTACCTCACGAAGTTAGCCATCAGTCTCCTTGCTTACCTTGAGCATACAGCTTATTTCTGGTTCAAACACATATGGCTTAATTAAACCAATATTTCCACTTGCCATTGCCATTTTATCGCATTTACTACAGTTCAGTTAGTGGATCAGGAGGCCCTGGCTCATGGCATTTACTCATGGTATAGTAAATGAGGCAAGGGTGTACCAGGGGTGTCAAACTCAGTTCCTGGAGGGCCACAGCCCTGCACAGTTTAGATGCAACCCTAATTAAACACACCTGATCCAGCTAATCAAGTCATTAAAGGCTTATTTGAAAACTACATGGTATGTGTGTTGGAGCAGGGTTGGAACTAAACTCTGCAGGGCTGCGGCCCTCCAGGAACTGAGTTTGACACCCCTGGTATAGGCTATAAGCTATTTTAAGGCATGAGAAAATTATTTTCAGAAGAAAAAACATTTAAATATGTAATTTTGATGATCAAAGATGAGTTTTAAAGGATAACATTTTTGACTACAGGGGGACTTTAATTAAAATGGACAATTAACAAAAAGAGGCAGAGTTGTGCTTATTGTCACACTTTATCGTCGATCACTACTTTCTGGCATACACCACACATATCAAGTAAACTGGGTACTGTTGGTGGTGGAAATGCAAGCTGGATCAGGGTGTTCAGTCCCGAATCGAACCGTACTGTACTGTACTGTACTACTCGGTGGAAACGAGCCATAACCTCCTCAGGGATAACTAATTATGCCTGAAAAGGGCTGAACAGCCATGATTAGACAGACATTATTGATTTGATTGATAATTATCATTTAAAATTGGAAGTGATGCAAGTTCCACTTAAAATTCATAATGACTGTGCACAAGGCAGCATAATGAGAAATTTAGCTATAGTTATGCTATACAACGAAAGTAAACACAAATAAGGAGAACTGCTGTAAAAATGTAAGTTCTGCCATCACAGACATTCTTTTCTTTGGGATGGAGTCCAAAGTAAGCCAACATTTTATTTGCTAACTAATTTGTTGTGTAATTTTTACACTGCCTTGTTCAACTTTGAACAAACTTTTTGGAGTGAGTCTGTGAAACCCTAAATTTACCTAACCTCCTCAGGGACGACTTGTCACGCCTGAATAGGGCTAAAGACAGACGGTGTGTGTCTTTTGTGGAAAAAAGAGGGCTGACCTTGTTCTGCTGGGCCTCACACACATGCAGTTCCCCCATCCTCTGGCGGAGGACAACTCCAAAATGCTCTAGACTCGCCTGCAACTCATAAAGAACCCTGCAGAAACAACACTCACATGGTCATCTGCATATGTTGTTCTTTGACTGCTTTTTTGCTGCTTTGACAAAACACCTTTGACAGTAATAATATAATATTATAATGTAATATTTTTGACATTATAGGGTCCATACATAATGTGATTGGATGGTGTATTCTCAGTCCATGTGACATCTGTCATACCTGTTCCAGCTGTCAGCAGCCATCAGAACATCCTGGTATTTCTGCAAACAGTCATCCTTGTATAAACTCTTGACCTTCTTTATGTATGAAGACAGATTGAGCCTGAGCAGAAAATAGTCATTTCTCAGTTTAATCACTGTGAGAACGGACACTCATTCAAGATGCTCCTGGTGTTTAATACTTACTTCTCAAACTTGTGAATCTGTTCGTCATTGTAGCTGAGCTCTGGGACAGAAAGAGAATAAATTAAAAGCAGTCAGAGCAGTCTTTTGAAAACCTCAACCCAACACCGTAGTTTTTTTTTTCTGTGTGACTGCTCAAGATAAGCACTATTTTAGCTGACTGGCTTCTCTGCAGAGTCATATTTATCATTATCAATGCAGCCAGGCAGAAAGGGGGTTATATTCTTCTGTCTCCATGCTTGCCTGTCTGGAATGGTCCTTGCTATCAGATAAAGCAGCACAACAGTGCCTCCCTTCCCTGCAGCGCAGTACTGAGAACTAATCTGACTAATCTCAGCACTGGCTCCACTCATCAAACCCCAAATTCTGCTCCAGAAGTGCGAGTGACAGAAATGGGTCACTAGCTAATATACAGTAAAATCTCACAGTTTGGTGAATTTTCACTAAGCGCCCAGAAACCATATGACTTGTTGAGAAAAACATTTATCATGGGTTTAAAGTACATAATCTGCAGAAGCTCAGAAAGAGTCCTTTGACAGGTGTTGTACTGTAGATTCATCTGTAATTTGTTGTGTTATATTAATATGAGAGAAAAAACATGCATTCAATTACTTCCTGTAATTTTGTCTTTGCAATACTGCTGATGTACTGCAACAATCTTCCCCAATAAAACCTCCATCTTCTGGATGCTGCATTAAGAGGAAGAAAAAATCTATTTAATTATTAGCATAGGATTAAAATTTAATAAATACATTTTATTTATATAATAATATATGATCAATTTTGTTATAACCTTCCATAATAATATACAAATGTATAGATTTTAATCAACCATTTGAAGTATACATTTTTATTTATTAATATTTTGGAAACAATTTCTAATTAATAAATGCTTATATTTTTGTTTATGTTATATACGTGATAATATGTGATGTTTATTAATGAATTCAATTTACAGAATGAGTTAAAGCAACATTTGGACAAATGCTGTGCTGAAATGTTTTACCATGTTATGGCACTGCAAGATAAATATATCTATAGTTTTGAAGTTTACTTTCAAGGTTTTTTTCAATCAAAATAAAATGAGAGAATAAAGAAAAATCCCTTGGAACCAGGATAATGATTTTATACTGTGATGAATAAGTTTGAAAATAGTAAACTATAATTTTCCTCCAAATTATCCTAACAGGTTGTGTTACCTCTTATCCTGGGCCAGTGTCTCAGAGTGTTTAGACAGCATCACATGCAAATGCTGTAGTTGATTCTGGAACTCTCTAACTCCACTGGCATACATCCGCTGCAAATCCTCTTCAATCTACACACAATGATAAACCTCAAGGATGCAAACTATTGTGTGTTCTAGTTCATTTATTCAATATACATTTCACAAAGCACAACTCTTACCAGTGGGAGTTTTTTCTTATTGTCTACAAAGTCTGGAAACTCGTGCGCAAACCTCTGAGCACTGGTTGGGAAGAATCAAGAGACATCCATTGCTAAATATAATGCTTAGCAAACTAGATTAAGCATTAGATTCATGACACCATGTAGTAAACTAAAACACAAATTCAGTCAGTCTCTCACTGGTGGATTCTTACAATAGATGAAGATGCCCCTCAGTGCTGATAGAAGAAAGCAGCTTCATATTCACCATGGCAATCCTGTGTGCCACATTACTACATTCAAAACCGGTGTTTTCACTGAAAAGTCAAGAATATTGTTATTGGACACACTAAAATGTCAAGAACAGGGTTGGTTTTCTTGTTGCAATAATTATCAGGAGACTGACTCATGCAGAATAGTGATTATATAAGAGCTCACATGTAGCTATAGAACCCCTGCAGAATCAGTTCCCTGTTCTTCTGGAGTGAGCGGGCTATCCGCAGGTACTGATGGATGACCCCGACAATGGTCTTTAGGAGGAACAAAAACAACAGGACACAGTGTGAGGCTCAGGGATAATGGTGTTATAATGTTCACCAAAAATAAGCACCAGAGATAAAAACAAAGAGGCTTGCTTACCTTGGAGAAGGTGTAATCTGCCATGACGTCAAACTTCGTGGGCATCACAGGGGCCTCAGCTACAGAAAAAATGAAAATAGAAGGGATGGCGGAAGAATAAATAGAGACAAAGTTACCTCTGTAAATGTTACCAATTTATTTGTGAAAATACATAAACTAAATTACACTGAAAAACCTAAACTTGAGACTTCTGGGTTCATAAAATTGGCTTTTGTGACACACACACACAACAAAAAAAAACAATTATTATGTACATACATTCTTTGTATGGATGGCCTACTAGTTTCTCTGGTCGTCGGCTGATGAGAATGATAGGGCGGTCTGAAGTGGTGGGGGGAAGGTTCACTACTTTCATGCTTGGCTCCAATATGAGAGGATGACCCTGAAAAAGGTACTGTTGAGCTGCCGGTTCAATTCCAGTTTGGGCCTGAACGTCCTCAAACAAGATTGAGACCCTTGAGGATAACAACAACAACAACTAAATATTTTGGAATCACTGTGAAAAGTAATTTAGCCTTATTCATACTTATATAAAATTGTAGGTAATCATTTGTAATTGATTTTAAATTACCATTTGGGGACCTACACCCAAATGGCATCTGTATTTACAAAAAGAACCATAATTTCCATATACAGTCAGCAATCTAAAAATGTATTGGGCCACATTTGAATGAAGTTGCATGGAGTACTTCAGCCATAGTTGCTGTAAGAAATCTCTTCTCGAGGAGCCCACATACGTGTTGTGAAAGTGGATGTAGATACTGTGTGCTGTGGCCTGCTGGAGAGAGAAGATGTGGACTGTGATGCGGTGCAGAATGTCAGTAGTGGCAGCAAAGAACTGGACGAAGCCCCAACACTTCTCCTGATTGGCCTCTAGTATGCTGGCCAACACTGGGACCAGCTGGGTCTTTAAACCCCTGTGAAAAAACATAGCCGGTGGTCATGTGCTACCAAGAGGCTTCAGTGTTCAAAGAACTATCAAGGATTTCTTTACAGGATGTTATTCATGATGAATAAAACATGAAACTTAAATGAGTCACAAAAGATGCCTATTTTTAATTTGACATGAATGAAAACAATCCAATGAGCTGTTATATTGTGGATCTTGGTGTTAATCATTAAAAATTTCCAGTAGACAAAAGACTAAGGCAAACATGAAAATTAGACATGACTTAGGACCTTAAAGACCCATTCACACAAAGAACGATAACTATAAATAGGATAACAACAGTAGTGTCCACTGACAGATAACATTGTTTATTATATGCATGAGCTGCAGTTATGCAGTTTTCATTGTTCATTGGCTGAAAAAAGTTCCTCTAATAGAATTAGAATCATTATTAAGACGTTGTAGTTATATAGTTATCATCCTTGGTGTGAATGGCCCTTGATACAGTATGACACATTGAATGAATGGTATTTTTACTGACTGAGGTCCATATACAATTTCCTTGCCAATACTGTCTGTCCACAAAGTTTTTAACCACACTTTTGCATAGAGAAACTCACTCTGAAAGTTGGCAGCAGTGTGGCAGTCGGTAGCTCCATTCAATGGGTCCGTCTTCCACCTTCTGCATGCCTGCTATGGTTCCCTCTGGCTTCTCTGTAGTGATCTTGTACCTGGGGAGAGCACCAAAAGTCACCAAAAATAGCACATAAATTAGCCTAATATAAACAGTAATGTTACACAAATCATCATTTACAATTATGATTAACATATAAATAGAATTAAAACATTTACAGATGAGACTTACATGATTTTCTTGTTTCTGCGTGGGCCTCCATATGGTATAAAAGGAAGACTCCCAGTGGCAGCATGGTAGAAGGTGACACCGATGCTCCACAGATCCACAGACACGCCATAAGCTTTCTGTTGGGGCTTCCTCAATACTGCACGCTCATACATGTCTGGATGCTGGACCACACAAGTTATTATATAAGTGTAACGGCTGGATAAATCAGACACATTATTATTTGTTATATTTAAAAAATAATCCAACAGACCCCTTATCCAAAACTGTTTTTGATTCTGTCACTGCTTGCAGATCAATGTCACTTAAACGATTCCTGATCTTGCTACATGCTCTAATGCAGCGGTTCTTAATTCCAGTCCTCGCGTACCCTCACTCTGCACATTTTGTATGCTTCTCTTATTGCTTCAGACGTTTGTTCTATTCGACTGTAAGTGCCCTGCGAAGTGGACATCGCAGGATATTCCGCCATGATTCCAGTTCGAAGCGAACGCATATGTTCCATTCAAAGGGCATTGAAGTGTGCGAGACGTGAATTTAAATTGTATTTATTTACAGAGGTATATTATGTCACACTTCAGGCATCTCTTGTAAGTTTCGTCTGTGTGTGAAGACGCTGCAGGCTGTGGCGCAGCACAAATAAGTGAATGAATGTTCCGAAGTGAAGTAAACTTCAACGGATTTCCCGTGCTCAGGGTCAGGGAGTAGGGAGCAATGGACACTAGGGACCATGTCAATCAGAACACAGTTCATGCACGGAGCTCACTTCTAACGAGCTGATGATCTGAATCAGGTCTGTTAACAAAGAGAGACATGCAAAATATGCAGAGCGGGGGTACGTGAGAACTGGAATTGAGAACCGCTGCTCTAATGCATTAGTACTGTAAGAAAGTTATTTCCTGTGGCCACGAAAATAACATTTCTTAGAGTTGATATGAAATTACACTGAATGTTCGCTGGACGAACAGGATAATATTAATACTGCTACAGTTACTTCTGGTAGCTTAGATAAATAATTAGAATTAATTGTCATTATTTATATACATTTCCCTTTTAAGCTAATTTGCTACATCAGATAATATGTTTATTCACAGACAGATTAAATGAACCACATCAAACGCCTGATTACATTTTTGATAAGCAACTGCACGTGCTGTATTTTCTGTGAATCACTGAAAGAGGTACACAGGAAGAGGCACCTTTGAGTTTTTTTCAGCATTAATCAAATAAATAGATTTTTTACATTTCCTTCTTACCAGATATTCCTCTGTGCCATATATGGACACAAACTTCTCATCATCCTCCAACTCACGAGCAGCACCAAAGTCTGTCAGCTTGTACACTGAGCGTCCATCCTCACCCACTTGCCTCATGATATTACCAGGTTTGATGTCTCTGTGCACCACCCCATTCTCTCGCAGGTGGTTCATTCCTTGGACTGTATATGACCAAATGGGAGAAAGACAAAATATGAGGAGAGCTCCATTTAACCACAGTAATGCCTCCCAAAAGGTGCATGACATGTGTAATGGAGTGGAAACTAATTTAACTACTTAATTTCCTCAGTTGGTTCTTACCCACACACTGTAATACGATGAGGAACTCTGACTCAGGAAGTCCAAACGCATTCTCAGGCTCCTCTAGCAGGTTCAGCAGGCTGCCACCTGAACAGAACTCCATCACCAGAACCTTCTGCTTCGGGTTCATATGCATCTGACATGCACAAGAATAGAAATTAAGGCAGTGTGTTGAAAATTCACCTCTCAGGTCTATGATCTATTTTTGGTGGGGAGTCAAACAAGTTTAACAGAATGTATGGAAATGTTGAATGTCACCTGTTTGTCTGAGAAATTGTTAACAGCCATATGAACTGATAGTGATATATATGGACTTTTAAGGTAATCTATGGCTAGTTGTTTTTATTGTTGCCGTTTTTTTCAATTTTAATATACATAGGTTGGTGAAAATATAAAAATAAAAAACTTTATTATTACTACTAGTAGTAGTAGAAGTAGTATTTTTTATTGTTTTGAGGTCAGTAAGAACTCTTACGCTCACCAAGGCTGCATTTATTTAATCTAAATACAGTGATATTGTGAAATATTATTAAAATGTAAACATAGTAAAATATTTTAAAATGTAATTTATTCATGTGATGTTAAAGCTGAATTTTCAGCAGCCATTACCTCAGGCTTCAGTGTCACATGATCCTTCAGAAATTATTCTTATATACTGATTTGGAGCTCAATAAACATTTCTTATTATCAATGTTTTGTTGAGGCCATTTTTCAGAAATCCTTGATGAATCAAAAGTGTGATTATTTAGAAATATTTTGTAAAATTCTAAAATTGTAAAACTCTCCCTGACACAATGCATCATGAGAAACTCAAACATCAAAGTACCATCTGAAAAATCAGCAGTACTGTGGCTGGAAAATCTTGAACAGCGTCACAAACCACATCAGATACGTACCTCCTCCACAGCAAAGAGTTTAACAATGTTGACGTGATTGAGTTTCTGCAGCACCTCAAACTCCCTCATCTGAACTTCATACGGCCTGTTGTAGCTCACCAAGTTAAAGACCTTCACGGCAACCAGCTCACCTGTTTTCTACAGCAATATAAAATGTCAAAGTGTCAAATTTAGCAAAGTATGACCTGTCTATGACCTGTTTGAGTAATGAAAATTGGAAAACTGTAATAATGATAAAGTACTTTGTTTCGTGCTTTGTAGACGCTTGCTGTGGCCCCTTGACCAAGAACATCATTCAGCGACCAAAGGTGGTTTGCTGTACTTGCTGTCATTGTGTTGATACAACCGGATGACATGATCGGATCTGTGTATGACAGAAAAACAATCAAATATTCTCTAGAGCAGTGAATATTTAATGTTAAGTTTCCTATATATATATATATATATATGTACAGGTGCATCTCAATAAATTAGAATGTCGTGGAAAAGTTCATTTATTTCAGTAATTCAACTCAAATTGTGAAACTCGTGTATTAAATAAATTCAATGCACACAGTTGAATCTTTGGTTCTTTTAATTGTGATGATTTAGGCTCACATTTAACAAAAACCCACCAATTCACTATCTCAACAAATTAGAATACTTCATAAGACCAATAAAAAAAAACATTTTTAGTGAATTGTTGGCCTTCTGGAAAGTATGTTAATTTACTGTATACGTACTCAATACATGGTAGGGGCTCCATTTACTTTAATTACTGCCTCAATTCGGCGTGGCATGGAGGTGATCAGTTTGTGGCACTGCTGGGGTGGTATGGAAGCCCAGGTTTCTTTGATAGCGGCCTTCAGGTCATCTGCATTGTTGGGTCTGGTGTCTCTCATCTTCCTCTTGACAATACCCCATAGATTCTCTATGGGGTTCAGGTCAGGGGAGTTTGCTGGCCAATCAAGCACAGTAACACCATGGTCATTGAACCAGCTTTTGGTACCTTTGGCAGTGTGGGCAGGTGCCAAATCCTGCTGGAAAATGAAATCAGCATCTCCATAAAGCTTGTCAGCAGAAGGAAGCATGAAGTGCTCTACAATTTCCTGGTAGATGGCTGCGTTGACTGTGGACTTCAGAAAACACAGTGGACCAACACCAACAGATGACATGGCAGCCCAAATCATCACTGACTGTGGAAACTTCACACTGGACTTCAAGCAACATGGATTTTGTGCCTTTCCACTCTTCCTCCAGACTCTGGGACCTTGATTTCCAAATGAAATGCAAAATTTACTTTCATCTGAAAAGAGGACTTTGGACCACTGAGCAACAGTCCAGTTCTTTTTCTCCACAGCCCAGGTAAGACGCTTTTGACATTGTCTCTGGTTCAGAAGTGGCTTGGTAGCCCTTTTCCTGAAGATGTCTGAGCATGGTGACTCTTAATGCACTGACTCCAGCTTCAGTCCACTCCTTGTGAAGCTCTCCCAAGTGTTTGAATCAGCTTTGCTTGACTGTATTCTCAAGCTTGCGGTCATCCCTGTTGCTTGTGCACCTTTTCCTACCCAAATTCTTCCTTCCAGTCAACTTTGCATTTAATACGCTTTGATACAGCACTCTGTAAACAGCCACACATTTCAGTAATGACCCTCTGTGACTGCGTCAATGTTCGTCTTCTGGATCATTGCCAAGTCAGCAGTCTTCCCCATTATTGTGGTTTCAAAGAACAAGAGATACCCGGAATTTATACTGTAGGGATGGTCATTAATTGAAACTCAAATGTAAATATTCTAATATTTTGAGATACTGATTTTTGACTTTCATGAGCTGTAAGCTCTAATTCTCAAAATTAAAACATTTTTTTTAAATGTTTTATTTACATGTAATGAATCTAAAATATATGAAACTTTTTCACGACATTCTAATTTATTGAGATGCACCTGTATATATATATATATACACACACACACACACTCTCTCTCTCTCTCTCTCTCTCTCTATATATATATATATTCACGCATACTGTATGCTAAACTGAACTTTTTGTCTATCTCTAATGTCATCCTGAGTTGATACCTGAGTTCAGGTAATATGTAAATCATGTTGCCAATGAACTTCTGGTTAGTACCTTTAAACAGTATGTTAAGTTGAATGAAATTAAGATTTAAGTGCTTTATTTTTAGTGCTAAATGTAAGGTAAACAGAATCAAGGTACATATTTTAGTTCGGTAAAGTTGGCAAGATATTGACAGATTCGACTTTTCCGGATCAATAACTCGAGAGCAAATCGTTTTTAATGCAGAAATGACGCCTCTTTTCTTTTTTAGTGATGTAGAAAACGAGCTACAAGCGAGGTTTCCTCAAAACAAGCTTTCCTCCGCTCTGTATAAAATACGTTGATCTCAATGCGCTGGCGTCTGAGAGACAAGTCCTAAGGGACCGTCTGCAAAGTGCCAAATGCGATTTTTTTTTACTAATAACATACTCAATAATTTTACACTAACGCACTGTAGTGTCACCAAATTCAATTTACACATCACTGCTCTCCCGCTGGTTATACTACAACACTCATTTTGAAAGTAATTGCTTTGGCACATTTTTTATTAATATTTATTATGAAAAATAGTTAATAACTTTACTGTAACACGCTGTACTTTCACCAAATTCAGTTCACACATCGTTGCTCTCATGCTGGTTATGCTACAATACTCATTTTGAAAGTAATTTATTTGGCACATTTTTTATGAAAAATGGTTAATAACTTTACTGTAACACATTTTACTTTCACCAAATTCAGTTTACACATAACTGCTCTCCTGCTAAGTATACTACAACACTCATTTTGAAAGTAATTGCTTTGGCATATTTTTATGATTTATTATTATGAAAAAATGATAATAACTTCACCGTTATTGGACATAATAATTGATAACTTTACTGTAACACACTGTACTTTCGCCATATTCAGTGCCCACTTCACTGCCCTCCTGATAGTTATACTACAACACTCATTTTGAACATAATTGCTTTGGCACATTTTTAATGATTTTTTATTATGATTTTTTTTAATAACTTTACTGTAACACACTGTACTTTCACCAAATTCAGTTCACACATCACTGTTCTCCTGCTAATTATACCACAACACTCATTTTGAAAGTAATTGCTTTGGCACATTTTTTATAAATTTTAATTATGTACAATTTTTAATAACTTTACTGTAACACACTTTACTTTCACTAAATTCAGCTCACACATCACTGCTCTCCAGATGGTTATACTACAACACTCATTTTGCAAGTGATTGCTTTGGCACATTTTTTTTATTATTTTTTATTATGAAAAATAGTTAATAACTTCACCGTTATTGGACATAATAATTACTAACTTTACTGTAACACACTGTACTCTCACCAAATTCAGCTCACACATCACTGCCTTGCTGGTGGTTATACTACAACACTCATTTTAATTGTCCTTGCTTTGGCACAGTTTTTATGAATTTTCATTATGAAAAATTGTTAATAACTTTACTGTAACAAACTGTACTTTCACCATATTCAGTCCACGCATCACAGCTCTCCTGCTAGTTATACTACAACACTCATTTTGAAAGTAATTGCTTTGGCACATTCTTTGTGAATTTTTATTATTATTATTTTTTAATAACTTTACTGTAACACACTGTACTTTCATCAAATTCAGCTCACACATCACTGCCTTCCTGGTGGTTATACTACAACACTCATGTTGAAAGTAATTGCTTTGGCACAGTTTTTATGAATTTTCATTATGAAAAATTGTTAATAACTTTACTGTAACGAACTGTACTTTCACCATATTCAGTCCACACATCACTGCTCTCCTGCTAGTTATACTACAACACTCATTTGGAAAGTAATTGCTTTGGCATATTTTTTATGATGAAATATTGTTAATAACTTTATTGTAACACACTGTACTTTCACCATATTCAGTGCACACATCACTGCTCTCCTGTTAGTTATACTACAACACTAATTTTGAAAGTAATTGCTTTGGCACATTTTTTATGAATTTTTATTATGAAAAAATGTTAATAACTTCACCGTTATTGGACATAATAATTAATACATTTACTGTAACACACTGTACTTTCACCATATTCAGTCCACACATAACTGCTCTCCTGCTAGTTATACTACAACACTCATTTGGAAAGTAATTTCTTTGGCATATTTTTTATAATTTTTTATTATGAAATATTGTTAATAACTTTATTGTGACACAAGCTACGCAATTCGCGCTCAGAATCGCAGATGAATCGCATGCGATAGTGAACATGATATTGCGTAGCTTGTCAGTGAACTACGGCTCTGTGTATTAAATGCCGCTCCATTTGAAAACAGGTGATGGAGATTTACGGCTAATCACAGAACCGTCTTTACTGACGAGATGCTCATGACTATCGCATGCAATATATCGTGCAGCCCTACTATATTTTCACAATACTTTTCTAGTATAACCAGCGGGAGAGCAGAGATGTGTAAATTGAATTTGGTGAGACTACAGTGCGTTAGTGTAAAGTTATTGAGTATGTTATTAGCAGTACCGCCCGCTCCCTATACGCAGAGTACGCCGTTTGCGTAGGGCACCAACACCATGCCCGCTCTCACCTCATGTTTGCGGCTGAATGCAGATGATCATAATTGATGGACAACTATGCCCCTGAAAAGACATCAGCAGTCCAGCGTCGAGAAAAGGGGAAAAAAAGATGAAAACGAAGCCCTCACGTCATTTTCAGGTAGGCTACATTCATAGCAGGGGCGGAGCCAGGAGTGGCAGTGGCCACCAATGACCTAAGCTTGGCCACCCCACTCAAAACGGCCGTTTTTGTCCCTTTTTTTTCTTGACAAGAAATACATTTATAAAGACGCGGAACCGGCGTATCTCTTTATGACCACATAAAATGAGAGACTTTTCAGACGCGCATTTCAGCTTCACCTCAGCGCCAGGCGCAGGTCAAACGAGCGTGGAAACGAACAGGAACCAAATGAGCTTCAGTAGAACAACAGGGAACTGCGGTCTGATGAGATGCTGTCAGGCTATATATCAGCAAAACAAACTTTCCTGTCCTGTCAGCCGTCACTGTGCTCACGGCGCACACTTCAACTTTACGCGAATATAAGGCGCACGCTCTATATCTTCATCATAAATAATGTGCGCAAGAAACTATGAGCATACAAAGTTCTGTCGTCAGTTAAGTCATGAAACTATCAAAAAGGCAATTAGTGCATTCATGTAGGCTATATATAGCATCACATTAAAGAACGTCTCTCAAATGCACGTAGCCTACTAAAATATTGTGCAATTCGAGATCACAATATAAGGCGCAAGCTAATGTTATTTTTTTGTTTTTTGTATGCACAAGTAAATATGAACACAGTGCACTTATACTAGAAAATATGCGCTGTTTTTATTTTTTAATTTGTAAAGTTCAAACGAAAATGAAACCATTTAAATGCATAAAATAACTAATTTTACTGGCATTTATGTGCTGTTGACTTCCTTTTTTTAATTATTTTTTTTATTAACCAATTCTTATCACTATCTGCATGTCTCATCAATGAGTATGTAATGATGGAGAACAAGCTTTTAGGGGTTTTGAGAACCAGAATCAAGCTGACTGAGAAATAAAGCTATAGTGATCCCCTTTATTAAAATACCTGGAGGTGAGGAATAATACACAAGTTGTCATGTTCACTCAGCATTACTTGATATAATTCACAAATATCTCAATTACAATTTAGTAGAAATTAATTGTATTCAGTTGTGTTTTAGGCACTCAAACAGTCCAATACTTTATAGTCAATCACATTTTTATATTGAAATAATGAATATTTCTGTGCCACCCCAGACTGGTTGCTGGCCCCTTCCTGGCCACCCCTATAAAAACATCCTGGCTCCGCCACTGATTCATAGCCTAATCAAAGAAGTATTAAGATAATACATATATATTTTTTGTGGTTATAAAAACAGACCTAAGCCAACAACAGCCTTTAAAATGACTTAAAATGCATTATATAAAAACAATGAGGCAACCCTGCTGAAAAAAAACAATAGAACCATCACAGAAACTTCTAACATCACAAATTAATCACAAATAAATCACAAATGCCATTACAAACCATCAACTTTTAACCATTAACACCATTAAAAAAATGGTTTTCTGTGGTGTGTTTTGGGACATATTCCATTAGGATTTATTGGTTTTAACAAGCCACCAATAGAAGGCAACCAATTACCAGTAGAGACCCACAGGGTCATTACAGTTTCCATTAAAACCAATGCAAGTCCCATTAGAACCAGTAAAACCATTACAAATTTTGTGATGGTGTCTATTGTTTTTTTCAACATTACATGTTATAAAAGCCTGTAAAGGGAGCCAAAGGCCTGGTCATTGCTGCTGTTACACTTACAGGATGATCATATCCTTGTTTAATAGGCTTTTGACCAAACATTTAATTCAAATATCCACTTAATCTTTATTTTTTGGCCACCTTTTTGCTATAGATGACACAGCCTCTATAATTTCTTCAACAAAAAAACATGTGGACATCACAACCCTTACAAAAAATTAACCATGGCTTTCGTAGTAAAACTGCTTAATTTTCTTTTGCGTGATTTCTGAATGCTTGAGCAGGGGCGATTCTAGAATTTTTTTAATGGGGTGGCACAGGGGGGACCAAGAACCAGCCAGGGGGGGCCCATAGGAAAAGTCATGTAAAAGTCACATAAAAATGGCACTGCACAAGTGCCTGGACAACTCATCTCTCTTTTTATAAATAAAAACTAATGATCAGACAATACTTGTTCTCAACTTTGATTGTCCAAACAGACGGTCTGTGTGTGTGTGTGTGTCTAGTGAAATTTTTGTAAAAAAACTTTCACCCGTTGCTGCAGATAGATGGCTGGTGTAGTCCCTCTCAGGCTGGCTCTGACTTGCTAATTTGCTGGCCAACTTGGCCCTGCCGGGTGGATTGGCTCTGACCTGCACTGCACTGTATCTACCTGTCTTTGACATGGCTTCTTCTTGAAGAAACCTTGAATGTATTGCTGCTGTTGTCCCCTTTTCATTTTTTACACAGAATTCTGTCTAAAAATAAAAACTCTAACTTAATTATCAATATTACACAAATAGTATATTTAATAGCCATATTCTCATCTGATTAAAGACAAAATCATTTAAATGTGAAACTGTTCTTGGATATTGCAAACGAAAATAAAAATGACTACCACGCAAAAACGTTTGTTTATTCAATACAAACAGGTTTTTACTATTCTACATCTTAAAATTCGCTAACATTATTAAAACCCCACATTTTAGTGTTTACCACGTTACTGCAGACTATTTGGGAAAGTGATATTTACTTTACTTTGCAGTAACATAACTACTAGCGGTGCAGGACAGGTGCATGGGAAAGTGATATTTACTTTAATCTTTGAAACAACAGGAAGAAACGTAACATAACTATTTCTATTGTAGCATACTTTCTATTGCATTCTATTACAGCATATTTTGAGGGGGGCCGGTGCAACCCCGTGCCCCCCCTCTAGACACGCCCCTGTGCTTGAGACCATAAAATCAATCAGACAACTGTATTACTGCCATAGGTAACTGTCTAGAGCTACAATTGTAATCTGTAAATAATACAATTTAATTACAATTTATTTACTTTTATATTTTATTAAAGTTCTATTTTGACCCCTATGGTAGGTGGTTTTTAAAACTTCCATAATATTTGAGGGAGGGGGCACAACAATAACAATCCTGCTTAGGGCACCCATTTGGCCAGCAGGGGCCCTGGTTATTAGTAACATTTTTTTTCGCGTTTGGCACTTTGCAGACGGTCCCTTAGGCCAGCGCATTGAGATCAACGTATTTTATACAGAGCTGAGGAAAGCTTGTTTTGAGGAAACCTCGCTTGTAGCTCGTTTTCTACATCACTAAAAAAGAAAAGAGGCGTCATTTCTGCATTAAAAACGATTTGCCCGCGAGTTATTGATCCGGAAAGTCGAATCTGTCAATATCTTGCCAACTTTACCAACCATTGTTGTATTAAGCAAAAGTAACTCACCGGTTTATTTCTGATCACAACACGTCTCAAAAGTCACTCAAGTCACAACAGAGGCGTCAAATAAAATCCATTTCCTTTCTATATGACCTGCAAACACGGAAAATATATATAAACATCATCGTATTCTCCAAAAATAAGCTATTATTTTTATATAAAAACGCGCCGACAGACTACACTGACTCTGAGGATTTCCTCTTCTCATATCGGTATCGTCATCACTGACAACACACGAAACCACAAAAACAAACCAACCAACCATTTGTGTGTTTGATGCCTGCGCATTTTCCTCTTTTATCCGAACTTGTCAATCCCTGTGTGTTTTTCTGTGGACTAGTTACACCTGCAGTCCTCCTGTGTGAGTTTTGAGAGCAGCTCGACGGAAACCAGTGTCGCCAGCAACTTTCATTTCTGTCAGGAACTTCCTTGTTCAGTGCATCGCATTTGTGTTAAGGGTACAGGTGTATTTTTCTCTTAACATATGTTTTCATCTGAAAGTTAGATAGAAAACATAACACGAGTTGAAAATTATAATGTGGTACATTTTACGTAGTTTATGTGCACACGACTATCTCTTTTAGTCCACCATATTGTGACAATAAACCAAAAAAAAATGTCGTCCTCTCGTGGACGGATTTTAAAATAACAAAATAATGCAGAAGGGCAAGCATAGGCTACTTTTCTTAATAAAAAGCATTTTTTTGCTGGACGTCTGTTCAAAAGTGTAACTTAAGACACAAGGAAATAACTTTTACCTAGATTTGCATATTTTTAGTAAATTCTTTACAAAGCTTTCCTAGATTTGTTTAGAAAAAAGATGAAAATAAATTGCCCAAATGTCCCGCTAAGGATAAATTATTAAGATTTTGGCACTTTAAATATATTTTGAATTTCCTCAAGAACAGAATAGACTTCTCAAATTTCTTCATAACAGAGAGGCATCTTTTCCTTCTGTACAATTTGTGTTGTAAAAAAAAAAAAAAAAAATCATGTTTGATCCTTATATATAATTTTTATTCCTTAGCAAGTGAACAACGTTTCTTAATGAAACTTTCTAGTTTCGTAATGACATTCCATACTATATTGGATTCATTTTTGTCCAGTGAATGAACACTAAAGAATCAGGAATGAGGAAATTCATGAGAAATTGGAGCTTCAGCTGGACAGTCCCTTCTAGTTCCATAGAAAAACCTATAGATATGTGAATCACAAACAACAAATGTGTGAAAACTAAATGTGGGTACTTTTTGTGTAATGGCTGGTAAAATTGCTTGATGCTAGCCACTGTAACAAGAGATCCATGCCCAGTTATACATGCAAACCAAAAAAATCTAAACATTGGCAAAAATAAGTGTTTACATAAATAAAAATGAAAAATAAAAGTTAGGAAAAACTAATTTTCACCTAATTTAAACCTTTTTATTCAAACAATCAAAAAATTCTTTAGCAAGCATGTTTTATTCAAAATGAAAAAGTGACTGGCAAAATTGTGAAAAAGATCAGTTTCAAATTTTTGCACATTTTTTATTGAAATAATCAAATACACATTCAGCAAGCAATTTTTTTATTTATTTTAAAATGTTTACTACAAGAACTACATGTGGAATTATAGAATGTATATTTGAGTGGCAACTACTATTGCTGCAACTGTACAATATTGTACCAAAAAAAGAAAGAAAAAGAAAACCACAAACAAATTATGAAGAAAAAGAATGTACCTCTGTAATGTACACTATTGTATATACAAAGTACATCTGAACACCGGTTTCTCTGGTAACAGATTTCTGAATAGACAACTATAAATATATCTGACAAGACAATTCATTTTACAGTCTTGTTTCAATTGGACAGGAATTACATTTTAACAATAGTTATGATTACAAATAAAGAAAGAAAATCACCCTCACTTAAATTTGTTCACAAACATACAATGCAGACTCAAGTGTATAATGATTGATTTCAGTTTACTCAATGAAAGAAAACAGTATGTGAGTAAACGGAGGCCTCGGCCAACAGCATACTATTAACATTACACATTAAACACACACCGTGAGTTTCCTGCTGTCATTTGCATGTAAAAGTCCCGCCCACAAAATAACTCCAATAAGACAGTTTCCAGTTGCCTTTATGAGGTATCAGGAACAACACACACAGAATACTTCCAATCATTTACACATGAACAAATGTAACCACCTATGACGACGTTTTCAGAACACGACAACACATTCAGAAAATAACACGCAAGCAAAAGGCTTGTCCTCAAAAAATTCTGCGTTATTTGGGGGGGGGGTGCCTCAGTCTAAAACATCTCAGTCTGTCTGTAGATATTTTCCAGGAGTCACAGTCATTGCTTGTACGGCTTCAAAGTGAAGCAGGCTACTTTTGCATACCACCACAACTCATTTTCTAGGACATTAAGGCCTCGCTTAGGAAAATACAGACTTGTCCGATCCATTCTGTCGAAGGCATAACCAGGCAGACCGTGTGATGAAGATTGTCAGACTTTTAAAGGGGCTTTTTGCACGCTTAACCTTTCGGAGTTGGAAAAACTGAGGAAAGCAAGCTACGTTTTTGCATGTATCCCCCGTTAGTCTGTTGTAAGTCTTTCTCTTTTTTGCATCGTCAATCTCTAAAAGCTGCAGTTAGGCTGCTAAGATTCAGAATATACATACTGTACGTAAACACACATACTAATACATAGATACCATGATACAGACCCAAAGGTGAGTAATGACCTAGGGAAAATGAAATAAAAGATTTTCTTTTTTCTTTTTTATACATGGGTGACGAAGAAATAATGTGCTTGCATGACATTCCTCATTTTTAGATAAGTTTTTCCAGTTATAATCATGATCATTAAACTTATACAAAACAACACCCTCTTTTTTATGTGCCCTCTATATAATAGTACAATAAAACCACATATTAGACTGTTAATAATGTCAGAAGTGCTTTTGAATCTGTTTGTTAGGGAATCCACGTTTGCCATGCTAATATCTTGTGAATCCTCATGCAAAGATGTTCCTATTCCTTTATTTGCTGTGTTTAGGATTGGTGTGTTTAAGCAGAAACTGTGGATTATATGAACTGTAACTACTGATTATTGTATAACAGATTCTTAGAATCTGAAGAAAAAGACAGTTTCGGATCCGGACGTAATGCTGTTGTATGACAGAGCGGCAAATTCATATCAGGAAAATTTGTTTCTATTTACTGAGATGCTGCGCCGTCTGTAACCTGATTCAAGATGCACTAAAGTCTGAGGGGAAGAATGTGTCCTCAGAAAACACTTCCACTGCTCGTTTGTCCTCAAAGTCTGACCCCTTTCTTATAAAATCAGTCGAAAAAACTCCAAACCACTATTATGGGATTAGAAAAGAGGGATTGCTGACGTCCATGTCTCAATCCAAACTAAAACAGTGTTGTAAAATCACTCCAATAGTCCACATGTGTATATTAATTCCACACACACACACAAACACTCATGCTCAATCACGCAAGCATCCAATATCAGTTTGAGTCTGTTAAGTTGTCCGCAGATTTTCATTAAGATCCGAAGAGTCAGTATTAGAGGGTGCTCTTGGAATTACTAAGAAACTGATCACAGATCGAGGCTGTAAACCCTCAGACGGGGCAGGACTTGTCGGTGTGTGGTGGAGGGGGCGGTGGTGTTGGCAGCAAGGTGGTGGTTGGGGATCCCATCGCCGGACTGCCCCCTGCCGAACTGCTTTTTGGGAACACCACAGGCTTGGGTCTGGTGGCTGGGGGTTTGTTATCTCTAAAGGTGGAGCCGGAAGCAGACAGACCTGTGGTAGACATTGATGACAGAGGGCTTTTGGGACCCGAGCTTTTGCCGGGCCGGAAGGTGGAGGGCATGTCGCTGGCCGAACTGGCGCTGCGCTGCAGAGGATGCTGGGAGGAGTCGGCCTCACGGAGCAGGCGGGAATGAAGCGGGCTGGAGGGTTCAGATGCCCCTCCGCTCTTCAGCTGCTCTAGTGTGTCAAGCACAACGTCAGGAGTGTGTTTGACGTTGCTCTGCCTCTCCAGCTCTCGCAGCTCACTTAGAGCCGTGTTCATAGTCACCTCAATGTCCTGAAAGAAAGAGAAAAATGTAGAAAGACAAAATGAGAAAATGTGAATATCTATTATATAAAAACAATTTAAATATTTTTGAATAATATTAATATTATTGAATTATTTTATATTTTAATTTGAATTATTTATCTGGGGTTTTTCCCTAATGAAAATAAAGTTCCTTATTTCATTGTATTTACAACAATAAAAGACTTGAATTTATTTTGAAATATTTATTAGTTTTTTTTCTAAAGAACATTTGTTACAAACAGCACAAGACACAGCATAAGTTTCTTATATATATATATATATATATAAAATTAAAATATATTAAAATAGCAGTTTTCTATTTTAATATACTCCTGTGATGCAATGCTGAATATTCAGCATCATTACCCCAGTCTTTAATGTCACATGATCCTTCAGAAATCATTCTAACATGCTGTAGTCGATGTTATAGTCAATGTTGGAAACAGTTGTGCTGCTTAATATTTTTGGAACCTGTGATACTTTTTTTCAGGATTCTTTGATAAATAAAAAGTTAAAAAGAGCAGTGTTTATTTAAAATAGAAATTTTGTGTTACAACATACAGTACACTACTATTCAAAAGTTTGAGGTCAGTAAATGTTTTCTTTCTTTCTTTCTTGTTTTTTTTTTTAAGAAATTAGTACTTTTATTTAGCAAGGATGTGTTAAATGGATAAAAAGTGATAGTAAAGACTTATATTGTTAGAAAAGATTTCTATTTTGAATAAATGCTGTTCTTTTTAACTTTTTATTCATCAAAGAAAGAACGAAATAAAAAAGTATCACAGGTTCCAAAAAAATATTAAGCAGCACAACAGTTCCAACACTGATAATAAATCAGCATATTAAAATGATTTCTGAAGGATCATGTGACACTGAAAACTGGAGTAATGGTTGATGAAAATTCAGTGAAAACAGTGAAAAATGATCTAGATCGTTGGATAGACCTCCCAATGTCTTGGATAGGCAGAATAAACTTGATAAAAATGAATGCACTTCCTAGATTACTGTACCCTTTACAGATGATTCCATTATATATTGCCAAAAAGATAATTACAGATTTAGAAAAGCATTTTAGCAGGTTTATTTGGCATAAAAAAGTCTAGAATTAAATTATCCAAATTGCAATTACCTGTAGACAAAGGTGGCTTAGCACTACCTGATTTACATCTTTACAATTGGGCCTGTCATAAGAATTATTTTGAGGAAGTTACAACAGGTCCCAGAAACAGAAATAGATTAATGGTTTGTTCGTCCCTTCTCTTTACATTCGGTGATTACCTCAGAACGGAAGTCCATTGGCTTGTAAATTTGCAACAATCCTCTCTTACAAAGAACTTTAAAGATCTAGCGAGATATCCAGTGGTTTTGGGGAAGAAGTACATTTTAGTCACCGCTGATTCCTCTTATTATGAAAAAAGCCTTTCCCCCTGGGCTTCAAAATAGTGTTTTTCATCATTATCATAATTCAGGAAACAATTTGCAAGCATTGTTATCAGGGTGGGAAAGGGACTTTGGAGGAGGAGAAATGGTCAAATATCATGCGAAATATGAGGTGTATACTGCTGTGTAATAAGGCTCAAGAAACACAGTTTAAACACTGCACCGTATACATTGTACTCCTTATGTACTTTCTAAGATTAACTCGAAGCATTCACTAGTCTGCCCTAAATGTAAATCTGGTTTGGGTACACACTGCCACATGTTTTGGTTCTGCCCTTTGATAAGCCACTTTTGGGATAAGATTAAAGCAAAGCTTGAAAATGTACTGTATATTGAACTGCATTATTGAGAAAGACCCTTGGTTTTTTATTTTGGGAATGAAAAAAGAGGACAGTGGATTGTCATTTCTTCAGGTCAAGCTGGCAAGCAAATTATTATTTGTGGCTCATATATGTATACTCGTTGTCTGGATTAAAGATAAACCCCAAACAGTGGACCAATGGTACAACAAGACTTTCAGAATTCTTCCGTTAGAACGTCTTGGGGCCGTTAGCAATGGAAACGAGGCTAGATTTGAAAATGTATAGTCCTCATTCTTTTGTAGTCTCTCTCAGAATATACAGTATCTCAAGAGTATGTTTAAATTGGAAATACTAACATGCTGTCATTAAATGCTGGAAGATACATTCTGCATATGTTTATTTGATTTAACATTGTATGTAAAGCATATGTCTCTCGTATGTTGTTGTGGGGGGTGTTCAGTTTTTTGTTTTGTTTTCTTCTATTTGTGAAAACAATAAAAAGTTATTGTACAAAAAAATGAAATAAATGATACTTTAAAGTATATTAAAATAGGAAACCAATATTAGAAATTGCAATATAAATACAGCCTTGATGAGCATAAGAGACTCCATTAAAAATCTTACTGATACCAAATTTTTTGAACAGCAGTGTAATACATAGAGTTATTTTTGTATTTTTGTAGCTGCAATTTCAAAAACATTACTGTCATCTGGCTTTTTTTTCAGTTTGATGGAGTTTAGTGCCATTCTCCAGCATTTCACTCCTTTTCAAAAAGACAACATCCGTAGCTTTGACTTTAGCTGAGGTCAGTCGCTTCTGATTTCTGTTGTACAGCAAGTACAACAACAAAACTGTGAGATGTCCACACTCATAATGACTGGACTGCAGGAACTCCAACTCAATTACACACAACCACAGCTGTGATCGATTCTGGACCTCTATCCAGCCGTGAAATTACAGCTCAAAGAAAGATAAATAGGACGTTCTAAAAAACACAGACACTCTGGAGAGCTCAGCGATATTTTTCGGAGTGGAAAATGGATTTTCTGTTTACACGTGTCATTCTTATTCATTGTAAGTTCGTATGAAAACTGACAGAGTCTGAAAATTTCTGAATTTAAATAATACTTTTAAAGCAATCAAAGCAGTGTCACGCTGAATTAAATACCCAGATTGTGGGTTTGTCGTACCTGTGAGCTGTGTTCCACCTGAGCGATTACCTCTGGGTCCAGTGGTCTGTGATTGCTGAAACTCTTGGATCGCCCTGCAGGTGTGGACTTGCGGAGCTGAGGACCTTCCACCTTAGTCTTCAGAGAGGAGTGTCGGGTGATGGAGTTTAGGACGCTGTGAGCACTGACCGGTCGCTTGTCTGTCCCTTCCTTAGCCAGTCCACTTGCCGGCATGGAGGAGGTCTTTAAACCCCCTGTTGCTCCAGATGAGCCCTCACCTTGTCCCTCCACTGGCCGGATTGTTCTTCGGATGCTGGGCGCTTCTGGCCGTTTCCTCATCCTAAAACGGATAAAGTATAGGCAAAATGATATGATAAACAAAATGTATTTAATTTTTTTGTTTACACACACACTGTATCTATATATACTGTGTATGTATATACTGACCAAAATTATAAATGCAACACTTTTGTTTTTGCCCCCATTTTTCATGAGCTGAACTCAAAGATCTAAGACACAAAACTTGCGACATCTGTGGCATTGTGCTGTGTGATAAAACTGCATATTTTAGAGTGGTCTTTTATTGTGGCCAGCCTAAGGCACACCTGTGCAATAATCATGCTGTCTAATCAGCACCTTGTTATGCCATACCTGTGAGGTGGATGGATTATCTCGGCAAAGGAGAAGTGCTCACTAATACAGATTTAGACAGATTTGTGAACAATATTTGAGAGAAATAGGCCTTTTGTCTACATAGAAAAAGTCTTAGATCTTTGAGTTCAGCTCATGAAAAATGGGGGCAAAAACAAACGTGTTGCGTTTATAATTTAGTTCAGTGTATATATATATATATATGTACACACACACACACACACACACACATATATACAAATGTATATATATATATATTAGGGGTGGCATGGTACATGTATTCGTACCGAACCGTCACGGTACGGGCATCTCGGTTCGGTGCATGAAGCCTTACAACGAATACAGCCAATTCACCCCCAATCCAGAAGGGGGCGCCCGCAGCAATGCAACACTGTTTGATAACCACCAGCAGAAGAACAGCGATTGCTGTGAGTTACGCACTTGAAAACAAAGCCCACTTAGACAGTGACCATGTGCTGATTCTGAATGTGTCTCACACATAGACTGACAAAGGAGTATACTTTAAAGGCTTGCGCACTCAACTGTTTGCTAAATGGGGCTTTGTGCTTGTGTATCCTACCTCTCTCATTTGGCACAAATCCAAATATTCCGTAATATTTCCATATTTGCGATGTAACGTATCTGAATGCAAAAATATGATTTATTATGTACATAATAGGCTTTGTACTTCAGTCGCGTTCCAACGGTGACACAGAGGTGGGCGCGCTGATGTTTGGTTCACTGTATTTTATTTTGATAAAGTACCAACTGTTTTGTCAAGTTAGCAATGCTGGAACTGATGTGTTGTGTGTGTGTGTGTGTGTGTGTGTGTGTGCGCGCGCGCTCCGGAGCGATCACTTCAACTGTTTCCTTATACCAGCAGAATCAACTTTAAACACTTATTGTCTTATTAATAATGCATCACTGTATAAAGGTATTTTATTTGTGCACACTCACAATGAAAACAAAATAAAGAAAACAAATAGGATGTCGCTTTCTGCCATTTGAGTTTCCTTTCTGTGAACAAATTAAGCGTGTCACAAAAATTAACTGAAACCTATAGGCTGTGTTATGTGTCGCACTGTTTTTTCCCCCTTGTTTATATGTAAACTAAATCAAATATATTTCAAGAATGAAATATGTATATATATGTACTGTATTCCTTTTATGTATATATATGTACTGTAGATTATATATATATATATATATATATATATATATATATATAAAACAATGTAATAACATTTAGTATTTTCACATCTAGGTGGAAAAAATAGTCATTTGCACTACTGTCTGTTCAAAATAAATGAAAAGAAACAGAGCATAGATTTTATTTTTTCCTGTTGTACCAAAATCATATCGAACCGTGACCCCCGAACCGAGGTACGTACCGGACCGTGACATCTGTGTACCGTGCCACCCCTAATATATATATATATATATATATATACATCCGTCTGGAATGCACTTGGCATATATATATGAATGTGTGTTCATATATATATGAATATACATTCATATATATATGAATGTATATACATATATATGTTTTTTTGAGTTTCTTCTGCTCATGTGTGTTCAATATAAATGACTAATATATTTTAAAATATAATTTATTCCTGTGATGCAGTGCTGAATTTTCAGCATCATTACTCCAGTCTTCAGTGTCACATGATGCTTCAGAAATCATTCTAATATGCTGATTTATAATCAATGTTGGAAACCGTTGTGCTGCTTCATATTTTTGGGGGGGACCTGTGATATTTTTTTGGGGGGGGATTCTTTGATTAATAAAAAGTTTAAAAGAACAGCATTTATTTAAAAAAGAAAGAAAATTTTGTGTTACAATATACATTGCTATTCAAAAGTTTGGGGTCAGTCATTTCTTTTTTCTTTTTTTTTTTTAAGAAATTAATACTTTTATTCAGGAGGGATGTGTTAAATTAATAAATGTCATAGTAAATACTTATATTGTTAGAAAATATTTCTATTTTGAACAAATGTTGTTATTTTTAACTTTGTATTCATCAAAGAATCAAAGAAAAAAGTATCACAGGTTCCAAAAAACAATATGAAGCAGTACAACAGTTTCAACACTCATAATAAATCAGCATATTAGAATGATTTCTGAAGGACACTGAAGACTGGAGTAATGATGCAGAAAATTCAGCGCTGCATCACATAAATAAATTATATTTTAAAGTATATTAAAATAGGAAACAATATTAGAAATTGCAATAAGATTTCACAATATTACTGTTTTTTCTGTATTTTTGATCGAATAAATACAGCCTTGATGAGCAGAAGAGACTCCCTTAAAAAATATTAAAAATCTTACTGATCCCAATCTTTTGAGCGGCAGTGTACATATATATGTACAATTTTTCTTTTTTTGCACACCATTTTTATTAATGCATACCAGATGAACTGTTAACTTACTTGTTGAGGTTAGCTAGGTAGATATCAGCTACATGACCTCCAGTGGGTGAGCTGGCACTGGCTCTGGTGGACACCTTCTCTTCCACAGCATCATGGGAAGCTTCTAGGTCAGCTTTGGGACTTCCTCTGCCTGCATATCCATCCGGCCTATCACACAACATCACAGACACCTCCAGAATTCACATATACTATGGGCGGTCTTACTGATAGTTAATCGGTAATTACTAGTAGGACACTGAATAACTGGTTAAAAAAGCAGTTCTGATCGATATCGCTAATTCAAGTCAATAAACCAGACAGCTTACATGTCTTGCACTACTATGTACTGGTGCGGCACCAGTCCCTCAGTGCCGTTGTGGCGACCCTCCCACCAATCCTCAGATGCACGGCTGAACAGCAGCAAAGACGCCCCCTTCTTAAAGGAAAGCTCACGATTGGTGCGTCCAGAGTAGTCAAAACGTGCGATGGCCTCAATGGGGTCAGACTCTGAAATGTTCAAGGACCCTGACTTTACTATTTAGAGACATGAAAGACAGGGAAAGACAAAGGCAGAGAGGACAGGAAGGGGAGAGAGTGAGAGGGGAGGAAGAGCACAAGGAAAAGAGGAAGGGTTATTGCACAGGAAGCCAGGCAGGTTAGAGCACATTTATCATAACAGGTTTGGAGTTGCAGAAGGGGTGCGTGAACAAAAGAGGTGTGACTGGTGCTGGCGGCAACAGTGTGTCTTTATAAAAAAAATTGTGCGCTTGTTAGTACAGTCTTTTGAATGGCATCTGGGCTCACCATCATCGCTGTTGTGGATTTCAGAGGCAGTGTCAGGTGCAGGTTCATCCACTAGGGGGGGCTCAATGTGTGGACTATCACTGTTGAATTGACCACAAGAAACATGTTTCAGGGAAAACCTCAATTACACAAACTTTAACCATTGCTTTAACCAACATTTACATACAATAGACACGCATCTACATTAACTATTAAAAAAGGAGATTAAAATGAATAGTTGACTAAACACCTGAGTAAATGTATGTTTCTCATGATCTTGAAGACCGTTTGATCTACAGCTTACAGCTTCTGTTTGAATTCTTGAAAGTTTTTTTTATATTTGATTATTTGAATCATTTTGTAGACATAAATTGTATTAAGGTATGAATTTCTATTTTAAGTTATATAATTTAGTAAATAAATTAACAAACCGTTTATTTGGGTCGGTAAGATTTTTAATATGCTTTTGAAAGAAGTCTCTTAAACTAACCAAGACTGCAAATTTGATTGAAAAAAAGTAATATAAGTATTACAATTTTAAATAACGAATTTGAATTTATATTTATTTGAAATGACATTATATACGTCTTTCCTCTCACTTTTGATCAATTTAATGCATTCTTGCCTAAAGTAAAAAAAAAAAAAAAATCACTGACCCCAAACTTTTAAACGTAGTGTAAAAAAAATAAATAAATAAATAAAAAGTGCACCAACAAAAAGTTTGATTTGAAGCATTTCCACAATCCGCTATTTTTCCACATATTTTCCCCCATATTTTTTCACAATACTTCATGGTTTTTACAACCTTACTATTATTCAAAAATAAGAAAAATAGTAATAATCAAGAATGAGTAGATGTATTCAAACTTTTGACTGCTATAGTAATAATGAGAAGGGAAGAGCAGAAGAAGGAAAGCTAAAATAAGAATGAGGACATTTCTGAGAACCAGTTATGATTTTCTGTCTCACTCTTCAGGCCTGAAACAGAGTGTCCATGCTTCTTTGAAGCAAAACAAGAAGCAGAGCCCAGATACGAGGATCAAAGCTGGACTTTCCTGTGGCCTCTTAACTCTAAACTGAACCTGCGCTCACTCAACTCAACTCCAGTACGGAATCTAATGTGACCAGAAAACACAGTACTAATGCACAGGAAAATGGCTCGATTCCAAGGTCATGAGGGCCTCAGTGCTGATAACAACTCTGTTATGCCATTCACAGGCCAAGAAACCCTGTAATACCCTAGTATTAATTTAGTAAAATATCCAACTGAACAACCTGATCTCCTATTGAGCACTCAAGCAGAAACACTGCCTAATTTACTGTCATCACTTTACTAATAAAAGCTGCTCTCTCGTAACATATGCTGGAGGAAAATCAAGCTCTGCAGAGTGAAAGTACAGTGCTCTACCCAGCTGGAATATATCTCACTAAGACCATCCCGGTTTATTACACAGACAATTGGCAAGCATGAAGCCTGGGCTAATGAAAAGCTTAGTTTCATTAGAAAGCAGCTCTAGACCGAAGGAACCTGAGGGTAATGACTGTATAATGTACTAATCTCTGCCTGGTGTGTGCAGGGAGACGCTGTCAGACAGGTTTGGCAAAGTACACGTCCATCACAGTTTCAGTGAATCTTTAAAATGACAGATTGGCCTCATTGAGCAGTTAGTTGGTGAAGAAGATCCTGTGATCCTCCTGTCACTCCATCTGAGAGACCGAGTGTAGCTTTGATCTGGGCTCTTAAGGTAAAATGATCCGTGTGGCTTCTTCACCCTCGAGCAGATGAGTTTGTGTTCAGGGAGGTCAGAAGCTGCTGGGATTTTTAAAGTCTTCCCCAGAGACGCTGGTTTTCTCATTCTGCTCTCAGCATCAGTCTTAAACAAAACTTTTACTTTAGCATTTCAAGGACACTGCGTGAAGTAAATTTCACTGTCAAAAACTGTCTGGGTCACTTTTTTTTAGGGCATCATAACTGTACCCAAATTGTCATCATTATAGGAAAACAGAAGTATAGTGTATATATATATATATATATATATGAAGAGTTTATTTTAAAAAACAGATCATGTTTTTCTAAAAATCATGTTTTTTATTATGTTATCATGTTTTTATTGTGTTAGTTAGCTGTATTTTTTAAAGTTATTTTTTAAACCTAATCAAAATAACCCAACTGCAGTTTGATTGAGTAATTGGAATGCACAATGAAAAAAAAATCATGATTTTTGAAAATTGTTAAAAACGGAGTTATCTTTTTTTGCAAATGATCTCTTCATATATATCTGAGATCTGAGGCTATAAAGATGTAATTGAAGTTAAAATATTGAATGAACAATGGCAATGGCAATTTTAGTTATATAGCACCATTAATTACAACCCAGGGTTGTCCAAAGTGCTTTACAACAAAAATAAAAACACAAAAACACATTTACTTAAAAAATCTGACAAAAGACAATAAAATGGCAATAAAAGTTAGATAGGAAAGCATTAATACAGAATATAAGCCTTATCAAACAAATACATTTTTAGGCTAGACTTAAAAGCAAATACAGGATGACTGAAGTGATCTGGCTGGAAAATGCTCAATCAATAGGTCAGAAACGCAAGAAGTTAAGTATGAACAGTATAATTCCTATCAGGGCAGGAACTGAGCATGCAATGTGTTAACTACAGTATGTTGTTAACGTGTCTTGACTTCACATGTCCTAAAGCTGAAACGAGACTCTGACTAAACCCTGAGCTAAAAACACATCATCTCACCAGCTCAAAGTCTTAATTACACCGCCCATGCAATCTAAACAATCCCGTGCATGAAAACCACATGAAATGAGCCTGCATCTCACAAACAAACCTGACCTGGATACGTTGCTTTCTTTTCACAATGACAATCTGAAGTCATTTCCTCTATGACATCCAAAACAGTTATTAAAAAGCTGCAGGAGGGCATTTCATTAGCACTTGGCCTTGAGCAGAGTAGGATAACCTCATTTTTAATTTAAAAACAGACCTCATGACGGTGGTTTTTGAGTCTGGCTGCCTGCCACTATTCTGGTTGCTTTCACGGTGACATCTTTTGGGAGTCTAGGTCACGTGCTGATACACGAAGATGTATCTGTGCCTTCAACCACTGAACTGATGGCTTAAATGAGCATAATATACATAGGAACTTTAAAAAGTGACTGACTCCCTGTAGGGCTCTGTTGGTCTTTATAATGTCTCTTTATCTTTATAATGCTCAATCCATCATGTCTGACTGGTTCTGCATTAAATCAAGCTCGTCTAAACAACTAATTTCTGGTTTTGTGGTTTGGCTGAGCAGCTGCTTCAATAAAATGTTGTGCCAGTATTCACTGCCAATGAATTTTGCCAAGATTATGTGATTCATTTTCATCCTTCTTGCTTCCTTTTTTTTGTAACCAAATTCGCTCTAGACTCACCAGTATTCCTCAGCGGCTCCTCCACAGTCATAGATGGGCCCCTCCAGCTCACGGGGCCCTGGAAAGATGGTCTCGTGATGGATAATAATTGTTTTGATGAGCTCGTTCACATGTGCCTGGCAGGAGACTTGGTCGTGGCCCTCAGGCACAGACATGAGTGTGGGGCCGAAGCAGATAGCCAGGTTGTAGGGGTCCATCATGTTGTCATCACTGTACTGGGACAGACTAGTTAAAAAGAGAGAAAAATAAGTGTTAACCAAAAAACAAAAACAAAACACGGATATGCAATGTCCGCTCAAATAACATGCCTGTTGATGCCTTATTTGTTCCTGGTTGCAATAGCGCTACTGTGATGTAACATGGTGTAGTAATGTTGTACTGAGCAACGCTGGTAAAATGACGCTACAGTCTCGTGACACTATGCTCTGCTCACATGTTCTGATAATAATAGCTTTGAAGGACTATACATTATTTAGATAATTTAAAAAAAGTTAAAGTTAAATCTGATTATGTTGCATAGAACTGAATAAAAATTATACATTGATATTTAATATTAATATATTTTCTGTCCAATTTGTTTAACTTTCAATAAAAGTGTGGTTAAATTCAGTATCACTAAAATTGAGTTAAATTAAAAAGTCTTACAAAAAATATTAAATAATTATTTTCGGTTTCGGCCCAGAATTTTCATTTCAGTGCATCCCTAACAAATTATTGTATGCTATTTTAATGGCAATTATTACATTCAATTATTTTATTATATACACAAGAATCACCTTTTTTTTTTTGCAGGCCAAACATATTTGACTTCAATATTTATTTGAATTTTAAGTTAATATTTGAATAACAAGAACACATTTGCATGTTCACTGTTCTCTGATAACGTTAATGGTTACATGACATGCAGATTAACAAATAAAAAATATATAATAAAAAAAAAAATAATATAAAAATAAAAATAAAGAAAATAATAATAATAAAAAAGCTCCTCTGAATATCCACTAAAACACAGCAAATCATTGGTTTCCCACAATCCCTCACTTGACCTTCATCACACACATCACAAAATATTTTGTATTTTTTGTAGTAAGTGTTGTATCTTTATTGTTTTTATTTTATGAATATTTATTTTAATAAAAAAAAAAAAAATTAATTATTAACTTTCCCAGGGTTTTATAAACCCCAGTTTGGGAAACCCTGACTTACTGTACATCAAAACTTGCTGAGAAAAGCCTATATTTTGGCAGTTATGTTTCTTCTTGCTATTTCGGATGCTGTGTCAAGTTAAAAGAAATTAAACTTCCATTTTGACACCTCTCCATTATGTACATTTTTTTATTAACCCAAGATTATCTTAGATAAGAAATATTGCACAAAAATATTAAGATGGCACTTTAACTGCTCCGAAGAACATTTCATAATAATTAATTAATTAATAATTAATAAAGTCCTAAAAATAAAAATTATAAATAAATAAATATAGAAAAATAAGAACTATACTTAAGAACATTTCTATTTCTGTATATTAACAACTGATGCATGGCTTGAATGGCTTGAACAAATATATATAAAAAAACAGCAACAACAACAAAAAAAACGTACAAAATAGTCATACTATCCAGAAACATGTTAAAATGATCCCTGATCATGACTATTCTCATGGAGAGACCAGCTCCTGCTGGACTAATGTGAAAAACAGATTGAGTTCCAGACTGAATCTCTATCTACACTTCCTCACAACAGCTCATTTATCATGAGCCTAAGCCAGCTTTCTCCCATTTATGTGTGCGACTGCTCTGCATTGTTACAACCTTTTTATTTGTTCCTTTCTTACTCCACAGTATGCCCACTTCATTTGATTACAGAAAACTTGGAAGTGTCCAAAGTGTTGGGAGAGGAGTCCTTAACCCTATGTGTTTTTGGGTAACGGGGGGTTGGGATAAAAGCAGTAGGGACTCCAAACCAAATTTATGAGCACCGTCCTGCCCAGACAGTTACAAGTGCACAAGGGCTTCCAATTACCTATCTCTCTTTGTTTATTTCGGACTGCATTGCCATTCAAATGAGATCTCTTGATGTGCATCTGTGAGTGTATACCATGCATACCTATGAACAATTCACATGATTGGCTGTAATGCATGCTAGAGCACATTAGAGAGAGGTGCAGCTCTTCAGAGACCTATTCTGGCACCTCCATTGACTTTTATAGCAGAGGAAAGATCTACCGGCCGTAGAGCAAACAGAGAAGCCATTCACCCAGGGCTACAGACGTCCATCATGGGAGCACTAATGGTGGCTTGATGGCGACACCATATTTCAACACACATTCGCTTCCCCCTTCTGGCTGTGATACGAGGGCTGGAAAGGGTTCAGATGCTTTAGGAAAACCAGACACGCCTCCTGGAGTAGAAACTAAGATCGTGTTGTGGTCTGGAGGGTCTTTCAAAAGGACCACAGGGTGGAAAAAAGTGGAATAACGAGAGGCAGAGATACAGAGGGACACGTTCCAAGAGGCTTGTGTCCTTTAGCCCTCAGCTGAGGTTGGGTATAGGCCAACCTTCTCTTTTTGGTAAGAGAATATTTAAATTTGTAGTAAAAAGGTCTTGTAAAATGGTAAGGTTAGATTGTACATAAGCTCTTTGCATGCTGGGCTAAGGTTAGCTGTAATAAATCACTGTAAATTGGCACTGGTTTAAAGGAAGCGTTCATCCAAATAATTCTGTCATCATTTACTCGCCCTCATGTTGCTCCAAACCACTAACTTAATTCCTTTATTCACTGAAAATCTCATATCTTCAGGGATGCAAACTCATCAGGGGTAAAAAATAAATAAAAATAAAATAAAAATGGACGAATAGACATGTTATGTGAAAATTTTCTTTGCTTTCAAATGTTAAACCATACAGCTTTTTTTGCCAGAAAAAAATATGTAATTGAATAATAACATAGTAGTCTATGGAATTACTTGGAACACTGAGCACAAGCCATATGGACCACATTTAATTTAATTAAAGGAGCTTTTTTGTCCTTTCCTTTTCATTTGGAAAAGAGCACCTGGAACATTCTGCAAAACATCTACTTTTGTGTTCCCTGGACATAAGAAAGTGATACGGGGTTGGAAGGACATGAGGGGGAGTAAATGATTGTCACAGATTTTGTCTTGAGTTAAAAATCACAGATAAACAAAAGAACCGAATGACTTTGATGGGAAAATTCATTCCAGACCAGCTTTGATCGGCAGAACTTACTGGTTGAGGAAAGCGAACAGGTATCGCATGATAATCAGGGTGCTGCTGGGTAGACACAGCAGGACTTTGCGGATGTGGACAGCTCTGTCCTGGAGGTTCTCCATGGCTGGAAAAAACAACATGAACAAGAAACGTGTTTATTTAGGACAAAAGCTTCTCCATTGTCTCATCTGGTCTGCAGTGCGCACGTGTACTGTGGGTGTAGAAAATAAAGCGGACACTCACAGACACAGGACATTAGGTCATGGAAGACTTCCTTTGGAAAGAGGGCGTTCTCCAGGCCTCTGAAGTAGAGCTTTAACACTCCAGCGATGGAGTCCATATCGTGATCGTTCTGGTCCCCAGCCAGCGGGTCCTCACCTGAGACACAAGAAAGTAAGAACCCTTTTAAGAATGCAGACTTGATTCGAAATAAGATAAAAGAAGGTTCAGCATATGACAGCCCAGAAAGACTCACCTCTTTCAAAGGCATTCTTAATATCATTGACTTCCACTTGAGAGCCGGACACCCTGAATATGCCTTCGTGATGGAGACCTGTACAGACACAGACATGATGTTATGAACAAAGAATAGACAGGAAGTGTCCTACTGGTTTACTCTGGCACTTGAACGGTTTGTATTTCATAGCAGATACTGATACAATCCTAACTATCTTAACTAAGCTGGGTCTACTGAATCTTCAGCGTCATATGCAAAAAAAAAGACAAAAGTTAAATTGTTAGTTTGTCTAAGTTTAATGTGATTTGGATAAAATTAATTAATAAATGCAAAACAATTAATTATTAATGAATACTAATTATACATTTTCTTATTTACAAACTGAAATAAAGGTTCCAAAAGGTTTTTTTTCAGCAATTCCATGGCAGAACCATTTGATTCCTCACATTTTTTTTCAGAGAACAGTTCTTAAAATAACCTCTTTTAAGTGTAAAGAACATTTTAAAAATATAATATTTTTTTTAGTTTTTTTTCCACTATAAGGAACCTTTTGTGTAATTGAAATGTTCCATGGATGTTGAAGGTTTTTCCATGGAAAGAACCTTTATTTTTATGACTCTTATTTTCTTTGGATAAATCATTTAAAAATAGATTTTTTGTTGTTGTTTATATGATGAATTACTGCTGAATCAGTCAGAGCAGTTACTAAAGTTTCTGACTCATTTGTCTATCAGACAACCTGTAGTTAAAGATACACATTTCAAAAACAGTTTCCACCCCATTTGACCAATGAGTATCTATGACTTCACCATGATTTTTCCAATCGTTCATGATTTCTGAATAAGGATTTTTTTAACAAACAGTTTTTAAAAATCAGAAGTAATTTCTAGACTATCAAATATTTTGAACAGAGCACAACCAGAAAAAATGCATATTTTTGGAGATCACTAATTTCCCTGATATTTCCATATTCTCCATGACACAAGTAATAAATGGTATATGAAATAAATAAATAAAGTTGGGACTAAATTGAGTTGAATCCTCAGATTCTTTAAAAAAAAAAAAAAAAAAAAAAGGGGAACCCTGGCTAGTGCGAAAGGAATAGAAGTGGTATATACTGTATGATAGAAAAATAAATGAAGCAGAACAGAACAATTTGTTCATTTCATCAGGGAAAGTCTAAAGAGCAGCACAGCAATAGTGCCTTTGGAAAGAAAAGGAATGTGAGAGAGAGAGAAACTCACCGTGTCGACTGATGAAGCAAATACAACTCTCCACCATCAGGGGAATGATTTGGCTGGGCTCCTAAAAGAAGGAAATTAAAAAAATAGAAAACAAAATATGAAGGAGAAAATATGCAGGTCTGTTCAGATGGTTCAGTGGGGTTTCTCTGGACATTTTGCAGCACAGGAAACCTTTCTGAACAAGGGTCTCTGTTTCTTGGCAGAGTACTTAAATAATAATAATATTTGCAAAGGGAGGCAGGCATCAGACAGAATTTAGGAGGGATGAAAAAGCAGCACAGTTTGAGCCATGGGGGAATAGGGCAACGGTTGCTAGGAGACAGCTGTCTCTCCACAGATTCCTTTTGTTTATTTGGGTGAGCAGGAAACGGCTAAGCGAAGCCGAATTTGGGCCACGTCTAGCCTGAACTTTACTGCTCGGAGTCCAGCTCACAAACTCTTATACATACTTACAGGAGTATAAAGCATCATTTGGCTTTTTTGTATTACCCCCCAAATAAATCTTTTGTTTCTCATATTGTTTGTCTTCTAGTCACAGAAAACTGTTCTTATATCATTATCCCTCACTAGAGGGCGATATGAACATTGGGGTGGTTAACATGAGGTGCTGCGGTGGGTCCTTTTCTTTGTTTGCCCATACTGTAAGGTTTAGGTTGTAGGACGTGCACACTAAATTTATCTCACTGGCCCATTTTACAAATTTATCCCACTGCCACAATGACTGCAGGGTGGCACTGCTTTATTACTGTTATACCGTATTGACCCGAATATAAGACATTGTATTTTTTTGGAAAAACAGAATCTTGGATTCTTGGAATCTAGACTTTGACATGTCAATAAAACAACCACAACAATAGGTGGCACTAAACACGCATTGTCCGAGAATTTTACACACCGGTCTGTTATTGTGGCGACATTTCCACGCACCAAAACGTGACGCTGAACGAAACGAACTGTGATTGGTTGTTTGACATGTCGGTCAAACAACCAATCATGGGTGGGCCTTGGCCAATAAAACATGCCATCTATTCCAGACCTTCAGCCGTCAGTCTGAAGGTCTGGCTACATGAGACTAGATGGGACCAAACTTCCTCTGTAAGTGATTTTAAAACATAAGACAGTACCCAGATTTGAAGACTACAATAAAATTTCACTTCTACTGTTAATACAATTTTGGTAGGCTACTATGAGATGGATAGCCTAAATGTTATATAATTCAGATGGGCTACCTGTTATTTTTATGGTATATCAAAAAGTGTATATTTTTAAAGACATTTTGTATTTACCATACATTCAAAACAAAAATTAAAATAGAATAATACAATATGAAAATAATTTCAATACAGAAGAAAAAACAAAAAAACAAGATTTGGTTTTCAAAAAGCCTTTTTCCAAAAGGTACATCTGGAAAAAGGGGGGTCATCTTATATTCGGGTCAATACGGTATTACATATCCTAAAGAGACCTGCACTGAGTACCAATTTACAGCAAAAAATGTTCACAGACAGTAATCATACAAATACATATCACACGTCACATGGAAGTAGGGTTTTCAACTGTGATTCACAATCTCAATTCAATTCCAAAATGATTTTCAAAGACTTTTTCTGCAATTTTTCAACATTTTTCAAGAAATATCTTCACTGTTCCACCAATAGAAATAAACAAACTTGGATTATGTATACTGTTTATCAGGAGAGTGACTTCATTGAACTCCGATGTCCTTGATTGTTGTTTAATTATAGATATATTCATAATAATATAATTAATAATAATTTTAAAATAAATAAATAGTATGAATACTATTTATTAAATGAATAAACAGTATTCATACTATTTATTTGTATTAATATTATATTTTTTATTTTATATTTATTTATTTTTATTTCATGTATTACATTTATTTAGTTAGTTTTTATTTTAGACTAATGTAATTAATTAATTATATTATTAATTTAATTTATTTATTAATTTAATTATATTATTATTTATTTTAACAATTTTTTATGGGTTGGTTGGGGGAGAGATTGAAAATCTAAAAAGCATTGTCTCTATACAAATAATCGCTTTCATTCCAGCTAAATAAAAATAATTATAAAAAAGAAAAATAATAAATTAATAATAATAACCTAGTATCAGTGTCCTTTGCTCTGAGTAAATAAAATGCCACATCAAAATGAGCATAAACAAAATAAAACAAACAAACAAAAAAGGGAAAAAAATGCATGTAATAAATAAATAATAAGTTACATCAATATAAATAAATACATGCACAAAAAAATACACAAACATACAACATAGTGAACATCTTGTTCGCTGTAGCAGTTTCAACTGTATGACAAACTATGTCCTGAGTGAACACATTTCCTTTAAATATAAAGTAAACAGCTAACACCTTTTTGAACTTGATGTTTAAAATTATGTCAAGTTTTGTTTGTTTGCACAGTGTCAGCACACTATTTTATGACATATATGCCAATCCACTGTTTTCCCAGCACTGCACACCACTGTAATATTTTATCCTGCATATTGATTTCAATAACAGTAACTGATTATGATCTTTAGCAGAATGATCCAGAATCAATTCTGAGTCAGTTCTACCAGTGAGTGGTGATAATTACCTGTTTCCGAACAGTGGAGTTCCTCCGTCCGCTGATGGACACAAGCAAGAGAGAGATGGAGAGATAAAAAGAGAAAGCTCTGTCATGACGATGGATTATTTTCCCTCAAACTGCACTAATTTCCCTCCACATTCAATTTACAAACTGCCTGTGGCCATCACACCAGTAGAAATTACCCTCCTGAGAAGGGTCCTATTTTAATACACTGGCCTTAAACACACACACAGAAAGGCTTTCAGTAGTGTTTGTTGTGAAAGCTCTTGTTTTGTCTCTTCAGTGAACTCTTGTTTAAAGGTCCGTTCCCATTTCCGTACTCCATTATAACTGTAGAGTAAATCACCTACCCCTGGCCTCAATAAATAAATCAGCAGATGTGAATAAAAGATGAATATGTCTAGACAAGATATTAATCTATAAACGGCCCAGAGACATCTGCATGTGTGCTAAATTAGTTCTTGAGGGCGTAAATGTTTGTGTCTTGTTTGGTTTTGTTGGCTTTCACACAGCACTCACCTGGCAAGGCAGTAGTCGGTCTTCTGGCCTGAATGGAGAGATACGAGGAGAAAAAAAGGAAAAAGAGAGAGAAAAACAGTTAGACGGAGGCTGGATGTGTGAGGAAGAGGCCACAGCTGGACACAGTTTCCTTTTGGGAATAAAACACTCGTCCCGCTTCTTGTCTGTCACGAGGATCTTCCTGTGAGACGTGACCTCATATCCACACATTACCCTCCAAACACATTCAGCGGTATCACAACGTATGCCAAACGTGCAACAGACTTCAATGAGCTAATCATCTAAACCACTTTGTTTCCTTCAATCTGTGCTGGAACATTCTGTCAGTTTACTCAGGAATAGCAGCTGGGGTTGCACACACTGTACTCGGCACTATTTCACAGCAAAGGCTGGATTTACCGAGGCATTTTGACATTAAAATCTGTTTTTGTCATTGGACACATAAGAAAGACAGCTTGCGAATAACTGAGGTGTTTCCAATTCGCTCAACAAATTACGTCAATTTGAAATCAATCCAAATCCCAGTAGAAAAATGATCGAGGCTCTCTGAAGAAAATGTAAGTGGTGTTTGTCCATGAAGAACTGGAGTCTATTATCAGTATTGATTAATATTGGATATTTAATTTAACGTGTCTTTCCTATAATTTTTACATTCAGATTACATTTTGTTATCTAACGCTCATTTAAATTGAATCACTAAGAATTACTAATAATGCTATATTTGGCAAATCTCAAAATAATTATACATTTTTCATACTATACATTATAAATGTTGAGCACCAAATCAGCATATTAGAATGGCATCTGAAGGATCATGTGACACTGAAGACTGGAGCAATTGAGGAGAAAGTTAACCTCTACAAAATCACTACTTTAGGTCAAAATGAACAGATCATCTCAGCTAGCATGCTTATTTCACTATAGAGTAATCAACACCATTGCTCTCTCCATCACACGCAATTATCTCTTCATTATCCTCTGTGCCATCAGTCTGATTCTCTCAGTTTCACTTCCTGTTCACTGGCAGTCCAAACTGACTGGCTGACAGTACCGTTCAGTCTGGAAGAATGAACGTGGGAGGTACATCAGAGTGTAAAAACACTCCAGGAAATCCCCGCTGTGCTCTTCTCTTTCTTACACAGACTCATTTTCTCTGTTTTGTAGCATGGCACATGACCTTTGACCTCCACCATCCAGGACTGCCTATGAGTGAGTGGATAAGATCACGCTAAGGTCCAGAGGACAGCAGTACAGAGCGGCACTGCGCTGTTAAAGCTTCATGCTTTGATGAGACTGATGACATCAGTACCATCCTCAAGCTTACACACACACACACACACACACACACAGACAAACACACACACGTTCAAACCCAGTACCCTCTCTGCCTGACACTACAACATCCCACACACGCATATTAGCCCTAACCCTACACAAAATATTTTATAGATAAACAATGAAATAATAATTGTATAAGTTGATGTATCATTTAACACACAGACTAATGACAAACCATAGGCTAATTATACAACATTGTTCTGTCTTTATGAGGGAGTCATTTAAATCATTCACTCAAATGATTCATTCAAAAACACTGATTCATTTGGGAACAAAACACATGACTGTCTTAATCATTCACTCAACTGATTTGTTCAAAAAACTGATTCATTCCAAGATGAAACAAGTGACTAGATATGTTTACATGCACTATTTTTCATTAATCCGAATGAATCCAATCTAATTTCAGATTTTGAAAGTTTATATGAACCTTAAATTTTGCAATCCGATTCACATATTCGTTTGCATGTGCATTGCACAAAAGTTTTTAAATAAAATTGAGAAAATAGCTAGTTGGATTTAGGTGTTACATGCGTATTTCTATGGAAGTTTGTTTCCGCCACTGAAAGAAAAAAAAAATACAGTTTACATCTCGCAATTCTGACTTTTTTTCTCAGAATTCTGAGGAAAAAAAAGTCAGAATTGCAAGTTTGCATCACGGCCAGAATTATGAGATAAAAAGTCACAATTACATTGTTTTTATTATTCAGTGGCGGAAACAGGCTTCCATATATTTCTAGTTTCCTATTGATCAGATTATTTTGTCTACACCACCCCTTCCAAACCAATAAAAATTTCATTAAGATCAATCTCAGTTGGAATAATTTAGTTGTTGACAAAGTCTTTTCAGTCCAATTGAGTCGTGAATCCAATTACTTTATAATTTGGTTTCATGTACAGTAAACATATTGTCCTTATGAATGACTCACAATTAATCATTTTCTCAACCAACTCATTCAAAACACTGATTCGGGGAACTGTGTGTTGCTCTGAGAAGCACAAAGGTGGATTCTGCTTTGAATTCTTTTTGAAGTATTTTCACTTGTTAAGCAAAAAATAACTGGTACTATTGGTGTCTAAAATATAATTTACTCCAAATTAATGTGTTGCTTATTGAACAAAAGCAATATTATACCCACAATATCTTATTGATGGCATTAGCTTTTCCATTTAAAATGTGCCCAAACTACAGCTCATAAACCCACATGCACAAGTCACTCGAGAAAGGTTACTCACTTTCTCCCAGAGTCTTTTGGATCAGGTCATGTTTAGCCTGTAATTTGGTGATGAGGTTCCTGCCCTCCAGAAACTCCTTCAGTTTCTGAAATAGAGAATATAAAAAGTTTCAACTCCAGCCCAACTGTTAGTTCATCTCAACACTTATGAACAAACACTGCTGATAAATTTCATTTGAATGGCTATTAAGTGAGCAGTATAATCAATCTTCCTTCCTTTCCTCGGCTTTCTGGCAAAGGATCCTTCCTCCACCCCTTTCAATTTGCTGTGTAGTGTTGAGACTATACATCTTGTTGGCGTAAACATTAATTTCATATCCACTGGAGCACAGGGAGGCACTGGATCTATGTGCTCTAATAGCTTATGGCTCTTTGGGGGCGAGAACCCTGACCTGATGGAAACCTGACAGCGGAGAGACAGATAGAGGAGTCAGGAGACGGATGGAGAGAAACCTGAACTGCGGAGGGAATGAGGGAGCTGGGTAGACAGATGCTTACAATTTCATCCATCATATATCACAGCCATACCAGCATTGCAGTCATGCAGACTCAGGAAGGATAGCCAAAACATGGAGCCATGCACTAGTGCTTTTGGCAGAAAGAGACGAGCTGAATGTACATAGGGAGTTAAAGAGAAAGAGGAGAGAGGGAGATATAGGGGAGGAATACATCAGGATATGATCTAATGAAGAGGATGTGATAAAACAGCCTGCACAACATCAAGTGACAAACCTCTGCTTGCTAATCTTGTGCTTCCATTGATCATGTGTGTAATGTTAGGCCAGAGTGAATGGAAATTCATGGTCTTACTGTTCTATTCTGTTCTACCTTTTGTACACAATTTGTTTATTTTTTAAAGCAGGTATGTATCAGAAAACCAATTTCTATATAGACATACAGTATACTTTAAAGTATTGGCTGCACAAAGCTATCAGACATTTCAACCATTATTGGTCAGAAAAAAAGATAGAGTTCACTGAACACACATTGACAATAGATGTCACACTCTATGGGGCTAAAATGGCAAAAAAACAAAAAAAAAAAAACCTGCCATTGAATTGGCTTTTCAAAACAACAACAAAAAATTAAACAGTAAAACGATTATGAAACAAAATTATTCATAAAACAGTGAAAATGTAAACAACATAAAACATCTCCATATAAACACATAAATTATAATATATAAATGCATAATGTGTATATAAATGTATATATAAATACATTTTAAACTACTAAATATAAAAATACATTGTATATAAAAAAATTACTGAATTAATTTTATTTAACTGCATGTGTGTGTGTGTATACAGTATATATATATATATATATATATATATATATATACACACACACACACACATATAGTTGATTGACTAAATGTGTGTGTGTGTGTGTGTATATATATGTATATATATATAGGGATGGTATCATTAAGGTTTTAACGTTATTACTACTCTTACCAATACCGCTTATCGATCCGGTACTTTAACGGTATTCTTATCGGTACTTTTTGATATATATAGATATATATATATGACAGATTAGGAGCTGAATTAACATTGCTTTATATTCTGAAATGCAAAATAAATATTTAATTACATGAATATAAAACATCAATTTGTAAATGCACCAGTGTGCAGGCATTTTAGAGTTTTATATACATAAGATAAGATACAGTAAGAACATGAACAAAGAAACAAAGTAAAAAAAAAAAAAAAAAAACAGTTGACAAATACAATAAAACAAATATACAAATGAAATGAAATAAACAGTGCTTTCATTTTTCCATGAAGGTCTACTAACATTAATGTTCAGGTAAATAATAGCTACAAAAGAAATCTAAAAGTAATCAAATGTAAATGAACTGCATAGTTTTCACTGTATGTACTGATAGATTAATGCTTATTAAAGCTAGAACGTTATTCAGATTAAGAGCTGCGAGTGATTTTCTCTTTGCATTTTGTTCTTTGATTAACATTGATGGTCCAAGCGTCAGTCTGTCACTTTAAGATAATATATTGACACACATCGGATTTTCTCCCAACTGTTCTGGTCCACTTAAGACATAAACGGTGTTTAAGTGAATACTCTCGTAGCCGGCCATTTTGACATATTTTGTGTGTATTTGATCGTTTGGACGCGCCCGAATGCTCAATACTGTAATTTGCCTGTCCGTTTTGGACGCGCTCACTCCGCTGCACACACACACACACACACACACACACACACACACACACACACACACATATATTTCAGACTGGGAAACAGCGTCTCTTGTGCGGATTGTACTTTCAACGTTTTATTATCAAACATGTCCCGCAATTTAGCAACAGTAAAGACAGCATTTTACAGCAATCACCGATTGAGCTGATTCTGACGTTAAGTTTTGGTTAGGGAGGAACGAATGTGCGCCGCTGTGAAGGGAAGGAAGTTGTGCTAGAAGAAATGCAGCTATAATCCTTAGAAGCCAAAATCGAAATAAAAAATAAACTTGGCTTAATATAACAGCCACAGGCCTAAAGCGTAAGCAGCTGTTTGAATAGTTATTTCTATCATCATAATTAAACAGGGCTTTCATGTTGCGCGTGCTGAAGCTCCTCTGCGTGAGCGCGATCTCGCTTCTGAATTACGAATAGCAAAAATGTATAATAGACAAATGTTTGAATATTATTGCACATAAAAACAGCTGGCAACTCTGGATGAGAGAAAATTTGCAAGATAATGTATATATAGCAACAATAAATGTATGTGTGTTTCCTTAATTTCTCCAGTACCGACAGCAGAACCGATAACGTCAGAGCTTATCGATACTCCGGTCTTTCATAATTTAGCCCCGAGACCGATTTAATACCGTGTTTCGGCACCCAACCCTATATATATATATATATATATATATATATACATACATACATACACACACATATAGTTGATTGACTAGTAAATAAATAAATAATATTATTTTGGGGGGTTTTGAACGATGTTTGAAACCATCATACAAAAACTACTGATACAGAAAACAAGGGTTTATTTAAAATGTTTTTTTTTTTTTTTTTTTTATCCTATACATACTGAGTTGACAACAACATCCCCATGTGACCCCAATCTCCCTTACAAAGTTGCCGCAAAGTGCTATTAGTGGCTCCCTGGCCATTGCTATACTGCTGCTGCTGTGTTATGGGTATCTGGGCAGGTTTGGAGAACAAATTCCTCTGTAATTTTATTTGTCGAATTACAATGTAACAGTTTCAGTTGTCTACAAACAAGCACAGATCAATGAACAGCAGTCAACTGCAGCAGTCTCCTCTAACCGCAGTCTTTTCAATCAAAGGCTTCTTAAAAGACTCTGATAGAGTAGCAAGGACATTCTCTGCATCTCAAACACTCAATCTCTTATCTCTCCCTTCATCACCCTTCCTTTCCCATTTCTTTTTCTGTCCTTTCATGCCCCCAGCCACAGATTTCCTACTGTCCAATCATCCACACCCTTTCTTCAACCCTGTGACCCTGTATTAAACTGATTTCTCTCCTTCTCCATCTCATTTACCGTGAAGTAGAACTGTTCTGTCTCCTGCTGGTTGGCTCGTCTCTTGGCCAGGCTGGGTTTGCTCATGAAAGATTCAGACACTGTGGACTTGACCGACTCCATTGAGTTACTGTGGTGGAAGCAGTCAGTCACATCAAAGTCCTCAATGGTCACCATGTCCTGGATGGTCTGTAGAGTGGCCTCCATCGTCTTCTTTACCTGGAGAAAGAGTATGTACATTATAGTTGCTACATGTTGGCAATATTACCACGTACAAATTACACGAGTGAAATGAAGCAACAGCAGTGTCTCCTGCTGTAATCACTCGATCAAGATATTTCATTTTACAGACTGATGCACTGCATTAAATCATTTTCTTGGTTGTTATTTCTGTCTTGTTTTCCATTAAACGCATCCAAACATCCTTAAAAGAAGATAAGGAACAAAATTGCATATGATTTTGCATATTGCATATGATGATTTTTAATGTCTTGAATTAAGTTTGTTTCTCAGACCACTGGCTAATTGATTTTTATATTATTCATGAGAATAACTTCACTGCATTTTGTTAGATTAATATTTTAGAGCAAAAAAAAAGATTAGGCCAACTTAAAATTGTATGTACTTCGAATATGATTTTTTTTTTAAGGCTGTTTAAATATGTTCACTGAAAAACGGGTCAATAACACTGATTAAGTAAATGTGTTTTTTCCATTGTCAGAGAAACTGTCGATCTGCAAAGTTTTTGTTTTTAATATCACAAACGTCTGAGTGAAAGATATATTAAATAAAAAAATAAACAGAACGTGGAGAAAGTTTAATGCTTTATTGAAACACTAACATTAACCCATTAACACTGTTACACTACCTCCCTAGTCCAACCAATTCTATTTAATCCTCTTTTCCCCCCACATTTTTCTGTTGATGGATTTCAACATAAATGTTTAATGCTAATATTAAACAGAGCTACACTCTTATTGGTAGCTTAACATTTGATCAAATTAGCCATAATACTTGTCATGGGTTCGATTTAGACAAAAGTGTCTGCCAAATGTACACATGTAAATAATTCAACTGAATGGAAATCCGTGGAATTAGGAATGTATGTGTAAAGATGACAGCTGAATCAAAAATGCTTTTACTCAACCAAAGCACTGATATAAAAAAGTGCACAAAAAAGTTTAAAAGTTTGACAGATGTAATATAAACAATGAATGAATGTGTTGTGCACATTGTATTATGTTGGTCCATGTGTACGTCACCTCTTCATTCTCTATTGTCAGTGTGGACAGGCGGGACTGTAGCTGCTGGCATCTCTGGATCAGCTCTACCTGCACGGGCTGCTGGGCACACAAATGTCCCGCCTGAGGGAGAAAGACAGAAGAAAGTGCTTGAGAACTTCAACAACAGAATGAATGAGAACTAAAGCAAGCCCATCTACAGCAGTGATAAAGCTGATATCCCCATATGCTCTGAAGAACGGAGTGACCCGAGCAAGCCTCTATCTGCCTCTCGCTCACTTTCTTTCCCACTCTCTCCCTCTTTTTTTGCCCATAACAGCTGGGGAACATCTGGCTCACAGTGGTCCACCCTCTCCCTGAGGGCTGAACACACGACAGGGCACACGTGCACTGGGGAAAACCAGCTGCTCTGTTCATCACACACACACAAACATCCAGGACCCCTGATGCAAGGTTGGCTAATTACAAAAACATCATCATAAAGTTCAGCACAGCAGAAAAAAAAAAATGTAGTCCAATTAAAAATGTTAACTTTTAGGTTGAGCTGTAGTGTCTAATCTTTTCAATGCTAAAATACTTCCTTCTATCCCAGTTTAATATTCACACTGTATCTCTGTGATGCTCTTAAAACATTGCTTTGTTTGAGAATCCAACACAGCAATATCAGTTCAGCCAATGGCATGAGGTAGACTAAGTTTGACTTACCAATGACAGTGCTTAGAAAACCTGTTTGTAAAAATCATTATGTTTGGTTTGGTGACAATAGCGGCACAGAACTGACACAAAACAAACCGAACCAAAAAAAAAAAAAAAAAACTCCTACCAATATTTTACTAATAAATAAATAGACAAATAAAATTAAGTATAAACAAAATTAATAAATAATATAAAAAACTGAATTAACTGGCTGTTTGTAGGTGCTGTGGCATTAACCACTGATACAAGTGGCAGAGAAAGAACACATCTCACCTTAAAATAAAATAAAATGACCAAAACCAGTTGTGATATTTTAAGACACAAAATTATCTGTCAGATTGGTCAGATAATACTGACAATTTCTGCATGATTCAATATATAAATTACAGCACCTATAAGGTTAGCAGTCAATTTGCCATATTAATAGTGAATAATATAAAATATAATAACTGGACAGTCTAAATGACAACCTATAATAATACAGGGCTGAAGCAACTGTGGTCTCTCAGCAGCCATGTCTGTCACTGTGCAACAATCTGATTGAGCAATGCTTCATTCCTCTTGAGGTGTCTGGGTTTGTTTGGACATGCAATGAGACACAGTCTTGCAAGAGTCACACGTAACCGCAGGACACATAGTCTCAGAGAGAGACAATGCTGATCGTTGTGTTACAGTACCGACTGGTATTTAGCGAAGCTGATTTCTTGATATCATCAAGATGTTTGATATTTTGGAGCAAAAGCACTTGGCATCAGTAAAGCTGCACTCAGTTGCCTAAGAATGTCTCTGTGTCATTGTTTACCCACATTGTGAGTCTGCTGTTGGTATATTGCTTGGGGCATGAAAATAATTACCATCACTGCATATTCCATTACTTCATTTCACCACGGTCATGTCATAAGCAATAATAATCACACCGACTGACCATATCACCCATGTGAGACTGGAAGTCGAAGCGCATCGGAGGGCAGAAGACGTTGTTGTAGGTCTCCATGAGCCTTTGCTTGTCTGCGTTGGCTTCCAGGTTCTCAGCAGCGTTCTCAATGGTCTCTAAACCACTGTGCTTGGAAGTCTCAACGTTAAACTCAGCCGAGAGGTAGGTACGCAGTGCACGGTTCAGGCTGGCATGGTAGCCCAGGTCACAGCACTGAGAGAGAGGAAAAAAGGGGGGGTATTTGCTTGGTATTTTGAGCTGTGAATGTAAAAGCTGTGAATTGAGAAAGGCATTAAAATCCAGAGTAAAGCACAACATCTGTGAAACTTTCATTCAAAGGAACTTAAAGTACTTTTTATTAGTACTAAAAATAAAATAATTTGTGATAAAATAACAATATAAATAGTCTGCCTTTTGTACTCCCCCTGAAACCCATTTTTGTTTATTAACCGATGCATGGTTAAAACTTCACTTCCATGCTCTGATTGCTTCAAATGAAGACTACTCAAACTAAATCCATCATTCACAGTTCCTCACTCAAAAAGAGGACGCCATGTTGCATGGGCCCCTGTGTGCCGAAGTTGAGGGTAATAAGAGAAGGAGATTTCAGCACTTTGTTAGTGCCTTATAAGGAGTCTGATGTTGATTTGGTGGGACAAGTGGGCCCTCTTGCGGAGCTCACACGGGGGGATGCTACAAGTTTACCTTCATGGTCACACTTGAAGAAAGAAGGCTGATGAGGCAGCAAACTGTCAGAAGTTATTACTACATTGTGGGACACTGTACATGGGCATATTTAGGGCATTTCACTTAAACACCCTTTTAGGGCAGCACAGAATACTGGAAATAAAAAATAATAAAAAGAAATACAGGGCTATGAAAAAGTTTGCCAGTACTCACATGACAAGAAGGATAAAAAACAAATCAAATGGGCTGTTTAACAAAAGGGATGTCATTTGCACATTCTCAAAGGTGGAATTTAATTACTTAATGATTATATTTTTATGCAAAATGAATGAGAAGACCGTCATATGACAGCTCAAAAAACTTTTTTTTAAATTAATGAATTATAGAAGAAAAGTTTTGTGAGAACTGTTAACAAGGAACTTCATCAAAATTAAAATGTTAAGATTAATCACAAATTATTTACATACTGACAGAACTAGTTTCATTTTATCAGCTGTCCTGAGCTTGCAATTTATTCTGATACACCTGGCATTGAAGTTTTAAAAACCCTTAGATCAAACTAGTTCAAACCAATGTTGTTAAACTAAAATGATGAAAAAGATAGTAAAATCATACAAAAGATAATAAAAACAAAAAATATTACAATTTCTACATATATAAAGCTAGTAAAAAAATACAAAAGCACTAATAGAAGCTCATTTAAAATATGAATAAAAATATAAATCCATAAATAATACTAAAATAACAGTTGTTCAAACAAGTTAAGCTTGACTGCATTATAACATCAAATATCAAAAGCTTTAAGAAGAAATATTTGTGATTTAGCTAAAAAAAAAAACAGTTCTGTAAACATTTCTCTATAACAATACACTAGCAACACATGAAGATTCCTGAACTGGCTCGTTGGAGTGATGAGATAAAGGTAGACTTACATCTATGAGGTCAGACAGATCATGGATGTAGTATTTGAAGACGCAGCTATTGGTGGCCTCCAGAGCCAGAAGGTACTCATTCCTGGCCTTGATGGCTTTCAGCTTGTTTTCAGTGTATTTTGCTTGCCGCTAAGAAAAAAAATAAAACCAGGAGGATGAGACAATGGTTGAGAAAAGGACAGATTTTTTTTTTTTTTTTTTTTACAGTTCATAACGAACACAGGCTTTAAATGTCAGTGTTTACAACTGTCATGCAACAAAGCATCTTAAAGTCAAGCATAAAGTCATAGAAGTATGGGGAAAAATATCTGTTTTAAAATTTGTGTGTAAAAAGTAAAAGTTTGGAACAGCATGAAGGGTAGGTAAATAATGACAGACTTATTTTTGAGCGAACAAGACCTTTAAAGCTTACGTTAAACATGAGCTCATGATGGATGGCATGTTGTTTCACTTTTACTAGCCCTCCCTGAATAGGCTCATGTTAGAGCTGCCACCACAAACTGTACTACATTTCCATCTGTAAATGCTGCTGGGGTGACCACAGGCACTCTCTAGTGGGACATAGAGCTGCTGTTGGTCTTGTGGAAGCAGAGGTGGCCCTGGAACAACCCAGTGATGATCCCATCAATCATTTCGTAAGCTGGTGGTACTGGACAGAGATGGTAACCAGAGGACTCCAGAAGAACAAAGACATGGATTGACAACAATATCTGGCCCAGACATGCTAATGCCTGCCCCCTGCCCCCATGTCATCTCATTACATCATCAAATGACATTCTACAACACATTGTATACAGTCATGGAGGAGCCATTCACTTGATGAATTAAGCTGCCGTTTAGTGCTTAGGATTACCATATCGAATTGGAAATTTCAAAAATTTTGCAGCCTGGAATCTCAGAAATACAAGAGTGTATAATCAAACCTTGTTTCACCCTAAGAGTTTATTTTGTGATAATGACCAGCTGATTGCACTTGATGCTGTGTTACATTGCTACTTACAAATTAAATCTGTAAAATGGCAAGAAAAGACCATTGTTGGTCACCAGTTGTGACTTCTCTCACTCTCTCTATATTACTGTTCTATGTAAATGTATATACAATATAGTTTATTTATATATATATATTCAATTTACTATATTTTTTATATATTATATATTTAATTTAATTTTAATGTTAATTTAAAATGTTAATTTAATTTAATTTGATTTCATTTAAATGATGACATGAAAAGCCCACTGTTGGACACTTACAGTATTTTATTTTTATTTATTTATAATGAATATGGAAACACCATTGCTGGTCACCTATTTTATTTGATTTTGTCACCTGTTTTAATTTATTTTAATTTTTTACGAATGCAGAATGGCGTGACCAGAGAAAACCATACTTGAGTACAGTACAGATACCTTAGAGTGAAAATTACTCCACTACAAGTTACAAGTCACCAATTCCAAAACAACTTGAGTAAAAGTCTTAGAGTATCTGATTTTAACAGTACTTAAGTAGTTTACTTATACTAAATATAGGCTCAAAGATGCACTAGTCAAAGAGACATGCGAGTGAAAAACTGTAACGTTGTGAAGAAGCTGTGGAATACAGGCAGAGGCAAGGATCTATGTGCAGGTATGTCATGGAAAAACTAGAACAAACAATGAGCCAAAAACCAAAGGGAACAAAGAACAGAATGATGGGCAAACAGACAACCATTACATTCAACAACTCTCAAAGAACTAAAGAAACACTAGGGCTATATATATATATATATATATATATATATATATATATACACACATATATACATACATATACATATATACATACATACATATACATATATATATATATTAATATATATATATATATATATATATATATATATATATATACATATATATATATACATATATATACATATTAGGGATGTGCGGGTCTAATCGACTAGTCGACTAAACGGTACAGCTCCTACTAGTCGACACTGAAAACAATAGTCGACTACACGAGAGAAAAAAAAGAGATGATTTTATCATTCAAATTACCATCATTTTAACGTTACATTTAAAACATTTGAAAGAACAGTTAAAATAAAACTTTTGAAAAATAATTCATATCAAAATATTTAAATATATAAATATTTTTAAAAGCGTATCTGGGCGGAAACTATAATTTTACCTCACATGTGTTTTCTTCATGTCAGTTGCGCAAGCTCCACGTGAAAGACCAGCAAGGTCTGGGATTATTTTGAATTAGAAGGAAATGGAAAGGTTTTGTGTAAACTGTGTAATGTCAAATTGGCTTACAATAACTTTACTGGAGCTATGCGTAATCATATTCAATACAGGCATGTATGCGTTTGGAGGCTAGCCAAAGCCAAATGTCAATCATGTCATACACTACAACCTGCCGCTGCGGTCCACGATCCTATCCGCGCTGTCTATTCCTCTAAACCAGTGGTTCTCAACCGTTTTCTCCACCGGGCCACACTATGGTCCAAGTGGAAGTCTCACGGGCCGCACGCATGTCATTTACATATTATGTCAACAATTCAAACCAACCAGATTTATAATATTATTTATAGCCTAAATATTATGATATCTAAATGATTACATTTATTGAAATAAATAAATAATTCTACTCACCATTAATAAAACACCTGACGCTGTCGGGAGCTGACCAATTTTGTGAAATTCTGCTGGAAAGGAGTAACAGCGCAATGAAGTTGTGATTGTAAGTTGCAGAAGACGCGCACGGAAGCGTGACTTGACGCGCGACATTGCAGAAAGTGTGCATTCACAAATGTAGCCTATGTTGATCCAAATATGGAAAGCATTTTCGAATTTAATAATCTGAGGTTCTCTCCAGAGATGTTTTGCCACATTTCTGTAATTAAGGATGATTGCTGCGTAGTAACTATGGGTGTTTCTTTTTACCTGAACATCTTCAAGTGAGTGGCGCGGGGCAAACCGAGAGTCCAGCACTCTCTTCACTGCGGATGCTGCGACGATCTTGTTTGAATGCGTTCCTTCGCTGGCTTCCTTCATTTTCCACATTTCGTTTTCTCCCTTAACAAATTTGTCCATTCTGATGCTCAGTTTTACAGAACTAATGGCTGCTGATGACTATTTGAATTGAATTCTGCCAAAGTGCGCGCTTTTAAGTGTTCGTTAAATGCGTAACATTAATTACGTGAGTACATTGATTTGCTCATGTCTGAAAATAATATATTAAAAACAAAATTATTTTACATAAAAAAATTATAGCTTATATTTATTTAGTAATTTTTTTAATTAATGTAAAACCTAAAATGAATTGTAAAACTGAAAGTTATTTTTTAATTGTGTTCAAACTGTAATTCAGCACAGCATGGTGGGCCGCATTTGGATTCGTGACGGGCCGCGGGTTGAGAACCACTGAACGAAGACCCACTTCGGTGGTGGTGCGGGATTTCCAGGCTCTTTTCAAACTGTCTGCTTGCTTGTAGTTATCTCTCTGTGTGCCTGTGACTTCAGTTCCTGCCGAGCAGGAGGAACTGAAGTTCCTCCTGCTTTTTTTTTTTTTTTTTTTTCAAGTGCAGAATCGCCTCTAGTCCCGTCTTTCTCCAGACCACGTTAACAAAATTCACTGAACAAATGCGCACGGTCTGAGTAAGTAAAACGAGCATGGTTTTGTTTTTAGACAATATAGCCAACATGAAGTACATTTTTAAAAGCCATTTTAATGCTATTCCTTGATAAAATTTCCTATTGTTTTTTACTTTTGTTTTAATATGTGTTTTAATATGTTGGCTAACGTTATATGAAAATGAAGAATTCTGTCAGTCTATTGATTGGTTTTCCATTTCTGCATTGCTCCAGACGATCTGAATAAATAAGCTATGCACTGGTTTATGAAGAGTGTATGCTCTTCCTTTTTTTCTGTTTAACGACCGCCTAAAATTAATTGATGATAACGCGAGGCAAGCATACGGCATAATCGTGAACTATTTTTAGCAGAATTCATTGAGGGATTTGACAGTGTGATTCAAAGATTAAGTATTTCAACTGTATGCTGTTATATAGACAAGCACTTTTTTGTGTGCCATTTTTGGGGGGTTTCTAGCTTTTAGACTAGTCGACTAGTCGGATACAAAACTTCCGTTTAAACGACAGTCAAATTAGTCGTAGCGCACATCCCTAATACATATATATACATATATATATATATACATATATATATATATAGGAGGCTAACAAGCTGAACAAGATAAGATACAAACTGACTACAGACACCACGGGAGACAGGAAGTGACATAAAAGTCCAAGACAAGGCACAGAGAACATGTAACAAATACAAGAAAGAGCTGATTTGTGAGGACAGCAATCATGTTTATTTTCTAAAACCAAAATAAAACTGAACACCTCAAAATTGCAAATAAATAAATAAAATGACAAAATAAAATTAAAAAGTCAAAGTCTTCTTGCACTGGATGTGCTGGTTTCAGACTCATTGCCAGCTGCAGTCATGTCCTTATATTTAAAACACCTGTGATTCAGAACTACTTGCTAAGGAGCTCACATTCATGTAAAGTAGCCTTGTTGACAAGTTTGAGAGAGTAAGGGCAAACGCACAAGATATTGTACCTTCAGTGCCCTGTAGTTGGCGATATCACATCTTTTGTAGCAGAAATAAACTGCTGCAGAAAAGCTAGGTACCATGCTAAATGTAATGTGTAACTGCAACACTCATTTCAAATGTAGTGGAGTAAAGAGTACAGATACTCACTCAAAAATGTAGTGAAGTAGAGAGTAAAAGTTGTTAATATCTTTGATACTCAGTACAACCACAAAGCATCCAAAAAGATACTCAAGTACAGTAATTAGTTGCATATACTCAAATACTTTACACCTCTGGGCATGACCAATGAGAATCAAGTATTTCACAGCATCGTGTGATAAGCATAGTATTATTTAGGCATGATCAGCATGGATTCTGTATCTGACATGTTATAAATTGAATAAACCACTGTCAACAGGTCATTAAAGCTGTCGAGGATCAGGTTTAGGACCCTCAACACCATCTGGCAGTGACGGCATCCTCTGTATCTCTCACCAGCTCATTGCTCCCTGTGCTCTGCATCTTTCAGCCTCTCTCTCTCAACTCCCACTCTATCACCTTTCCCATTCGCTGAAATTTCTCTCCATCTGTTCATTCTTCTCCTGCCCACGTTCACCTTTCCTCCACATTCTCCATTTAAACTGTCCAAGAAACTCTGATTTCTCCTTCCATTAACTCTTTTCTCACCCCATCCCTTCTCATTTGAACCCTCTGATCTCTCTGCTCACCTTCTCCTTCATCTTCTCGATCTTTTTAACGGAACTGCGGCGCACATGTTTCTCCTCGATCTTGATGTTTGCAAGAGAGTCGGGCGAGCGCGGGGTCTGCCTGTCCTCGTGTCGGACGCTGCGGCTCATCTGTTTCTCCTCCTGCTTCTCTGCCTCCTTCAGCTTGCTTTCAGCATTGATGCTGTCCATGTTGTACATGTGATAGGTCTTCATCACCTGTGCAGTAAACAAAAGGAAGTTAAATGTGCATGAATCCTAGATTAGGCCGAGAAAATGCATCATCTCCAGTGATGTGATGACTTTTTTTCATCAGAATTGCAAGAAAAAATGTCTGAATTGTGAGGTATAAACTTGGAACTGCATGACAAAAGTATGAATTATAAGATAAACAATTTTAAAGAACTTTTTGTAATCAAGCTTTCAATCAAGCTTCCATATAAACGACAGTACAAACAATTAAGCATAATTAACTATAAATATTTTGCAGCATGACTGATTTTGGTGTATGTGTCGTGATATTTCTTCTTTTTTTTAAATAAGAATCCTTACATGTGGTCATGCTCATGAATGCAGTTTGAAATTAAACATTTCAATCAAGAACCGGGCTGAAAGAGAACACCTGAGCTGATGACCTATTAGCCTCAACAAGCACTGCACACAGTTATTCACATAACAACCAACTCAAAAAACAGGACCGGAATCATTCTCACAAATGCTTTATACTCAGTCAGGCATGCAGAACCTTTTTAGCTCAATGTGTTTGTATAGGCAGAGAGGCAACGGGACAATCACAAGGACTAAATCTCTAGCAGAGCAGCTCTGCTGAAGAAAATTACATAATCTAGCCCAATTTATTAGCCCCTATTGCTTATTTCTTGTACCGCATCAGTTTAAATTACAGAGGAAGAAAATGCACAGCACAGATTTATTACTTTGGGTGGACTGCAAACAGAAGTCATATACTGTACATAGCATACTCTATCATACACTGTAAAAATTAAGTTCTTAAACACCAGAAAAAGTAGCAAGAGTAAAATGTGGGAAAGTTGTTATAAACATAATGTGTTATATAAATACTAAAATAGATTAAATAAATAAGAAGTTATTATTTATTACTATTCCATAAAATAAAATTACAAACATAAATCACAAGGAACATCTAAAATTGTATGACCCCTATAAAGAGCAGTTTATGTCTAAGTCCAATGAGAGACTATGGTGAAAGATCTGTAACTGTCATCTGTGACTGTTGCCAATGAATGGAAGACACCACCAAGCTTGATAGTTAGTATTCAGCAGATGCTAAATTTGGGAATGGGATTGAAGGGAGGATCTCATTCCAAACTTCTGCTCCTTTGAGAGGTATGTTACACAGAGTGACGCCATTCTTGTGCTTGCAAACAAACACACTGCCAAGACCGGTGAGATGATACCAAGCCATCGCTCGCTGTCTGTGAGAGAGAGAAAGTTAATGGACTCCATTTACACTGGCTTTCATGAGGGTGTCAGCCTCCATGATGGGCATAATACATTTAATAAGCTCTTTGCAATGTCATCATTAATAGGAAACACTTACAGGAGGAATTTGGCAAACATAAATGTGGGCGGCTCTCAATGGCCTTTTCTTGCTCTTGTAAAGTGCAAAGAAGCGTCTGGCTCTTTTCCAGTTTATAAAGAAAAAGTTCACCAAAAATGTATCACAGAAGAAAGGTTTGGATCGACACAAGGGTGAGTAAACAATGACAGAATATTCATTTTTGGGTGAACTACTGAACAAGCCACCATTGAGCTAATAAAAAAAGAACGCTAAAGATTGTGAAGAGGAAACTAAGTTCATCACTTTTTTCACCATTTTCAACCCTATGGGGTTCCTCTCAGATCCAAAAGGCTGAGATAATCATCATCAGCTTTTCCATTCATTCTTTCCTTTCTTCATATAAAGCACAGATGTCACTAAAAATGGTGCCAGGTTTATTTTCATCATCCTTAACTCTTTAATTAAAGAATCTGCTTACTTTTTATGGGTATTGAAATGGGTTACAGTCATTTCCCAGGAGAACATGTGTGGATGTGTACGGGGGGAATCTAGTCGCCATTCAAAGAAAGCCAATATCACGGGTCCTCCCTCCTACCACATTTGAGCCCAGAACACCACACCCTGAAAACCCCAAACTATTCCTTCCTCCCCCACAAAAATGAGAAATACAAAAATATGTGGCCAAACACAAAGGGCATTTCTATTTGAATTTCTTCTCCCAGTAAAAATAAAAGCTTGAAATTATTGGGATTATTATTTAGCTGTGGCACTAGGCATGTACACATGGAAGCCTCGTTCAATACTGGGCTGTGTATCAGAAAGCAGCACCCTCCATACAGCAGGATAATAACATGACTTACAATCCACTGAATCATCCCTGAATTTTCCATGCACCACTGCTAATTTCGGCACTGTCAGGAAACATGAGTCTCTGCGGTGGTACGGATACTGCAACGCTAAGTCTATAAAACAGTAATCATACTGCCACTGAGGGTTAAAACTGAGGTTAACTGCCATTAAAGGGTTTTTTTGTGCTAATATGTAACTGAAGGAGTTCCCTATAAGCCACTTTTCCAAAAATAGGGTACATGTTGGTATCCCATTTCTCCACTACTTTTAATAAAGCATAAAATGCAAAAAATCTCATGTTGTTATAGTGACAGTTATGTAAATCGTCACTTAAAATTAACATGTCAAAATGAGATAGCACTAAACACATTACTGTCTGTATTCATCTAGCTCAACCATTCAACCCTGTTACCAATCTTATTGTAAGAAAAAAATTATCGATATAATTTATTTATTTTACATTTGGTCTATCTGATTTCAACAATACAATACAATACAATACAATATAATATAATATAATATAATACAATATAATATAATATATTTTAATTAGCTTGTCTTCCTGAGGTAGGCAATCAACATTCATCTCCATTTATTGTTATTAACTCCATTAACTATTATTAGATAGTTAGATATCGACTAAACCAACAGTTTCATTAACAGATGAAGTAAAATAAATAAAAAATATTACATGAAAAATAACAAAACACTAAGTCCCCCGTAGTCAAAAATGTTATCCCTTAAAACTCATCTTTGATCATCAAAATTACATATTTAAATGTTTTTTCTTGTAAAAATATTTTTTTCATACCTTAAAATAGTTTGAATGTAAAGCCCTGTTCACACCAAGAATGATAACTATAAAGATAACAATATTAGCATCCACACCAGCTAACGATATCATCTGTTTTTTCTAAGCGCACGCGCGTCTGCCGCTTTAAATTCTTGAGCTCCTTATAGCAGGATGGATTCTGATTGGATGTTAATGTTTGTTTTGTTCATCAGCTGGAAAAAAAATAGTTCTGAAAGTGATTCCAATGATATCGTTTCTCTGTGCCTTTATCGTTATAGTTGTGGTGTGGACTCTGCTATTCTTTAATAACGATTTTTAGAACTATATCTTTATCGTTATCTTTATAGTTATCGTGCTTGGTGTGAACGGGCCTTAACTCTACACCCTTGCCTCATTTACTATACGCGGATTTATGAATACACAAATTAGCCCCGCCTCCACTCAGTCACACACCAGCCAAGGCCTCCTGGTCCACGGATAATGACTGATAAAACTATGTTTTTACTAACGGACAACTACAGTGGATACTGTAACAGTCATTAAAGTTACTTACTTGATGTTGTGTCCTCAAAATACCTTGAAGACTCAAATGCAGCCAAGTTTGTGATTCTTAATTCGCGCCTGCGAGCAATGCGTGTGAAGTGCAGATGCCAATGCGGGAGAGGTGGGTCTGAATCCAGGCTATTTGTACACTGTTGCCGTGGGTTTTTATTATTCAAGTTAGCGGTTCTAAATTCACATTAAACCATGGCTTCATGGGTTTTTGCTTCATTTTATTTTTGGTTTTGTGCTGGTAATCCTATTGGTATATTTTGCATGCGATCTCTATGCACGCCATGTTTGTATAAATGGAGAGAGGGATATGCTAATGATAGGAATCTATCCCATGACGTGATTGGTTATTGAATTTTGTAACGTAGCAAACCGAGGGCTGTTTCAAACGGCGTTTCTGGGACAGCCTTTGGGCAACTACAGTTTTATAGGGGTGTAAGAAAATATCGATACACGTGAGCATCGCGATATTTTGTTTGGCGATACTGTATCGATTCTCAAAAACGGAATATCGATATTTAAAAAAGAAAAATCATACAGGATTCATGGCAGTTGTTTCGTTTTGAGTTCATGTCCTGACCGCTAGAGAGCAGTTTTCATCTCTGAACTTAAACAGTGACAGGTCCCGTGTGAAAAGCCTTCGCGCAGGGTCGCTGCGCAGCTGCAGCTTTCTCTCGTGTTGGGGCGTTTTGTGCAGTTGGGGCGGTGCTCGCGTCGCGGTCTTTGTTTTTGTTTTCATTAGAAATCCAGCAAGCACTTTATTTTTCATTAATACTAAGCAGATGTAATTTTTTGTTCAGATCAAAATGTTATGACATTGTATATTACAATTCCGTTTTTTTTTTCCAGCATAAAAACATTAATTTAATTTATCTTTTAATTAATGAAAATGTAATCTTATTTTTTTTGGAAAATAAAGGGGATTTAATATTACAATTAAAACATTGAATACATATTTTATGATTATTCCTTAAAAATAAGGTTTTAATCATTTTAGTAGGCTATTACGTACATTCTACTGAACAATAGGAATATAGTTCTGCCGCAATGTTTACAATTGAAACCCGAACTTTTATTTTGACAGGTTGCCGTGAATACCTTTACATTTCTGTGTGTATATGATATGAGGATAGTTTTACTCAAATTAAACGGTCAAATGCTGATGAAGTGACTCTCAGAGCAGTTCTGGAGATGTTGTTCATGTATTTATGTCCTCATTTAGTGAGGCGGCAGACGTAAATATCACCGCAAGCCTCACGCGCGCTTTTGTATGAGTAGCAAATGCGCCATACATTAACACAGAGACAGGCAGAAGTCATATTTAAATAGTCGTTTTGCGGCATAATATTTACAAATACTAGTGGGAGTGGGCTCACTTGTGTGTGCGCGTACGTTTGTATGTGTGTGTGTGCATCGGGACGGAACTCCGCTGTGCGCGATACAGAGCGTGCGAATGTAATGTAACGTTAGAGACAGAAATAACATGCCGTCGTGTAAATAAGACAAATAGCGTAAGGCTATTTGGTTTGTTTAATAAAAGAACAAGGTATAGACCTGTTCTATAGGAAAGGTAACTATAAATGACTTCTGTTGTGATCTGGCTCTATAGAGAAAATAAAATTAAATAAAATGAACTTGAGCTTCAAGGGGTGCGGGGGGGTGCCGTTGGGAGGGCGGGCCGCCCTCCTAAGATAATGGTAGGGGAAACACTGAAGCTAAATAGAAATATGCATTAAACAAAAATAACAAAAATAAAATAAAATGACAAAAGCACCTAACAAAACCACTAAAACTTAAATTACTAATTCAAAAGCTTATTCAAAATATTAATAAACACTATAGTAGTATATAAGTAACACTGCATTTAACAATAATTTATTGACAAATTAAAAATTCTTTATTTTTATAAAGATTTTCAGGTTCTAATTTGTACCCTGTTCATGAAAAATGTCCTGACCTCATTCGTGGAAATGTAGCTTGTTCATATTGTCCATTTCAAAAATAGCATATTCTGTGGCAAATAATTAGGACATAATATAAAAAGTAATTGATGCTTGAGGAAGACTATAAAACACAGCATAGCTGGAATATCAGAAAATCTTCCATGACTGCAGTAAGTAATGAGTTAAACTTAATTCTGCACTTCCGACCCACAACTGTTGCTGTTCATTACCATCCTGAGAGCATCATCACCATTTGGAGAGCTCTTATACTCCATAGTGTTCCTCTGTGCCACTGCAAAAGCAATAGATCTGCTTTAGAGTCTGAGGTAGGCTACAAGCAGTCAGTCTGCATGCCAGCAGGTTAGATTCATTGCTGACTGACGACTATAATAACATCATTCACTACTTGTTCATACCCCCTGTCTTACTAAGGAATTACAAGGACTGCCTGGTAAGACATTGTTTTGTTCACATACACACAAACCCATTTCAAGGCACATAAACAATAAACGGTTCCTTCTAGGCCGTTTGGAAACTACGATTCGCACACACCCTGTAACACAACCACACACAGGGGGGCACACAGTGACTAAAAGCTCTCAAAATATTTTCAACAAGAAGAAAATGTAACTATAGCCAACCCCACGCCTCACAAATACTGATTGGACTACAACCACAAGAGACCAAAATAACCACTCGACTGAAGCAGAGACTCAATGCCTCATCACTGCAGAAGGCTGACGCAGGGGAACCAAATATATTAAGAGAAAGAGACTGAGGATTCATGCACTCAGTTTGAAAATTGAAAGTGACAAACAGCCTTCTTCTTTGGCTCTCAACGGAGGCGGTCGCATTTTTCACGCTCCCCATCCTCTCCCTTTTTTCCCTAACAGCCTGCTCTCTTGTCTCGTATTGTAATACTTGAGAGACTCTCTCTGCATTGCTCCTCAAAACTCCAAAACTTCAAAACTGGAAATATGGATTTGATCAACTGGTCTCTCAATGCAATTGACACCATCTTCTCGAAGAGAAGCTCAGGTTCGGGGGAACCAAACTGCCCTGACGGAACGTTCCCGGTAGGCTATACAATGGACGCGTGGGACAGGTGGCGGATTGTATGTCTATCAGCTCTTTCGGTCGAGGACGTTGAAGATGTTTATCTATTCGGAACCATGATAACAGGTCTTCTGCTGATTGGATTAGGCTTTGCCCTGGGTTATCGAAGAATTAAGAAAACGGGAACAGCTGTTCAAAGCCTCACAAGGCTGCCCGTCATGATTGAAGCAGTGGGCAGAGCGGTCAGCATTGAGACTGAGACTATTAACCGCGATATGGTTTCTATCACGGAAAAGCTCACGGCTTTGGAAAGGAAAATTGACGGAGACCAGAATGGACATAAAGAGTAGCCATTGAATTGGAATGTGGTTACTCGCACTAAGACTAAACAAGCTCAATCTTATCTCTTCTGGCTCCCTTCTGCCACGGCGACCTTGGCCAAGGTTGCTATGGATAAATCTTCCCTGAGAAGCACTGCTGGGAGAAGCTCTCTGCACTCCTACCCATTCCTCAGACAACTGCTGATTACACATACACACACATACACACATACTGATTACAAACTATTACAGATACACACACACATATGCATTCACTTCCCCAACCCCGATCCACGCCTCCGTCGCTTTGAACCGCCAGCCTGACAAACGGGTCTGTGACTAGCGCTGCTGGGTTAGCGATGGTCTGGATGGCTGTTGCCAGAGCTGGATTACCCTCCCCTGTTGCAAGTCGTGTGTCTATGTTGTATTATTATGTGCTTTTTGCTGGGGTGTTTTTCTGTTCGCACACTGTACTCCCCTTTTTGGAGTATAGTATGGGGATTATTTTTTTTCTCCCCTCTATCCTCTGTTTTTTGCTGTATTTTTCTTCAAAAAAATCCCTGCATTTCACTGCTGATTGTACTCTGTATGATTGTGTATGTGACAAATAAACCTTGACCTTGACCTGACCTTGACCTTGAGATAATGAAACTGAAAAAAACTGAATAAAGATGATAGCCTCAGATTTAGTGCTGAAAACAAAGTTATGATCGACTATGCTGTGTTTGCATCTTACCGTGTACAACTCGTTGAGGACCTTCATCAAATCCTCCTGCAGCTGGAGGCCCACTTCTTTACTCTGTAAGAAAAAAAAAACATTAGTATAAGACAATAATGGTGTAGATCATGATGAACAGTAGTTTCCTGTTCTCTATTACAACTGATAATCTGTTTTGGCTATGAGCCCTGAAGCTGTCACTGTTAGACCGATGATATGTTTTCTGCCCTTTCAGTAATGGAGGTCATCACCAGCTAACTCAAACAAATCTAGTTCAATACAATCTCACCCAAACAGTCACATTATACTGGAACACTGCACACTGGACCGGATTAACCATTCAGGCAATTGGGCACGTTAAAAACGGGGCTGTACAAAGAGTTTTCAAATGGTGCACAATGGCCAAAGCCTCTTTTTCTGCTTATATATTCTCTTTCAGTTGTAAAAACGTCATATTATGGAAATACAATGGGTTGAAACGCCAATTTATTTATGACTTTAAAGGAAAAGTTCTACCCAAAAAATTGAGAGAACTATCCCTTTAAGTCACTAGCACCGTTACTTTCAGTTACAGCACTTCCGCTTGTGCACTTGTCTAAAAGCTATACTTCTGTTTGAGCCGTTATCAAAACTGAAGTGTACAAACAATGCAAAAGTATTGAATTTCAGTTCAGTGTCAAACAATTACAATGAATGTCAAAAAGTGTGCAGCTGAACTGAAACTGGACACCATTACTTGTGATTTTGATAAGACTTCCTCTTAGAGACTGGAATAAAAAGGTCTGGTAAACTCTGTGTGAAATGGAAATGGTGGTTTGCTGTTCTGGTGGATGCTGGATCTTGTAAGAGGAAGTTCGAGAATGAAGGCACAGCATGACATGAAAATGAAGTGCTTGCGAATTCAAGTCCAAACTTCAATCGCTGTTGGCTGATAACTTAAGAGCCGGCCAAGAAAATGTCTAGCATTCACTGAGGGCTTTGACTCAGTCACTCCTTCTCTATTCCCCACATTTACATTTTTGTGGGTTTTCCTGTTTCTGAAGGTCTGAACGAAGCTTTTATGGTTGTTTTTGGACAGATGTCAATTATCTCCCCAGTTCTTGACGATGAGAAGTGATTGAAATGATGGAAGAGAAAAGAAATACGAAGCTGAAAGAAGATGAAGTGTGTGCATGGGTGTAAAAGACAGAAGGGAAGTTAAGGGTGAAAGAGTGAAATAGAGAGAGTGTTCACAAACAGTCAATCTGTCAATCTTCTCAAACAGTGATTGTCAAGTCACACAGTTCCCTTCATGGTCCATCCAGGATGGAAAGACTGGAGTTAATTTTAACCCTTTGAAAGCTGAGATGGATGAGTAGGCTGTGGTGAGGTGTCCCATAGGAGTTCCCATTTGGGAAGTCATTCATAATGGAGCTCTGATGGGTTTTATTTGGAGGCAGTGGACTGAGTAATATGTGAGAATGCACAAGAACACCCAGATTTAGAGCAGAGGATGAACTGCCTGTCTGGTGATGCTCACCTCTCTAAACATGTCTGAGGAATTTTGTCAAGCTGTTTGAGCTCATAACTTAGCACTAAAATACAGCAAAAAAAGACAAAAGTTCAAGACAAATGTTAAAGACAAATAAAACAATGCCAAGACAAGATGCCTGTCTATTGCATTGTATTCACTGGCTGCAGTCAAAAACAAATATATCTGTGTATATTAACAAACAAAAGAATCTTAATCTATCGATTTAATTAAATATATTTCATACAAATAAAATAACATATAATTTAGTTATTTACATTTTTCAAATTATTTTCATATTTATTTAATAATGTAAAACAGCTCATTTACACACATAATTCTTTAAAATATTAAAATATATTTAAAATCTAAATCTAAATAACACTGCTGTACAATGTTGAAGTTCCATCCACTTGACTGAAGGCCAAATAATGAGCCTACTATAACGAGCCTTTATTATTATTTTTTTTTTAAAAATTTTCTTTAGTTAAATTTATGGGCTTTTTGTGCCTTTATTTTAAGAGGACATTGGAGAGATGACAGGAAAGTATTGGGGTGGAAAAGGGGAGCGGGATCAGCAAAGGACCTTGAGGCGGGAATCGAATTTGGGAATTGCGTTATATGTCGACGCACTAACCACGAGGTTATCGGCGCCGACATAATGAGCCTTTAATGTATTAAGGTGTAAAAGATGCCATCAAAAACACTTTTTTAATTCATAAAATGAAAGCAAATTATATATATGGTTTAATTTTGGCATGTGCATGGTGGCCTTGCAGTAGGGCACATTTTGTGTAAAAGTTTAAGATAATTTCCAAATATTGAAGTGCATTAGTACTAGAAAGTTAATCTATTTGTCAGTGGAGACTGAAGAAAGAGAGAGAAAAAAAACTTTTGTTAATCTTTTCTTAATTTAATCACAAACACACATAATTAGCAACCATAATCTCATGAGGAAAATACGCATAGACATATGAGCTCCCTTTTCCAGGGATTCATAAACCCCAAAACAACCACTCAAGCTATAAACGGCTGGTGCAATAACATCATTGGAAGCAACCTCAGACCAGTAGATTTCTCCAGTGGAAAGGCCTAAAAATACCTCCAAACAAACATCCAAATACTTTATTTATGAGAATGTTGTCCCATTACATTTTCCTGTCATGTGTGAGTGTTAAACTGAAGGTGTGGGAGATAGTTCAGAAGCATATGGTCTCCCCAGCTGACGTCTGTAAGTTAATTTGTGCTTACAGACCTGCTGGGGGAGACACGTGTAGTGTGGTCTGTCTCCAGTCTGCCCTGCTGTTTTCCCTAATTCAGACCAGTTCAATAATGAACATTTGATGGATTTATTCAGCCTACTCTTTCTGTTAGGATTGTTAAGTCTAAGCTACTTCTTTCCACTTTTCCTTCTTCTCTCTTGCTCCACCTCTCACAGACACACATAACACTTCCCCTCTAAGCAGCATTACATTCCCGTGGTGAAATGGATCTTAAGGAGTGCGGTCGGAGCAGGCAGAGCTGCCTTCCTCCATCTGCTCGGAGACACACTCCAAACACAACACAAAAGAGCCCAAAAATGGGAGTAAACTATTGATTTTCCATGAAGGCCACTATAAATCTATTGGACAACTGGGGTTGGACAACAGGGGAGAGGCACTGGGACGGGAGGACATGGAATTATGAGCCGTAATGGTGAGATGCACTTGTTAAATGAAAAAGATCACACGTTTGTCTGTGAGCTTGGCAGGAGATTGGTTTTGGTTCTGCATAAATTTGTCAGAGAAGCATCACTTTGTGGTGTGTGTGAGAGGATTGGTTTACTGGCACCCAACATCAGTCATATGTCAAATGATTGTTGATATCTGCGAGGATTGTTCTTGCGCCTCTGCTACTAATTCCCCCAATAAACAAGAGCATGTGGTTGAATTGATAAATCCTTTGCCTTGATGTAAAAAAACATTGTGCTTGTACTCTGAGTTTGTACTCTGAGTGACTGGAGCTACTTCAGCAGAGAAATGCTTGAAAAATAAATCATGAATAAGAAAAATAACAATAAGAAAAATAACATGAATAATGCTTGTTGGTTGGAGTCCAAAGCACAGCCAATATTCCACAGTCTATTGTCTTTTCCTAGTAAAGATAAATCTTTTCAATTTATTTTCATCATAGCTAGTGTTAGTGGCACTAACTGAGTCTCCAAAGTGGTTTTCCAAACACGTCTATGCACCAATATTAAAATTCTGGCCAATACAGATAAGCCAATAATTATTTTCATAATAAATGACAGATATTCCACATACTTTTGACCAAATATATTAAAAATAAAACAATTAAAAAAAGCAATCGTTTTAAACTGTACAGCTGAATTTACACATCATAACATTATACAGTAAAGTATGAAAAACTGATATTCATTTGCTGAAGCTTAGTGTTTTTAAAGATTGTCTTTAAGTGAGAGTTAGATGGCATAAAATACTTTTTAAAAATATATTCAAATAGAAAACAGTCATTTTTAATTGTAATAATATTTTAAAATATTCCAGTATTTTTTTTTCAAGATACTTTGTTCCAAAAACATTGTGTCTCTCTACTATTTGCTGCCACATTAGATCATGTAGAAAACTGCTTTAAAATCTTTTTATTCTTGCTCATGAAAATGTTTTAATGTAAATTAATTAATTACATATCACATTATATTAGAAGCTAAAAGTGGTCAAATTAAATTGCGCTACGTTTCTCATCATGCACTGATTAAGGGGAACAGGATTCATCCAATATTTCACTGCCAAATCTTCTCTTTCTCCACTTTTAAGAGTGTTTTATTTTATTGTGTGTCTACGCCTATGGTTCAATAAAGTCGTAAACCTCCTCTGGACATGGCTCTCTTGACTGTATTTGCATTTAGAGTGCAGGATTTCTCCAGCATGTCGTAGCGCTTTTAAGACAGGTGGGAGGTGTGCGGCACTGAGACAATCGCACAGACTTCAGCGATTCCTAGGAAGCCTCTAGAGAGAGGCCGGCTGGGAGTGTTCAATTAAAGGACTGTTATTCCTGCAGCACGGAGGGCTGGGTGAGCTAAACTATAGAAGAGCGAGAGACAGAAAGAGTTGAGGAGAATGTTGATAGGAAGGCTCATCTCTCTCTCTCTCTCTCACGGGAACCAAGGAACAGACAGAGAGACAGCGGGAGAGAAAGAAGTGCTGATTGGGGTCTGAGAGACTTTTGCCGCTAGATATGCAGAGGAAAAAAAATAGCGAGGCAAGTCCTTTCTCCCTCTTGATTTGGAATTTTTAGAAAAGTATAGTAGACAAAATTGCAATAAACCTTAAATTATGCATAGTTGAGAACTCTCACTATAATCACAAGAGGTCTCATCAAATAAACATCAAAAAGTATCAAAACACCCTGCTCAACTGATGGGTTGATGGGAGATTTTTAAATTATAGTTCACCCAAAAATTAAAATTCTCTCATCATCAACCAAACGGTTTCTGGTCCCCATTGACTTCCATAGTAATGTTTCCATACTACGGAAGTCAGTGGGGACCAACAACTGCTTGGGCAACCACATTCTTCAAAATACCTTCTTATGTTCAACGGAATACAGCAATTTATACAGGTTTGGAACAACAAGAAGGTGAGTAAATGATTACAGATTTTTTTCATTTTTGGAGGTTCCGTCATCCTCTGAATAACTAAAGCTGGATTTGACCTTAAACAGACCAGATTGAACTGGATTCACCTGGATCCAGTGGACACTGGAAATGTGCTGATAAGAAAGCATCTATTTCACAGCTCTGGGTCTAGATAGTGAGCGAACTGAATTCCTGCCTGTCTAACCAGTCTAGACAAGCCAAGAGGAATGAGACATCAAAGGATGGATGCTCTCTTGCATCTATCAGCCCCACCTGAGCAAATATGACAGGATACAGATTTTTTGCTTGAGATTCTTTTAGATTCTAATCATCTCACTATCAGCTTTAATGGGCATAAGCATGCATAAGACCCCACAGAAGATATGTTATGAACCAAACTGCTAACAAATAAATTTTACTATCCTTAATTAAAATAAATATTTACAAATTATATCATGAATTAGACATAAAATTAAATAATTACAATAATAATCAAGTCAAAATAGTCAAATTAGGTCAAAACTGGTACATCAGTGAGGAGTGAAAGATTATCAATTGAACTGAGAAGCAAATAAAAAATGAGGTCTCAAGCTCAATGACCACTACAGAGGCTTTAATAGAGAAATCGACTGGTATGCAAAGAAAGACGAATGTCACCTTTTTGAAGAGGCGTCCTGAGTCCTCGCTGACCTGAACGAAGCGTGGGATGATGTTGTTGAGGTAGAGATCGCTGAGAGTGGCGTGGTCTCGACTCTCTCTCTTCACCTGAGCCAAGAGAAGGTTCCAGCAGTTGACTGGAGACAGGACATTTTGCTCTTTCCTGCAGAGAAGAGTAAAGAAAAAACACATTTATTAGCATTTATCATACAAGAGAGCAGAAGAATCAGAAGCTATTTATTTAAAAAAATACATTCTACAAAAATAAATTTGCAGTAGTTGCAATATAGCTGTAGAACAACTGACAAACAATTCAATCACAATACATAATCAAAAGGAATCAGAAGAATCATCTGAACATAAAATGATTCAGTCAAATAATTTCAAGCCAAATAGATTTAAAACATTTAATAAGGAGTACATTCTAAATTATTTTTTTAAATAATCATGGTGTGTTTTCTCACACAACTTTTATGTAGAAAACGAGGACATAAACATTCATAAACATTTTTGATGATGCAAATGAATCATTATATCACATTGTTTATATATACACACACACACATTATTGAGTAATATATCAATAATACATCTGAAATTATCTTGCTGGTGATAAAATGTACAGTATTTTGAGATTTATTTTGCAATTTTGGGCCATTAAGTTTTCTGAAGATTGTGACTATATATTAATATGCAAAAAGTCTCATCGCCATCAGTCATTCAAACAGCAAACTGTATTTGAAAACTAATGAGTTCAGATCACTTTGTCGAAACATATCACTGTGAACAGCCCTTGAGACACACGTTGTCATTACAGATAAATTAGCTCAAAAAACCCTCTGGACTCCTGCTCTGATAGGGAATGTGCCCAGGATGTTAAAGGTTACTCTAAACTCATGCAGTCCTGCTATGGTTAAGAAGGGTACACATGTGTATAGATCCGTCCTGATAAACCTGTTGTCCTATATGTGACGTTCACTCATGGATTACAGAGCAATGGATGTCACGCCAAAGAGGAATTCTGTTAAGCCCTGCGTTACTCTGGGCATATGCTGGAGGGATGGACTTCAGCAGCCTGTGCATGCCAGAGGAGACAGCTGATGCTGAGGGTCCCGTAGAAACCCATGAGGTGGGACCCGTTCCCTGCTGCTAAAATGCCTCTGAACGGGTGGGGCAAAACCTGATGTTTCTTCAGACCAGACGGTCTGAAATGTCCAAAGAGAGGGTAGAATCAGGAAGGACTGGATCTAAAGAGCCTGCAGAAAGCATCCGGCTGTCTGTTAATGTTTTACAGACTGTCTGTTTACAGAGGAACAGCTAACACACGACCTTGGTCCTGCTCTTAACTGGAGTGCAAAGCATCTGTGAGAACTAAAATGTTCATCACATCTACCCAAACAACCAGCAACCTTATCCATCAGTGGTATGCAAATGTATACATTTAAGGCCTAACAAACTTGTGACCTGCAAAGGCAAAAGTGTTGAGGTAAAATCCATTTCCTACCGCATTTTAGAAACACCGCAACTCATAAAAAACACTTCCACTGGGTGGATTAAACAGATAAAATGACATACACTAAAGTTTGTAAGAAACTAAATATTTTATTAAGCAGGGACGTATTAAACTCAGTAAAAGAGACCGTAAAGACCTTTAAAATGTTACAAAACATTTCTAATTTAAATTATTTTTTATATTAAACAGCACTATTAAAGCAGCTGAAGGATCAAGTGACACTGAATGGCTGCAGAAAATTCAGCTTTGCATCACAGGAATAAACTCGATTTTAAAATATTTAAAAATAAAACACTTATTTTAACTTGCAATAATTTTTCACAGTTTTTACTATATTTTTATCAAATAAATGTTGCCTTGGTGAGCATAAAAGACTTTCACTTTTGAACTGTAGTGAACATATCAAAATAATTTTAAAAGTGCATGCCCAAAAACTATGCTATTTCAAGGTACATGACCAAAACATGTTTCAAACATGTTCCATTTTCAAAGCAAACGTCCAAAATCATGGTAGTATACCTAGCTACTTTTGCAAAAATCAGACCCACTTTATGCTGCACAAATCATAGCAGGATAAGGATGAACCCATTTTAGCATATTTAAAAAAACATATTCTGGGCTGAAACCAAGCACTGCTGATGTCCTGAAGTAGTCTGAGTCTAATAAACCTCAAGTGATGTACGGATGTGTATTAACACTTGTCTGACACCAGTCCTCTGTGTTGAAGAGCACGTTGGATTAATCATATCACTCGACAGGGATCCTGTCTCTCTGAACAGGACATTCCCTCTGGCTTCGCCTGCCGACAAGACTTCAGACAGACACTCCTCCCAACGAGTTCAAAGCGAGGGGAAATCAGCCAGCATTCAGAGCTCAGCGGGGGGCTTGGTGGAGGTACATCACAGCCTGTTCTCCTGCTCAACATCTGTCAGTGTTGTGGAAAGGAATGGATACATCTCACTTCAACTTTGCCAATGTAACTCATTTGATGATGGGATCAGAATAAAAACACCAAATATACTGTCGTCATCAAACATCAAGGTATTTCTACAGATGATAAAGGAAAGCAACAGAGATTCATATCGCAAGCTTATTAGAATCCTCAAGCATTACTAATTTTTCCTCAAGCATTACTAATCCTCAAGCATTACTAACTCTAACCCTAAGTATGCAAGAAAAGTAAGAATTTAATAAATATCAAGCACATGTTCTTTCTTTATTCTTTATTCAACATTTCAAATGTTTTCTACAAGTAAAGTGTCACAAAACAAATGCTGACTGTTGTTAAAGGGATAGTTCATCCAAAAATGTTAATTCTGTCATTACTCACCCTCATGTCATTCCAAACCCGTAATACCTTCGTTCATCTTCGGAACACAAATTAAAATATTTTTGATGAAATCTGAGAACTTTCTGACTCTCCATAGACAGCAATGCAACTATCACGTTCAAGGCCCATAAAGGTAGTAAGGACATCGTTAAACTAGTCCATGTGACATCAGGGATTCAACCTTAATTTTATGAAGCAGCAAGAATACTTTGTGCGAAAAAAGACTTTATTCAACAATTTCTTCTCTTCCGTGTCAGTCTTTACTGTGGTACTCTTGGGAATGCACGACGTAGACTAACAGACAAATTGTTGAATTAAGTTGTTATTTTTGTTTTCATTGTGCACAAAAACTATTCTTGTAGCTTCATAACATTACTGTTGAACCACTGATGTATACATGGACTATTTTAACAATGTCCTTACTACCTTTGGGCCGTGAACGTGGTAGTTGAGATGCTGTCTATGCAGGGTGAGAAAGCTCTCAGATGTAATGAAAAACATCTTAATTAGTGTTCCGAAGATGAACAAAGGTTTTACGGGTTTGGAACGACATGAGGGTGAGTAATTAATGACAGAATTTTCATTTTTGTGTGAACTAACCATTTAAGTCCTTAGCTTAGCAACATACTAACTTCAGACTCTATTGGAACAACATTGTGACCATTAATAGAGTTGTTTCCCAAGTATCAGTAACTTCAAAGTTTTTATTTTAGTTAGAATGATGCCTTATACAAAAGCTGAATATGTAGGGAGACATTAGAACAGACCTACTGAATAAAAACAAGCAGCACACAGGCAGCAGTCACAATTCAACTACAACTGTAAGTAAATAAGTCTAGTGTGTTAAAAACACTTAAGCCCGAAACACACTGCACGATTTTCGGCTGTTCCAGATGAAAGACTGGCATCGTAAAGCAATCATGGCGATTTCTGATTCGCGACGATTGTTTCACAATGCCATTCTTTCGTCTGGGACAGCCAAAAACCGTGCAGTGTGTTTCGGGCTTTAGGCGTGCACACCACTCTCACCAATAATGTTTCTCTCCACCAGCTTTCCCAAACACCCTTTTCCCCCCATCTAAAGAACAGCGGTTAAGAAGTGTAGCAGAAATAATGGCATTTGGATGTTTTGGAGGCTACGGCTGAGGCAAAGAGTGGAATGAGATCTTGATGTTTGCTCTGCCAATGATCGCACAACACTTGGGAAACAGGGAAGAATGAAACTGGTTCGAGCATGTAGCAAAAAGTGAAGCAAAAAATAAAGGTCTTGCACAACAAGGGTTCAAAGAAGGCAAGTTGCTGATGGTAAACCGCAGAGATGTGTGCCAAAAAATGGTGGGAACACCTCCATTAATTGACAAATGGTGCAGGACATATCATAACACAAGGAACATGAGAAGACAAGAATATACTAACGAAACAAATCTTTAAATCTTCACAAATACCAAATTATGTGTAAAAAAATAGAAGACAGTTAGTGAAACCAATAGTCTAACAATTGTTGAATAATTAAAACCAACCTGAGGCATTGACAACTAGAGGTGTAAGAAAATATTGATACACGTGAGAATCGCGATATTTTGTTTGGCGATACTGTATCGATTCTCAGAAACGGAATATCGATATTTAAAAAAAAAATTCATACAGGATTCATGGCAGTTGTTTCATTTTGAGTTTATATCCCGACCGCTAGAGAGCAGTCTTCATCTCTGAACGTAAACAGTGACAGGAAATACTAGCATTAGAGCACACCACTAATGTTAGCGTTAATATAGTTCGCTGCCAGTAATGGAGGATGAAAGAACTGTTCCAGTTCTCGTTTCGGTGTACAAAGCTGAAGTGTGGCATCATTGGGCTTTTGTGGTAATGTCCGCCCAGGGACCGCAGTGCGGGCGTCACCTCAGTTCCGCCGCTTGCCGCATCCCGTGTGAAAAGCCTTCGCTCGCGCAGGGCGCGGCGGGCAGCAGGGTCGCTGCGCGGCTGCAGCTTTCTCTCGTGTAGTTGCGGTCTCGGCGATTCCACGCAGAACATAAATACAAACTGAAAAACCTGTGAAATCCAAGTTGAAAAGTTCTGAGAATTTTCAACATCTGTATTTATTTTATTGTTTTACATTTGTTTTGTTTTCATTAGGAATCCAGCAAGCAATTTATTTTTCATTAATACTAAGCAGATGTAATTTTTTGTTCAGATCAAAATGTTATGACATTGTATATTACAATTGTAAACTTAAACTGTGAACCTTTAAAGCAGGGTCTAAAAATATGTCTTTTTAAAAAAATACATTTTATACATACATTTAACTAAAGAATCCTGCAAGCACTTGAATTTTTCCCCCTTGACTCGTACTGCACAAAAAGTGGTTCAATAATGTTGAATGTTACAGGGACGGATTATTGCAAATGCAGATCCCAGTGTGTTCTGGTTAAACAATTTTTATTTGTTTATTTATTTATTGCTAAGGTTTGCATATAGTGGTGTGCTCTTAATGACAGCTTTCCTAAAAATATATTATATTCCTAAAATAAGAAATATCCCAATATATCGCCTTGCTTACAGTATCGCAATGTATCGCAATATATCGTATCGCAACCCCTGTATCGTGATACGTATCGTATCGCCAGATTCTTGACAATACACAGCCCTATTGACAACCCTGAGAAACATCCTCCCAAACACACTAATTTGCTTTTTCATATGCAAAGAAGCAAAACACATGCTTAACCACATAAGATGGAGTCCTCGGAGAAACTCAATTCCTCTCGAGAAATGAACAAAGGGACGTTGATGAGATTAGCATGGCCCCTTGGCTGGCGGAAAGGGTTCTTAAATGGGCATTCAGACGAGGGAGCTCCGGGTCATTTCTGGAAGGCCATGAAAAAGCTGAGGTCACATGAGCAGAGGAATTGCCCAATTAACAGCAAGGTCATCACAGACAGAGCCGGCCTTTCACCAAAGGAACACTCCGCAAAGCCAAGAAGGGCTAATTCCTAGGGTTGGGTATCGTTTGGGTTTTTTTCGATACCGGTGCCAAATCGATACTTTTAAAACGGTGCCGGTGCCTAAACGGTGCCTGAACCGATACTTGTTTTATATATATATATATATAATATATATATATATATATATATATATATATATATATATATATATATATATACACACAAACACACACATACTGTATATGAAACTAATGAAGCTCCAGGAAATCTCTAATATGGACAAAGGCATTGCTATTCCTGTAACTGAGTAAACAGAAGATATAAACGTTTTGAATGATAAAACAAATACATTAAACACTCGACTACGACAATATATAGTTTGTCTGTGTTATTCAAGTCATCTCTGGTATTTTCATAATTAAGTATATTTAAAATCCATTGCTAATCAATGCATTAGTAGCCTATGGAACATATTTTCTGCCTCATTCTGTGACAAGAAGCTATCAGATCACAAAAGGAAGCATTTAACTGGTGATGTGGACTAAAAAGGTTATAATGTTCTATTTTGTTGGTTTAAACGGGTTTAAAAACGCGAATACAAAATAATTTTAGCTTTAGGCATTTTAATTAAAGCTAGGGCTGGGTGGTATATAGAGTTTGTACGATATATCGATATATTCTTTATAATCGATACGTTATTATGAAGCAATACAGTTAATATTGATATACAGTAGTGTGATACGAGCGCATCTGATAAAATATCTAGGGAGGACACAGACTGAACTGCTGCGGAGAAAGTGCATCATACAATTTGTTCTAAACATGTGACAAGCTTTATATGAAGGGCTATAAAAAAACTCGTAAGATACAGTAGCCTATAGTTTATAGTTTCAGTTTAAAGCGGCTCGCGCTCTCAGATGCTCTGACAGAAAGGCTGCGTGTGCCGCTGACAGAGATGCTTCTCGTGCTGTTTAATGTGTTTGCTGTTTTCCGTAATGCATAACTTACAATTCACAGGTATATTCTCCATCAGTAAATGTTAGAAAGCCATGGAAATATTTCCATTTTGCTGTCAGAAGTGCGTGAGCTTTTGCTTCTCTGCTAAACTTCACAGACTTCATTTAGAATGAGCGCCGCCGTGCGCATGCGCGCCAAACAGACGGCGCGCAATGAAATAGGAGCGCAATAACTCTGACTAAAATATACATTTTGCTGAAATATTTGTAGTTGTAGCCTGTGATGCTTCTTACGTGCGTTTCGGAGAAACAAAGGACACATATTTTAATCGATCGCTCATGCATGGCACCGAAATGAGGCACCGAAATCTGCGTTCTGATTCGGTTCTAGTACATACCGGTTCCATAGGTACCGGTGCCATATTGGTACCGGGTTTCGGTACCCAACCCTACTAATTCCTAGGTGACACCAGGGACGTGACATGGTGGCATGTGAAGAATTTTAAGAGACGAAGAATATGAAGAAATTCTTGACATTTGGTTGGAGCAAAATGATGGGAATTGATCAATGATATTACTTCACAAAGCAAAACGAGAAGCCCTGAATGTACGCATGGACCATGAGGAGAAATTAATACTCAGCAAGGATGCATTAAATTAATCAAAATTGACAGTGAACACGTTGATAATGTTACAAAAGATTTCTATTTCTATACTTTTTTATTCTTCAAAGAATTTATCATGTGTCAATATTGATAATACTAAGAAATGTTTCTTGAGCACTAAATCAGCAAATAAATGATTTCTGATTGGAGTAATGGCTGCTGGTAATTCAGCTTTGCCATCACAGGAATTAATTGCATTTTAAAATACATTAAATCATGTACATACATAGAGTCATTAGCTTAGCAACATACTAACATCAGAGTCTGCTGTAAACTGTGAAGAGTGACCGATTCATTCAGTCTCGCTTAGAAGGTACATGAGAGGGCGTTGAGGGGAATTCTTCATACTGGTGAGAAGTGTTTTACAAGACTTCGGTTTCTGTTCAGACATGATGCTGGGAAGACATCAGTCAAGCTAGTCAGACTGGAGAGGAAATGAAACTTGCCTTGCCTGCATTCTCTTACCGTCACACACTTATGAAGAATAGGCAAGCACACAAGACCAGATGGACTCACTTCCTCTAGTCAACTAACCCTGAGCTCCTCACAAATGGGCCGGGAGTTTTCATGGCACAGGATACTGCAGAACAGGCAACATTATGTCACTTGTATATGGAAGTCTAAAATAGACTACATTTATTGATCAAAAGACAAACAAGGGTGTCCAGTCCAGTGTCAGTAAATTTGTTGATTTCTGTAGTTGATGGTAAATGTTTAAATTTACTAAATTGCACTTAAAAAATACAAGTTGAATGGACAATATATGATATTATTGTGCATTATGATAGAATGCACAAGAATTTACTTTACAGCACCTTCATAAATCGAGTAAAACCATAAAAAGCACCCGCTGCCGAAAAGGTACATCGCCATCTTGCTCCGACTAAAGTAATTTGAATGCACCAGATGTTTTAATTACAACTTCTCAACTCAAATACAAGAGGACTTGAATGTGCCATTAATGCATGGTTTATTTAAATACACCTGAACAAGCTAATTAAGTTCTTACAGATTACTAGACACTTCCAGAAAGGTGTTTTGGATCAGGTTGGAGCTAAACTCTGCAGGAAGGTGGCCCTCTGTGTGCGGGATTGGATAACCCTGGACTAAAAGGTTAGACTACGAAATTCAAGACATTAGGAAGTGAGGTAACACCATATGACAACGTTTTAAAAACTTTGAAATGATGAAACCAACATTGACCATAACCACTAGGGGGGAAAAGTTGAGAATTGGTTTGTAGTGTAATCTTGGATCAGCAGAGTAGACCATTAAGCACATGACACATCACCGCTCCTCTGTGGCACCAGTGTAACCACCACCCTTCTTATTTGTCAAGAGTCCAGACGTTGTGGTGAGTTTCAGGTGCTTCTTTGTATCAACTCAATCCATTTGTAGAAAATCAGGCATGCTAGAAATTCGGTCAGTACCATGGCGTGTTATCATTCCAGACCGCGTGTTTCTTAACCATGCTTTCCATTCACTGTCAGGCAACTCGTCATCGGGCCTCCTGCTGGCTTGCTGAACAAATGACGCACACTGTCATCCCACACATAGAGGAGCCTTTGAACCCTTGAGTGGTAGAACGGAAGGCATTGAGCTGAACTCTACCCTGTAAGAACATGAGCAGTATATCAGGGGTCTCCAAAAGATCCCCACAGATGCCCCTCAGTTTGCAGGTCGGGCCTCACCGAGAGCTACGTTCTTCTGGAGGAGCGGGACCGGAAAATACCTCACATTCCTTCGTGGCATTATCGTCCCAGATGTTGCCTTTTTTGCCTGTTAAACATACAGATGTTGGAGCTGGATTGCAGGGGCTCAAGGGACCCACGGAGGGAAGGGGATGGTATTTAGACTGGACGAGATTAAAAGACAATTAGAAAATCTATCTCAGAGGGGGTCACTGGTATCAGAGAGGACATTAGCAGGGGTTACTGCAGATTTGGTGTAGTGAGGGGGTGCTCAGAGAAAGAGATTGTGTAATGCGAGCCTAATGTGGAAGAAAAAGTTAGAGATATGAGGAAATCGAGAGACAACCACAAGAAATGATGTTAAAATTAAGAAACAAGTTCTCAGAGAAGATATGCAAGCAAAAGAGAGCAAAAATACATGATGGAGAAGAATCTTAATGCTTAGGATTGGAAAAACATAAGGCTGTATCGTAAAATATGGTGCATTTTCTTCTTCTACTTCTCTTATTAGTTTCCATCCATCTATTATTATTAGTTCATTTTTGATAAATTTGTTTAATTTAAATATACATAACAGTTCAGATAAAAAAATAATACAATTTATAAATTTGTATTATTATCCAATAATAATGTATGATTATTCATTATAATTATTGTTATTGATCATAATTATGACTGATTGCTTATTATTTAATTATTTCTATATTTTTCCCGATAATTTGTTCCATAAAAATTACTTTTTAAATTGAGAAGATTGTTCAAATAAAAAATAAATACAATTATAATTGTATAAATATGTGTTATTATTATTATTGATTAATATGAATAAATTATTATTATTACTTATTTCTTTAGTTTAATATTTTTGAGTAATTTTTCATAATTTTTGATAAATGTTCAAATAAAAAAATATATAATTTAATAGTTTATTATTATATTATTAATATATTTTTGTTTTCAGAAATGTCTTAATCATTATTCTATAAAATGTCTATATTATGACATATATTGTTGTTGACCGAAAATGAATATTGTGATATACATCCACCGCTTACACTGGAGCACATAGGTCTCCATTTGAAACTGAACCTCCCCCAGGGTCTAAGGTACACAGGGGTCTCATGTGCACCATGGTCTGATAGGGCACAGAGCTGTCACACAAAACTGCTCTCAAAAAAAAATAAAACATGTGCTATCTACTGATTATTTCTAGAAGCTGTCAGAGAGCCATATGTTGACTTTCCCAGACACAGCCTCTAGCACTCAAACCATTATATTAGGAACCGAAGAGTCAAGTGCAAATACAAAGAGCAAAATAACATGAAAAGACAGAGAGTGAAAAAGGGAAGGAGCAAAGAGAAGCACATGACAAGGTGGAAAATGAAAGAAACAATGAAATAAAGGAAAAGTTCAAGCACTGGATATTCCCCATCAAAACAGTGCCTGTGGCAAAACTGCCAGAAAGAAACCTGTCAAGGTACGCATACTAGACCCTGGAAAACAACTCAAATCCAGTCCAACCTATTTACACAGCAAGCATAAAAGGATGACAATGTGTCACTGCAAATACAGGCCGTTGGGAGTTGAAAAAGCACCTTGATAAATGTTAAAGGGGTCATATGATGCGATATCAAGTTTTCCTTTCTCTTTGGAATGTTACAAGCTGTTTGTGCATAGATAAGATCCCTGAAGTTGCAAAGACTAAAGTCTCAAAACCAAAGAGATATTCTTTATAAAAGTTAAGACTCGACCACGCCCCCCTAAAATGGCTCATTCAAACACGCCCCCACATGTCTACGTCATGGTGTGGGGAGATTTGCAAAACACCGTCCAAATGTATATACAATGAAAGAAGGCGGAACTATTATTCTCGCTGTAGTTTTGTTGCTGCAGCCGGCGCCATGTCCTGGAGACACTGTGTTTCATTGTGAAAGAGAAAGTACTTTGTTTGGGCTTCCAAAAGTGGACACAACTAGAAATCAGTAGTTAAGTTGTATTTACAACACTGTTCCAGAACAGTTCAACCCAAATATTAAAGTGCAGCACATTTTACGGAGGACTATTTCCTGAACCTGGAAGAGTAGCCTACAATGCTGGCTTGCACAAAGGCTGTTTCTATAAAGTGGGGCAATTCCAACTTTGCAAGGACAGTCTGGCACTTCTGACTCACAGCCTGCAAGTATGTTTTCATATTTAAAGAATTTGCCACTGACGATTCAAACGCGAGTTTTGAGCAGTGTAGAGTAGTGCTTGTTGTTTGTCGTTTCTCTGATCGCAAATGCAGACATGGTAATGTTTATGCGGCGCGATGCAAAAAAGACAGTATAAGTCATTATAATCAGTAAGTATGTCCCCACTGGATGCAACAAATGCCTTGTTTATAATGGGTTTTATTGTTTTTATGTTGTCGCGCCAGGCACGGCATCACAATACGGTAAGGGGGCGCAACATTTCCATCTCACGCTTGAGGCCAATCACAACGCACTGGATAGCTGGCCAATCAGAGCACGCCTCGCTTCTCAGAACGATGAGCTTTGTAAAAATCGGCACGTTTCACGTTTTTTTTTACCTTAAACCGCATAAACACATTGCATTACACCAAATACACAACATAATGTTCTATTTAGCAACGTCATATGACCCCTTTAACGCAAGCAAAATATTTGCTTTATAGCAGTCGGGAGGACATTATTGTTACCGTCATAAAGGTTCTCATCAAATACTGCTTCAATTAACAAGACATGCAGACTCTTGCATAATTCACACATAAGCCAGGGCAAGGAAGTACACTTCAAACTTTAACTTTTAGTTGGTCTTTAAGCTTATCTTTGTAATTCTTTGAGGATGAGGTTACCACATCCTCACCAGATCAAACTGAATCCAACAGGATCCAAGCGTCTGACCACAGAGATCCGTTTAGACAATATATAACACTGATTAATAGGCTCTTCGACAGCATATCCTGTCATAATGACTGCCGTGAGACTGCATCATTCTCAAAGCTCGCTAGTAAGTATCGGGAAACCTGCATTCATTTAATGCCAGGTCTTCAGCATAATTGCCACTTGCCTTTCTACGCAACTAAACTTTAAAAAGCCTGTTCAAAGTCTAGCCCTATGTATAAAAATGACATCAGGGCCATTCAAAAGCTTGTTTTGTTTCATGCTAAACAATAAAATTAGCATTATAAGCTAATGCAGTCAATCAGACAGGATAATATAAACATTTATAGCTTGAGTAAGAACATAAATGCTCCACTTCACTTGCTTTTCTTAACGTTACGCCAGCTGTTTCATCATAATACAGCATAATAACTGTAACCGCTACAGAAACAAGATCAAATATGGGTCACTGGAGCAGAACCAAGGACTTCTAAGAAAATGTTTGACTTTATTCCACTATCAAATGCCTGCTGCTATCTCATCAGAGCCTCTTATATAACAGCGGGGTCTTGTGAAAGCCTCAAAATACTGTAAAGTTGATTCATCATCATTCTGACAAATAAGGAGACTCTGTTTACGCCTACAAGCTAAAATATGATGGTTATGAGTTGTTACCAAAGATTTTAATGAAATTATCTTGAATAAGCCTAAAGGGAAGTGTTGACTGGATATCACATGACCTTGGTGAGAGTTTACTCAACCGTCTCAACTTTCACTGCAGAACAGTACTTATGTAATCAGAAGAGTGTGTGAGAGGGAAAAAAAATAAACATTGATTTCAAACTGTGCCCAGGTAATGGCACGGATCACAGGACCATGATGTATCAGCTGGATACACGGCCAAATTATCTCTTACTTGAATTGAGGTTCCTTTGTGTAGCGTGTCTTGGCCAGGAACCTCTCGGCTAGTTTCTCAAGGTTGCGGGAGTAGTCCATCTCGATCTCGGCCTTCTTGCGGAAGAAGTCCTGCAGGTCTTGCAGGAGCTGCACGCGGATCTCACATTGCTGGTCCAGACACTTAAGCTGCTCAACCAACTGGGCTCGGATCTCTGCCAATCAGAGGAGGAGAAGAAGAAACAGAGTTATTACAGTACTTCCCAGTCTGGTTATGCATTCTAAAGGTGTTCAAAACCATTCAGACAATTACTGAAAAATGCACACTAAACGCCATCATCTATGTATACACTAACATTTAAAAGTTTGGGGTTGGCATGATTTTTTGAGTGTTCTTGAAGTCTCTAACGGCTGCATGTATTTAATTGAAAATATGGTAAATGCAGTAATTACTGTTAATTATTACAATCAAAGTTACTTTTCCACTGTAATACATTTTTAAATACAATTTATTTCTGTGATGGCACAATAGAATTTTCAGCAGCCATTACTCCAATCTTCAGTGTCACATGATCCAGTAATCATTATAATTACTAATGTTTAAAAATGTTTTTGTGTAAACCATGGCATTTTTTCAGTATTCTTTGATGAATATGAAGCTCAAAAAACAGCATTTAGTTGAAACAGAATTTATGTAACAATGTAAAGCCTGTACGGTCACTTTTGTTCAATTTAAAGGTGCTCTTTAAGCCACCAAAATGATGCTCAACAATGCATGAACAAAATCATGCCATTTTTTCCCTGTAATTTGACAACTAAAAGCATCTAACTAATCTTTTGTAATGGGGAAATATGGATTTCTTTATAAAATGCACAATCAAGAAATATTTATTTATTTATTGGTACACTCGCCCTCTATGGACGAAAGTTCATTTAGGACATTGTTTGCAAATGCAACAAATTTTAAAAAGTGCTTTTTACCATTACTATTCGACTCAATTAAAAACAAAGAATTCCACATATTTAATCTAGGACTGCTCACTAAAACATGATCATCCTCTAATCCAGGGAAAAAAATATTAATTCATCCACATTTCACAATCTAGTCTATGCGGTTCCAGTACCTCAAAACAAAGTCAAAAGTAGCTGGTGAAGAGACATTTCAACCTTCTATGCAAAAAAACTATGTTTCAAAGAACAGGTTTTATGTTTATCATTAAGTAAATTGGTGCATTAACATTTTTCAACAGACAGAAGAACAATGCCTATCAGGAGATCTTTTTGCAGAGGTCCATCACGCGCACACACACATCTTCAGAGAGTTTATCCAGGCTTATCACTGCTCATCACATTTCCGTTGCATCTCTCTCTGTCTCTCTTTCTCCCTGTCCAACATCCGCCGAGCACTCCAGCATGCCTCCAAATTAATTTACTCCGCTCAATCCCGACAGCCTATTGAAAAACTGAATTATGATGTTTACGTGAGCTCTTGGGAAGCCTGGAACTATGGATGGACCTACTTGTCCTGCATGCTGAAGCTCCGATAAAAAAAAAAACATGATACGATACAGCAGAGACCTGATCTAATTTAGCTGTTGTATACCAGTTTAATTATTCAAAGCAATGCAAAGTCCTTCATCTAAACATTAAAAACTATAAACTAGCACCTATTTCATTGTTTACAGCTGCAGGATCACATTTTTAACAGCTGTCAAACCAGTGTCACAAGTGATGAGAAAACAAAGTGAGAATGTCCAAGAATCAACAATACCTTTGCATTTTCTGCTGTAAAGAAATCGGATGACTTTTGCCTCCATATGCTCTAACTGTTCCAGCCCGGAGAAGAGAGGAGAACAGTGGGGTGTGACAGTCCCAGGGCTATGATACCCAGCTGTCCCGACTCTATTGTGCTTTTGCGCTGAGAGCACACTTTCACTCTGACATCATACAGAAGTGGGATTTCCACAGCCTCTGTGTCTTAAGGCCAATTCACACTGCACAGACAAACGCCAACAAACTCCAACAAACTAGTTGGCTCAAGTTGGCTGTTGGATTTAGAATCTTATGAAAAATAACTGTCATGTTCACACTGCACCAACAGACACCGACCAACTCTATATCTATAAGCATGTTCAGTCGGGTAAAAACCAACTCCAACCAACTCGAACAAACTCGAACCAACGCCAACAGGGGTAACACACTGATCCAACAAACTCCAACAGACTAGTTTGTTGGAGTTTGTTGGCATTTGTCTGTGCAGTGCGAATTGGCCTTTAGTAGAGTCAAACACAACAAAGTTCACTCCAGTACATCCCAGGACTATAGGACTGGGCTTTTCCCACTTCATATTACTCATTGTGATGATTTTTACATGACTATGTCATAAGGCAGCCTTCGTCTGGGATAATAACTACCTGGGCCTTCTTTCTGACATGCCAACATGTGACTATACCACTGACACATGTAATTTTCTGCTGTCCGTATAATTTATGATCATAGGAAATAAGTCAGTGCCACATCGTAATGCCTCAGCTTTCAGAGAGCCCTGTAATTTTAGCAAAAAGCAAAGCGTATACAAACACGCACAGACAGAGCATGGTCAACAAGCCTACATGGGCCTAATAATGCAATTATGAGCTCACGGTTTCATTTTTATTGAGATAAATACAGACACAAAGGAAACAGAGGAATGCGTATGCAGATTTGTGTTTGGGCATCCCTAAAAAATGTCAAAGTGCCTAGTGGGTGGGTAAAACAAAACAAAACAAAAAACAAAACAAAACACAAAACGTATATTCATGTTTTATTCTGCTTTCTAAATACTAGTCAAAAATCATAGGATTTTATCATAGTTTTACAGCTTTATAGTATCAATAATTCATCAAATGAGGAGAATTTATGTAGACATGGTTAGGGTTGGATATCGTTTGAATTTTATCGATTCCGATTCTGCTTATCGATTCCCAGTTTCGATTCCAATGTGATTAAATAATGATATCAAACATTTATCCTGTGTCTCTTTTTTTGCAAACCATTTATTGGAGCTGAATACCATGAACAAAAATCAACAGGCTACATAAAAACTGGACTCTTTAAGAGCTGTTTGTGTGCAAAATAGAACTGCATGATTCTGGATATATAAAAAAAAAAAAATTAAGTTTTTCTTTTTTCCCCCAATGGAAGTTGTGCTTCTCTCATGATTCTGAAGAAAAAAAACGTTAGACAACTAAACAAAATCACATGTAATTTATGAATTAATGATTCGGTGACTCACTCAAGATGCACTTGGTTCATTACTGGATGAATCAGTGTTCTTGAACGAATCTCTTGTGTGATTCAAACACAAATACATTTTAACAGCCCATTTTCGCCCATTCAACTATAAACTTTTATCCCAGTACTTCTGTGATTTGAATGTTTGTAACAGAAATAATGATACTGTGTGGTTGAAAAGACTGTGAGTCTGTTTCATTCCAGACAGATGACAGCTGCTCTCTTCAGGTCAGCGGCAGCGTGAACGCAGGTTTAAATGTTCAAATCACACTGATGTGATCGTACGCTGTACGTCAAAGGTTGAGGAATGAAACAGACGAATCTCTGTAATTTAGGAATAGAATCACGTTGGTGTTTGAATCGTGTTCGCGATCTTTAACGATCTATTAAATTAAAGTGCTTTGTCATGTTGGTGGTGACACCTCTCTTGCAACATGTTTAGCTATCACAGATATTATACTTAATTTTTTTGGCTTCTGATCGCAACTATAGCCAAACTTTGAAGCGCTTACTAGCGAGCAAGGTCCTGGCAGATCACTGTAGGTCACCTCACAGATGAAGAAAAAAAAAAGCGCATAGGAATCGATAGGCGGAATAGAAATTTTAATTTGACAACAAGTATCCGATTCCTGACCTTAAGTATCCGATTCTGGAATCTGAATCGATTTTCGATTCCCAACCCTAGACGTGGTACACACAAGCATTTTTGGCATTTTTAAAAGTCCATTAAAGTTTCTAAATCACAGTGGTGGAATGATTCTGATGTTCTTGTGGCTGAATATGTGTTCATTCATGTCTATGTACAGCTAACCCTCCTTAGCTGTCAAAGCTTCAGACTTTGATTGGTTAGGTGAAGGGCATGAGGCCAACAGGGCTGTGTGGGCTAGGGAAAGAAACCGAGGCATAGATTTAATGGGAGCATATTAAGCAAGACTCTGCTGGAAAAGTACAATTTAAATATTAGAGTATAACCTGAACAGTTTGTGCTGAATTCATAGCTAGAAGCACCATGACTGATTAACTCAGAATCAGCTGAAATATAAATTAAATTCATTGCTCTTTAAGTAGAGATTTGAGAAGAGCAGTAAACGCCATCACTGTCACCAAGAGCAGGAAGATTATAATCCAACCACTCTCACAAGGAAACTAAAGTCAGATGTTCTGCATTTGTCTCAGGAGCTCATAAAATGTTTCCTAAGTCTGAGAAACACTGCTACCAATTCTCTGGCCATCCTGCTGTTCTACATCTATGGGAAGACCTTTTAAAAAAGCTTGAGTGGGAACAAACATACACACACACTTACAGAAATAACTTGAAAAAAATCTCTTTAGCTCCATATCCACCTCCAAAGGCAGACTGAACACTTTTTGTTGAACACTATAAATAATGAATTGATAAAAACAAGCTTTTCAAGTGTGGTATGCCTCACTCAGTGAAAAGAATCACTCAGCCCTTAGGCCAGAAATATACTTGGAAAGTCACAATACTTTGGATGTAGCAAACCTTAGTACTCAATATGGCAAATGTCTGTGCCATTAAGATGAACAATAAATGGATGTATATGTATGTATTTTAAATATAGATTTTACTTGAAATATAATACTTTTAGAATATAAAAAGTATAATATAATAAATTCTAATAAATTATGTACTACACACACACACACAGAATAACTTATTCACTTAAACTGTACATGTATTATATAACAGGATACATTGTACACAAAAGGGGAAGCATAGGTTTTACTTCTGCAGGTGCCACAAAAAAGCAACTCTTGCTTCACTGTAATTCTAACTACTTCAGTTTGAAGAAAGAGCACTTCTTTTTTCCTCCGAATCAACAAACAAGGACAATTAACCTTGATTCAAATGGCCTGTTTGATTGAGTATCATTATTGAGCATATCATAAACATTAAAGCAACAAAATATTAAACAATCTCAGAGTAATCAGACAGCAGTGACCCCTGCTTTATTGAGTGTGCATTTGCTGAACAAGCATTAAATAATGATATAATTTCATGGCTACATGACAGTCTTTGTGACACAGCTGTCGGTGAGCACGCTGCAAAGCTCTGGCTGGGACCTTCATTATAGGACAGAACCAAACACAGTGTTGAGTAATACCTGCTGGTCCCCAAACAACAATCATCACAGCTACCTGCTGAGATATCTGCTCAGTCAGGGTATTACACAGCCATGCATTATTGATTCTACTGCCTCTAACTAAAAGGAAAGGCGGGAGTGAGCAAAACAGATTGACCGGCAAGCTGGCACCTGACAAAGGACTGAAAGATAATCTCGGGAAGACAAACACTGCATGGAGAATGACATATGGATCAATGTCAAATAAGAGAGACCACAAAAACAAAACAAAAAAAAGAGTGGGTCAAATTTTAACAAAATCACAAATAAATAAAAATAAATACATAAATGTAAAATTTACATTATGACATTCAGTTTTTGATATTTTTTAAAAAATATATATATCAAAAACTGAATGTGTCAAAATGCAAAAACAATTACATTTATGTATTTATTTTGTCACCGTAGCCACCCAGATCAGATGGTCACTGCAGTCACCCGAATCAGTCTGTATGCAGTCCAGATAGTGGATCAGCCCCTAGCGATGACCTCGACAGCCCTGAATGTCAGAGGAGCCAATGACAAGATGAGCGCCAGAGACAGATCCCCTCTGAAGACCTCGTCACCTAGACAGCCATCAGGACAAGACCACAGGAACCAGCCCAGTCCTCTAAGCAATCTGACTTTGCTGCAGCCAGCAAATAAACTGCTGGTTTTGTCTGGCCAGAGGGAATGAAGGAGTTTTGGTTCCTTCGACACACATTTTTCTGTTTAGTACTGTTAAGCTGCTTTGACACAATCTGTATTGTAAAAAGCCCTACTGTATACATATAAATACAGAGACTGGACTTTATTTGACTCAGTTCAGCTGAACTGTAACACCTGGTTAACTTATTTTCTGACTTCTGCCTCATTTTAAAGATGCAATTGTGAACAGTAGTAATATTTGTAAATGTTTGTTTGCAAACATTTTGTTCAACTTGTTTAGTCTTTAAGTTCATTAAACAAATGTTTAAAATACATTTTGCAGTTGTATTACAAATGTAATATTTGACAACTGGAGGACTTTAAAGTCTGCGTGAACCGGAAGTTGATGCTGACTTTATTTTAGTGTCGTGACGTATTTCCATCTGAAACGGACTATTGAACAAAGGGCGTGGTTTTATTTTTGCGCTCCTCCTCTCTGTCTCTCACTCATAGCAACCTAACGGTTGGAGGGGCGTGGTCAATGATTTTCTGCCCAAGACGTCAAACTGACGTCATCAGAGAAGGCATGCCATTCCAGAGCAGAAGCAAATGTTCAGATTTGGATTACCAGATTAACTTGCCAGATTAATTGTTCACACCAAGACTAGCAATGTGCGCTAATAAAGTACATTTTAGTTTTATGTGGACTTTAAAGGGATAGTTCACCCAAAAATGGAAATTTTCTGTTATTTTACTGACCCTCAGGCTATCCCAGATGTCAGTGACTTTTTTCTTTAGTAGAACAGTAAAGATTTTTATCTGAAACAGCGATCCTTGGCGATTCATAGACTGCACGTCTGTGGCTGCCGGTTTTTAATTGTATAGCTTCATAAGACCTCAAATGGTTCCTCAGGAGCCTTTGGTAATTTGGTCTTGTCAGTATACGTTCATTTGACTCTCAAAAGCCAGCAGCCAGAGACGTGCAGTTTATGAATTGCCAAAGACAATGTTTTCACCTAAAAATCTCCTTTATTGTTCAACTGAAGAAAAAAAAGTTAACTACATCTTGGATGGCCTGCGGGTGTGTAAAATAACAGCAAATTTTCATTTTTTGGGTGAACTATTCCTTTAAGCCTGCATGTTTATTCAGTATGACAACTGTTATAAATGCCGATTGTTATTAAATAAAGGTTATTATGTATTTTAATGTGTGTGTTTTTAGTGATTGATAGACACCAGTTCATAATTTTCTTAAACTCAGTATAAAATATAATAACTAGTTACACAGCAATTTCTTATGATGCCCAAATAATAAATCTTGGTTGAGGTAACATATTATACACATGGAGTAAATGGTTAAATTTTAATTGACACAATTTGCTGTAGTTTTCTAAATGTTTGACCCATTAAAACATTTTAGTTGAATGGACTATAAAACTATTTCAGAAAAGGTTGGCCAAATAAAAAATAACAATTCAGGCAACACTTTGAAGACAAGAAATTGACTGATGAAATGAGTGTCATGCTACCGATTCATGTATTATGAAAAACACTATACAAATATTCAGAATTGACGTTATAAGGACTACAATGTAACTGTGTTTTCAGGGGTCTGTAATCTGATGGTGCGGTCTCTTCAAGGCCAAATCAATCCTCCTCCCCTCTTCATCCCAGCTGTCACTTTGCTCATTTCCCTGAGAGCATCTCAGCCGGCTCCCCTAAAAACCCCACCCCAAATCTGTCATATCTCATTACAAGCCCTGGCTAAGGGCTACAAACTCCAGGCTTGTCGCCAGAGCTTTAAAAGCAAGGAGATAGAAATCACTAGGAGGTAGACGGCAAGACTGCTGTCCTCAAAAACAGGCCATGCTCAAAGTTTGTGAACACTGGGGTGCCATGGTGACTAAGCAGGCGAGATTAATGTTCATAGTGGCACTTTGAAACCTTAACCAGTTTGAGGACAATGCTAACAGAGAACAAGAGGGGATAATATGTTGTGTATGTGAAACCAACACACAAACAGACCAGGAAGCCTGTTGTTTTGACATTAGTCATCCTCACATGGTTGGTACGCATGTCTGAGGTATTCACCAGCAGGCAAATGCTTTGACGCATTCAGAAAGTTGTAAATTAAAGCATCTCTTTCTTCTGTGCTTCGCCAGACGATCACAACACACAAGTTTCAATCTGTCAGGGAAGATTTGAAAGCATATGTGACCCTGGACTACAAAACCAGTCATAAGTGACAAGTTTTTCGAAATTGAGATTTATACATCATCTGAAAGCTGAATAAATAAGCTTTCCATTGATGTATGGTTTGTTATGATCAGACAATATTTGGCCGAGATACAACTATTTGAAAATCTGGAATCTGAGGGAGCAAAAAAAATCTAAATACTGAGAAAATTGCCTTTAAAGTTGTCCAAATGAAGTTCTTAGCAATGCATATTACTAATCAAAAATTAAGTTTTAATATATTTACGGTAGGAAATTTACAAAATATCTTCATGGAACATGATCTTTACTTAATATCCAAATGATACGATAATTTTGACCCATACAATGTATTTTTGGCTATTGCTACAAATATACCTCAGCGACTTAAGACTGGTTTTGTGGTCCAGGGTCACATATTTAATTGAGAAGGTTGTTAGCAATTTTCATCAGTGGGTTTTAGAAACATTAACAGATTGTTTGCCCAGAAATGATTCTATTATTCTAAATGATTCCAATTATAACAGTTGTAACTTAAGTGTCTAGACACCTAAAATATAGCAGCTTTAAGTATTTAGACACTTAAAGCATACTTAAAATAAATGATTTTTAATTCATTAGATAGAGAATTTTGATTTAAAAAAAAATTATAATCAAGTAGCATTTTGTCAACAAACCATAATAGCCCACAGATGGGGTGCAAGAAGATAGCTGGAAGATTCGCACATTTGTGCGTTTGTGAAAAAGAGCATTGTGCAGCTCTGAGCTGTGCTATTGTTTTCGTAACTTTTATGGGATACAGTCCAAAAAAAAAAGCAAATCTGAAAGGGATCAGTTTGTTTCCAGGAGGTAGGTCTGATGGCGTACACTACTACTTGCGTCACCAAAGGCAGCTTGAAGGAAACCATCCATTCATCAGAGCAAACAGGAAGCAAAAGGGAGCTGACAGGAAGTCAGTTTGTGCAGCTGGCTACAGAGGGAGAGAGCTCCACAATGCAAGAGGAACTGGTCTAAGACTCTTGGGAGAATGAGAAGAACAGCAGGCTGGGATGAGGCCCTGCACCTGAGCACCTGAGCTACAGTTTGAGGCCAAATGAGAGCCCAAATTACAGTGAACAACAAAGAATAGCACTTTTTTGTCAGCTGTGGTATGTAGCCTTGGGTCCCCATTTTGGTGCATCCATCATTTTATAACATATCAGCGGTATAGACACTATTAGCTCCAGACATGCCAAACCTAATCCTCAAATGAAAGACACAGCCTTCATTGAAGAAAGGAGGAAACAGGAAATGGGGGGGAAGTGATACAGTTTCAAGAGAGGTGGAGGGAAAGCTAGGGATCTAAAGAAGATATGATTAGCCAGATTTTGCATCACAAAAAGTTTTTGTCTTTTACTCCATATCTGCTAGTGCCATGGCAAAACATTTTAGTTTTAGTTGTGAAAGTGAGTTTTCAGTCTCTTTAAAAGGGGTCATCGGATGCAAAATTCACTTTACAAGTTAGTTTGAACATAAATGTGTGTTGGAAGTGTGTACACACATCCATCCTATAATGATAAAAATCCACCCAGTGGTTTTTTTAAAATCCCTATTTCAAAATCCCCTTTCTCAAATCAGGCTGTTCTGAGAGCCCTGTCAGAATGATGTAGTTCTGTACAGGCCCCTCCCACGATAGTTGATTGACAAGGCCGTCTTACCTTAGACCCACCCTGAGTGAGCTGAGAGCTGTCTGCTATTGTGTCAGCTCCGGTGCAGGGGAAGACAAGATGTCTCAGATTAAGTGATAGAGGTGTTTTGTTGTTGGATGTAATAATGAATATAGCAGTCGTCATTTACTCCCGACATCTGAGCCGCTGAAGAGGCAGAAGATTAAAGTTACTTTCGCTTTGAAGTGAATGCGCCGATCCCCGATCTGCCTAAATGGGTCTATGTTCGCCCGAATCATTTGTGATCCAGCTTTATCTACAGAAGAAGTGAGTATAATAGTTTTTATGAATCTTTGCAAATCGCCTTTCCTAATAATGTGCTAGTTAGCCAGTTTTGCGGCTGAAGTTTAGTATGCTTCATAGAAATATATACCTAGATGCCTCATTATCGACTGTTTCTATGGGTCGCGATACGTAAGCCATCTGCCATTTTTGGAACGGGCTGTGAATCTTTGAGCGCATTGACTGTGTGCATCTACAACAGTAAGTTATACGCTTGTACATCTTTAAATGTCCATCGATTATTATGGTGAATGCGAGATGGCTGACGCGTCAACGTATCTGGAGAGGTCAAATAGGGAATCTACACATATCTATATGGTCTGCTCGTCACTCCACGGAAGAGAGGGGCGGAGTCAGCAGAGCTCACCAGCATTTAAAGCAACATTGACTATAACAGTGTGCTGAAAACAGAGCTGATTTTTACAGGGTAAAGAAGGTGTTTTTTACACTACCATTGAGAAATTTTAACCAAAGTATGTAATAGACTTTTCATTAAGACCCTAAAAAAATCATAACTTGTGTAAAATGGGCATCCGATGACCCCTTTTAAACATGATGTAATAAAAAGACAGTGTACTGTGAAATAATTGGAAATTTTACTGAGATGTCCTAACAGGTTGCATGCAAAAACAAAATGTATACAAAATGGCATTTGTAGGCTGAATCAAGACCAAACGACTCTTATAAACCAGTTCTTTTTAGTGAATTAAAACATACAGTGCAACCATGGGGCCCAATTCCAGAAATAAAAAAACTCTTCTGAGTTGGTTCTTTTAAAGGGGTGGTTGATTGCGATTTCACTTTTTTAACGTTAGTTAGTGTGTAATGTTGCTGTTTGAGCATAAACAATATCTGCAAAGTTACGAAGCTGAAAGTTCAATGCAAACGGAGATATCGTCTTTTAAAATTCTGGCAGTTTAATGCCTACAAAAAACGGCTTGTAGGGACTACAACGAGTTACTTCCCGGGTCCGGTACGTCACAAACCCAGATAAACCCTGCCCCCGGGAAAACGCAACGACGGGGTCGAGGCCATGTTGTGCTGCTTTAGAGAACAGGATGTTTAGAGAACATCTTCTAATGATTCTAATGGATTCACAAGTTTCAAAATCAATGTTCTAAAACACAAAAAACAGTCAACCACCCCTTTAAATTAATTATTTAAAAAGATTACAAATTGATGATAAATAGCTAAAAATTGTTTTGAAATAATCTAAAACTCTGTCATAATGTCGTAATTTGCAGCATTAAAGTCCGTGTAAAGTCAATATTAAATGTGTGTTCTGAGTTTGTCACACCACAGAAAAATGTGTTATTAACCACCCAGCCAAATTTGAATGCTAAAAAAACCCGCCAAATAAATAAAATAAGCTATCAAAATCTTGAAAAAAATAAGCCATATTCTCTGCTCTCAATCGCTGGGGGCGTGTCCACTGGCGGCGCTGAAGCCACGCCCACTCGCGGGAAAGCTGCCGTCTCTCTCAACTGTCTTCCTCTGCAGCTTATTTAATAAGGAGACCGAGCTGTTTTGTAAATGATCGCAACCAGGTATTATGCATTTACGTGTCGAAGACATAGCTAGCTAGCAAACTGTAGGCTGTAGTAACTAACGGTAATGACAGTAACTCGCGATTGAGCCGTGAACCACTGATGCTAATGTGCTCTAGTTATTAGGTGTGTAAGCAGCACTGCAGAACCACTGCAGAAAAAAATTACCCATTTCTTAACCCATTTCATGGGGTTTTTAAATACTTGAAGAGACATAATGACTATACATCAGTCTGATGATGACACAAAATCAGGAAAAAGAAAGCTGAAGGAGGAGGAAAATTACTTTGGTCACAAAGCTTAAAAATTAATGAATCCAATGACTGAACAATACTTCTAAAGCATTATTGGACTATTGTATGCCGAATATCATTATACGAGGGAGAGATTTGTGTATGATGAGTTTCTTTGTGAGAACCATTCAAACGATCTTGTGCCGTATGTAGGGAGATGAAGGAAGGGGAAGAAGTGAGAAAGGCACATGAATGACACCATACTGACACACCAGCACTGACTACACCAATGAACATCAGAATGAATAGATAAAAAGGGACACGCTCCCATTAGAGAGCAGCTGTCAGGACAAAATAAACATCTCCTTGGTGGAACAAAAGAAGGAGGAAGTGTGTGTGTGTGTGTGTGTGTGTGTGTGTGACATCAGGCTCAAAAATAAACTCAAGCTGACAGAACATTATCATAGCCTTCATTCTCCCCAATTTCCATTATCAAACCCGTTACTGTGGAAACCACGTTGTATGTGAACGGTGAGGGACGTGAGATTGAAAATCAAAACCTCTCACTGAACTCCCTCGATTAATCATTGAAACATATAAAGGAGATAATTGCTTTATGATGGCAACCCATATTTCCTCCTCCCCAGCTAGCCTATTTCAGTGCGAATCAGGAAACACAACGTGGGTTTTCCTTGAGGAGAGACTGTTGGGAAAAGCCTACGTCTACACAGCTGACGTTACTCCAAGAGAGCCGATGGGGTGGAAAAAGTGTTGTCACCTACTCATCCATACAAAACAAGTATAGTTCACAAACGCACACACATTTAACAGGATTCTGTCTCTTGAAGGAATACTGGAAAAACAAATGACGGTGGAAACAAAGGAAGGCACATAGACCAGGTACATAATAAATCCACAAGTATATTGTAGTTTACAGCTGGCATTTGATCTAAATCTTTAGAGGTTTTGGTAGAGCTTGAACTACTATTATTATTCCTCATGCTTATTGTTAGGGTTTTATTTAATCAGACTTTTTCTAAAATAAAATGTACACTACACTACAGTACACTAAATATCTACAGCCATTTCTATAGACCGATATCACAAAGAGAGTTTGGATCTTGACATGGACCAGAAAACAACCATCTAGCAACTATCCAGCATGCCCATACAACCATAGAAACACCCTAGGAAAGGACTGTCCAAGCCTGTTCCTGAAGGGACTAGGGATGTTCATTTTAACCGTTTAACCGTTAACCGACCGATAAGAATTTTGACCGATTAATACAATCAGTTAAACGGTTTAAAGTCACTTTTTTTTTTTTTCTTCAGTAATTCAGTAAAGGTTTGCTGCATGGTTAAAATAAGCTAAGCCTATAAAAAAAAATATATTTTTTTTTTTAGAGAGAGAGACAGAGAGAGAGAGAGAGAGAGAGAGAGAGAGAGAGAGAGAGAGAGAGAGAGAGAGAGAGAGAGAAAGAGAGAGAGAGAGAGAAACATAAATCGCATTTTATTATTTCATTCAGAAATAGGCCGACGCGAATTACAAACATTATAATAAACACTGTAAACATAGCTAGGCTATTTTAGTTCCCCTCACTCCTCAACAAATCCTTTCAATTAACAGTAGGCTATTTAGAAAAGAACAAGAATTAAAAATGTAAGAAGATATAGCTATATAAACGACAAATCAAAACAAATGAATTTAGGCTAAAACGAAACTGAAACCAATGTTGGGTCTCTCGTTCGACACAAAATCAAATGTTTCCGTATTTGCGATGTATTTGAATGCCAAAATATTATTTACCTTTTATGTAGGCCTGCTTCACTCGCGTTCCAATATCCACGTAAAACAAAATGTTTTGCATAGCTTCACGGCGGTACGTGATAACACTTAACGGCACAGATTTTACTACATGTATATTTAAACTGAGCAGTGTGTTTTTTTTTCCCATATGTTTTTTATAATGATAATGAACAGGCTGCATTGTCAAGGTAAAGCTTAACTGTGTGCACATGCGACGCTGGAGCAATCACTTGACTTTCTTTTCCCTTCTAACAGTGGAAGCAAATACTCCTTTGAAGATAATCGGAATTGTAAAAGGTTTGCTTTTATTTGTGTACGTTAAAAAAAAATAGGGTTCCGCTTTCTGCTGTCTGGTTTCCTTTCGGGCAGCACAAAAATGAACCGAAACTCTGCATAGGCTACTTGTTGCACAGTTTTTCTTTCGTTTTCTTAAATTATTTAAGTGAAAATATATTTCTCGTATAGGCCTATTTATTCGTTATAATATATATATATATATATATTATATATATATATATATATATATATATATATATATATATATATATATATATATATATATATATCGCCTAGCTTTATTATGTTTTTCTCTGCTCGCAGAAGCGCTGCAGGTGCGTGATGTGATATAATATGATCAGGGGCGGCGCCAGAGAATGTTGAACGCAGGTGCTGAGGGGGTGCTAGATCAATGACAGGGGGAGCTGGGCAATTAATAGTAAATATGACCAAAACAGGTTGTTGTTATTATTATTTTATATGAATAATAAAATCGCTGTATAGGTGCATTTCAAATGTTTATGAGGAATGTGGGAGTATTATCGCGCTTAACCTACTGCATGGGGGCGCGCACGCAATTATTTTATTTTTATTTATTTTTTCCTAGAGCTTATACTCCCCTCATTTTTGGATGTGCTTTCTGTCGTATCATGCAGTCTCCGTGAATGGAGCGTGTCACAACAATGAACCAGCTCACAGACATCAGAAATAAATCTGCAGAAAGCCTGAAAACCAATAAAAAAAATAAATAAATAAAAATCTTCTCTGATTATGTAGTCCGTATAGGTGCATTTCTATATTAAAGGCACGTCCACTGTGGAGATGGCGAGTCTGAGAAAGCACTAGTTTATTAATAAATAATTAAAATGTCTTCTTTTTCCCCGATGCATTCATAATCATTACTTTACCCGGTGCTTTGCGGCAAGCTTTGTGTGCAGAGACCTTTATGCGTGCGTTTGAGCATGGAATAATACGCCTAAATGCCTAAATAATAGGCATAAATAATAACCTAATGGTTATTATACAATCAATTTAATATAAACGTGCGAATAGTTGACTAGAAAAATCTTTAGTCGGAGCAGGCCAACAGTAGGCTACTACTTGGCACAAGGAACCGATCCATTTTTAAAATAAAATGCTGACATTACGTGCGACTGCAAATCATGTTATTGCATTGCAGTATTTATGCATGTGTTTAATGAGTCAAATGTTTTTATTTTATTTCATTTTTTATGGGGGTGCTTTGTTTTTTGGGGGGGGGTGCTGGAGCACCTGCTAACCCCTCCCTAGCGCCGCATGTATATGATCATGTGAATCCTCATTTTCTGTTGTTTGCCATTTTTTGCGCATGTAAAATTAATCCCCGGAATTAGTATTTTTTAACGGGTCCCAGACACTTATTCTTTCTAATTTAATTCAGTTCGAATTTAAAAAAATCTTGTCGGTTAACGGTTAATAATCGGTTAACGAACGTCGGTTGTCGGTTAGGAAAAATAACCGAAATGAACATCCCTAGAAGGGACATTGTGCTGCTGAGTTTATGGTACCTTTAAGTAACATAAGAAAGATCATATTTATGAGTTAAACACACATGAATGTCACTACAAAGTCGTAGTTATGAGTGGGAAATTCATGACTTTCTTCTGAGTTGAGAGTGTGTCAATAAGAAAACACGGTGAAGGCAATGGATTCAGAGCATGTCTTGACTGTATTTTTTTTATAATGAAGCTAGTTCCATCAACAAAATACAATAGTATTAGTACCTAAAGAGTTAACTGAGTTAAAAATATATTGCTTGTAGAGTTAAAAATACTGCTGTATTTATAATAGAAAAGCTTCATTCCTAGCTTGTTCTGATAAAGTAATTTGAATGTGCCTAAAGTCATAACTTCACAGCTCGTGAATACAAACTTTCCAGGAAGACTTGAACAAATCCTTATCTCCAATTCTAATTAAACCCATCTGAACCTGCTGATCACGGTCAGGATTACTAACAACTTCCAGGCAAGTGTGTTGAAGCAGTTTCCCTCCAGGAGCAGGATTGGGCAAATACACTTGTAAGATCTTAACTTTTGAAACCAAATGAATGAGTTAATGAGTCGAAAACTAAATCAGTTCAGTTTGGTATTTACATATTTTGGTGACTATCACTTTAAGCTGCCAGTTTGCATAGCACCTAAGGAGATCAGTTTACCATTTGATGGCACAGGTTCAGGGCTTTCCACCAAAGCTCCAATAAAAACATCTGGGGATGGAGAGTGGTTCTTGTTGCCCAGTAAGTTGTGTCAGGAATGGACCAAAGTAGAGTACGCCCAGCGGGGTGAAATTCCTCCATAAAGCCCAGCTCTGTACTGGAACTGTACTGGAGGGGAAGAGATGTTACCCTACTTCAGGCTTCTATACGGCCTGCCTCATAATCACTCACTAGGTCATGTTATACTACATGAAGAGAGAGGAAGTGAGTGCGTGAGACAGACAAAGAAAGATGGCCAAAAAAGACTACACTAGCACTCTTCAACACTAGCAGATTCCATTTCCTAGTCTAGTTTTGTTTGCTAAGGCTTCAGGCCAGACTTGCCCTGGGCATGAATAGAAAGGAAATTCTTTGGCTGTTAGAAAAACAGGAGTCAACCGTTACTCCACTCTACAAGCCGGTGCAAAGCCAGTGACGATGCCTGCCAGAAACTTTACTTTCTCAAGGTTGAAATTCCTTCAGTGTCACTGTCTTCAATCATGCAACATTGGCTTTTATGACTTAATGTGTGGGACTGTGGCTGGACTACTCCAATTAGCAATTGGCACATGGTTCAGTTAACACTTTCAGCAGTCCATTTACAAACATTGACTGCTGAAGAGCAAATCATTGAGAAGTCATCGGGTTCATTTAACAGCTGATGTGCTCGACTGGCTCAACAAGACTGCATACAAAGTTAAATCATATTTGACCAGAATGGAGGTTTACAGTCAATTTTAATACATTTTAAAATTTGATGCTCAAGAATTATTTCCTATTATGATCAAGGTTTGCAAGGATGCAATTTTTTATTCAATTCCAAAGAACAGCATTTATTTAAAATAAGATTTTTGTATAAAATCTCTACTGTCACTTTTGATCAGTGTAATGCATTATTCTGACTGCAATTTTACTGACCCAAACTTTTTGTACAGTACAACATTCCTGTTAGGGAAACCCAAAGGAAGCAACATAGACTCCTGACATATATATATATATATATATATATATATATATAATAGTAAAATAAAATCCCTGTTCCAGTCAGGTTTGTGCATCTTTTTTCTTTGAACGTTTTTTTTTTTACTTCTGTTGTGACGGCAGCCGAACAGATTTTGAGATCAAACAGCACAGCTAGATGAGTGGCATCGGAATACTGAACCACATTTTCTTACATGAATTCTCATAAAATTTATTTTGCTATCTGTGACATCGCTGGAAGAGAAGCACAGCCAATTAGCTCAGCAGATGATGGGTTGCTTAACAGACAGAGAATGAGAGGGGAAACATGCTTCAGGAGCTGTTGTACTTTTCTCTCATATTTGGAAAAATATAACATTTCTTTCCCTCCTGCTATTTCACCAGAATATATTCTTGCTTAACAGAAAATGTGAATGCGAGACAATGTCTCACTGTAGTCTGTAAATAAATAATATGTTTGACAGGATTTTCATTTTTTGATGAAATACCCCTTCAAATCACTGCTACAAGATATTATTTTTACAGATTACCTGTGCTGTCAGAGAAAATTGTTAGTTCTTGTGACATACAGTATCTTATTTTCAGTATAGCTGGAAGACCTGGTGGTCATATCAAAGTGTCTAGTTAACTGGTTTACCAGGTCTTTTCTCCATTTCCAGTCTCCTTCATTCTACATTTAAAACACTAATGTGTTTTTCTTCCTCACTTGACCTCCATGCCTTCCATTTCCGCTTGACATGACAATAAACGTTCACAATACCAGCTCTGCCCCTTATTTCAGACAGCCAACCAATGAGAACACAGACTTTTCCTGTTACTGTGACAGCGTTTATGTTCGGATTGGGATACTAGCGTACTGCTTACTACATACACGTGCTTACTGAATTGACATCTGATTTCCTGAAAGGATGCTTACATAGCTAAAAATAGAATGGTTTCCTTTGGCATGTAGTTAGGTGCAACTATGGAATAAAAAAAGAAACTAAACACCGCTATAGATATACAGTATAACATGAGTAGTACGGTAGTTTGCCAATCCGATCCCAGCCAGCAGACTGTTTCATACTGCATGCATACAGAATTGCTCTTAAAGAGCAAACATGATGTAGCTGATCTGCTTTTGGCCATAATAACGAGTTGCCCATTTTCAGGGCTTGTTTCACTGGTGCCATTTCCTTACCTCACCCAGCCTCACCAACCCTCCCCAGACCCAATGCCATGAGCGGACACAGCCATCTGTGCTGCAGTCTGGTCCCCTGCTCCTCTCTCCAGTGTGCCATGTACAGCATCGCTCCTTCTACATGTGGTAAAAGCCATCTGGCAAGACAGACACCGTGGCCAGGAATTATGGGACGGCATACTGAGGCTCCCTCAAACTAATTTACCATGGCCAGGTTAGCACGGAAAAGGTACAGCAAGATCTAATAATAAACTAAACTAATTAAAAGCCCTAGAGAGTTTCAGATTGTCCAGAAGGGATTATTTGCAGTAATATTACAAGTGGGGGGTTGCTCATGTAGAGAGCTAAGGCTTTTTCACAATGTTAATATGAATGTCTATAGACTGATCAAATGAATGATTCAATCATATGGTTTGTTAAGAAGAGAGAGGGAAGAACAAATATGATGAGTATAATTGGCATAAAAGTCAGCATCTTCTGCATGTGCCAAATGCCACTTTCATCAGAAAATATAAAAATCCAGTTTAACTTTATACTGTATTGGCTGGGGGAAAAAAACAAATCCTCAGCCAATCTTTGTCTACAATGACAGCTGCTTGAAGAGCTAAAATTTCCCATTCTGTGATTATCTGCGAAAAAACCTATTTCACTGCAAGACTGATGGACAGATTGCTCTATTGAACCCCTCGGCGGTACAGGCAGCACTATCAAATACGGAGAAAGGCACTAACAGCATGAAGTAGAGCCCCTGATCTGGAGGAAAAACACAAGGTTTTTACACAAATCTCTGAGCACTGGGCAGCCACACAGTTCTCACTCCCACATTCAGACAACCTAGTACAAACACTTCACATACACACATACACACACACACATATGCAAAACTCCACCATGAGGCTTGATGAACTTATAGACACCATCAGTCTGTGTTTACAAATGGCCAACGCATAATAATCAGCTTTGCTGCCAGCCCAGGGATTTCGGAGGGGGAGTATTAATCCAGCAAGCTTTGACAGGAAGTTTTTGATGCTAAAATAACAGATCAAATTAGTTTTTTCTAAGTGTAACACTTCTCCTAATCTGAAGCAAATTTTCAGTCTGAATTGAGAACTTCATGGGTATTTTTCACAAAGACATGGCTTTGCACTTGTGATGTGCAGTAAACATAAATAAATAAATAAATAACGCAAAGCTTTATGCTTGACTTAAGACAGACAGTGGGTGGCAAATCCACAATAAATAATAAATACACAAGGCTGAGGATTTTCAGGATGCACTGTCATTTACACAGAGAACTGGGCCAGCAAACAAATCTGTTGGAGGCACGATTTAACACACTTGTCAGCTGATATTCAACAGACTTTTTATCACTTAAAGGGGTGGTTGATTGCGATTTCACTTTTTTAACATTAGTTAGTGTGTAATGTTGCTGTTTGAGCATAAACAATATCTGCAGAGTTGCGGCGCTGAAAGTTCAATGCAAACGGAGATATTGTCTTTTAAAATTCTGGCAGTTTAATGCCTACAAAAACGACTGTAAGGGACTACAACGAGTTACTTCCCGGGTTTGATATGTCACAGACCCAGATAAACCCTGCCCCCGGGAACACACAGCAAAGGGGGCGAGGCCATGCTGCGCTGCTTTAGAGAAGAGGAAGAGAAAACTAGGGATGTACGTAAAAATCTATTCATATGAATCGGTCTTCTAATGATTCTGTCTTCTAACGATTCTAATGGATTCTCAAGTTTCAAAATCATTAAAGCAGCGGTTCTTAATACTGTTACTCGTGTCGCCCTGCTCTGCATCTCTCTCTCTCTCTCTCTCATTCAGATCGTCAGATCAGCTCCAACAAACTGTTCCAATTATACACTTATTTTCACACAGCAATGAGAAGCATTATAAATGGACACGCGTGCGGTTGCTGTGCTGTATTAAAGCTTTAATCAGGATAAAACCGTATATTAAAAGCTAACAGAAGCAGTAGCACTTACAAATAGCAGCACATTTAAAAGTATGAGACAACAACAACCAAACATACCATTAAGAGTCGTGCTTGCACAGGTTCTGCATGATCCTCTTCACTAATGTCCTCTGGGTCTCAATCGGGCTCAAATTGATAAGCATTATAGACAACGCCACTGTTTACAATTCAACCGGAGCACATGCCACTGAGGTGAGGGGCGGGACGTTCAGACGTGCAGTAGAGGCGGTTTAGCGAATCACAACACACTGAGCCAAGCTAACCAATCTCAGCCCATCGCGTATTTCTGAAGGAGGATTCATAAAACCAGGAAATAAATCGAGGCGTTTGTCAGAGAAGGGACAGAGAGGTGTGGAATAAAGGTAAATTATGTGAAAAATAATGCGTTTTTAAAAAAAACAAGCTAGACTGCACCCCATAAACACAATCAAGCCTAGAAAAAAAACAGTCAACCACCCCTTTAACCCTTTGGGGTCGACCAACGCGGATACGCGTTTTGTGGCAGATTTTCCTCATAAGGCCGAAATGAGCTTGAATTACTCTGTCATTTTTGATCGTACAGATAAGAGCAATACACCATTCGAATCTGTAAGGGGTCTACTTTTATTTGTATACACTCATAATAACAACTAAACTTTGTGCTTTTGAAGAATAAAGAAAACAAACAGGGTGCGCTCTCTGTCTTCTCCGTCTCCACGAACTGCTTTTAGAAATGCGTCACTAAAATGAAGTGTAACTCAGCGAAAACTCAACACAGAGACATGGGAGTTATATCTATAGAAAGCTTGAAGTGTCTTCTTTTAAATGAAGTAAGTCATATCAAAAACAAATATTCTGTGATAAAGCAATCCGTATGAAACCAACACGATGTTCAGTCTTTCCCGTCTAACTCATTATCTCTAATGCGATCCCGCCCCCTCGCGGCTCGCGCCGTTCATATGTAAATATCCACGTGAGACACGCGCTCATGGAGACGCCAAACATAAACAAAGAGGAGATCGCTACTGTTCGTTTCTGGAAGAAGACGCGCTGAGTAAAGGCAGGACTTCCCTGAAAAGAAGAACAATATTTCATCCAGTAGTGGAGATCAATCTGATGAGTAAGTAATGTTTATTTTTTGCATTAGTTAACGTGTTATTGTGACAATAGTAATATGAGTGTACACTGTAACATGATGAATGCTACGAGTCTAAGTATGTTTATAACATGTTTATTATTAATAGCCTACTCTGTTCAGAAATAGATTTTAATAACGTGCTAAACAATAATAATTAGTTTCTCAGATATAAAATGTATTTTTTTTAAAATAGACAGCAATATGATATAAAAGTAATATGAGTTATAATGTTAATAGCTTAATGTTACAGTAAGATTAGACAAAACTTTACTGTGATAGGCTATACCAAAGTCTCTTTAAGGGTATTCTATAATCTTTAGCTATACTCTGTTTGTGAATATAGCCGTAGATGTTTATTACTATAGTTTTTGTATTGTATAGGCCTACATACAAAGCATGCTTGTTTATGAATGTAACTAAGCTTCTGTTCGCGAATATCTGCTCTTGTTATTGGCATTCTGTAAGGTACTGTGAAAAATAAATGCTGACGATTGTTTATAACATTCTTTTAGGACTCGCCTTCACCTGCATCTCACAAAGGAAGGGGGCGCTGGTCTCGTTCAGTTTTCATCTCCATTCACAATCATACAGAGTAAGTGTGCATTCACCATTTTACAGATGTTACTTTAATTTGATTTATTTACTGTAAGGTAAAATATGTGTGCTATGTGGTAATTGTGTTCTTTTTTTCTATAAATTAGTACTAGTATCAGTGACCATCACAATAATGTTAATAATGTAGTTTGTGTAAACAGCATGCTTACTTTTTATTTCAGATGTGAGGATAACAGTGCAAAGAACCTGTTGCAAAGTGAGCCAATGCAAATAAGCAGCCCACTCAGGAACCTGGAACACAGCTACAAACTAAGCTACAAAGCTACATTTTCAGCATCATTACTCCAGTCTTACTCCAAGTGTAACAATATACACTATACCATTCAAAAGCTTGGAGTCAGTATATACAGAAATTAAACTTTTATATAGCACACAAGTGATGATAAAGAAGGATCTGAAGGATCATGTGACTGGAGTAATGATGCTAAAAAGTCAGCTTTGATTGATCCTAATAAACTATATAACTGCACTCGCAAGTGAATCTCAAGTTATTTTGTGTGATAGCTAGATATATTCTTAATAAACTACAAACAAAAAATATATAAATGTATTTTGTCCTCATATTCTTTCATGTAACTCTTCCCTCGCAGTCACATACCTGCCTGAATGGCTCATTATGAAGCTCATTATGCAGCTCATTATGCGGGCCTTTGTCTTCTCAGGTGTGAATGTGAAGGTTGACGCCTTCTCGCATAGACCTTTTCTATTCAAAAAGTGTCTTAGAAAATTTAAATCAATATATTGTTTTCTGTGAGTAAGTAAACAAGATTATTTTCATATAATTTTGAAGCAAAAACTCTAGGCTACAAGATCCGGTTCTAAGAGTCTTGTGAACAAATGTTCTGTATGTTTTTTATGGCCTTATTTCAGTGACTTCAAAATTTTAGTTTTTCACTAACCACGCATAAATGTTTCTTTCTCAAAAACAAAACCATGTACATAAATGCTGCTAACATATTATTGTAGCCCAGTTTGTGCTGTTTACAGTGTTATTAGACTTTAGCCATTTATATGTTTATAAGCAACTGAAAAAGCACAAATGTCAGGGCATGTAAAAACTTCTCCAGGCCCCCAAAACACCCTTAGACCCCAGAGGGTTAAGAACCCTAAACAATTTTTAGATTGCATATGTAGGGATGCACAATATAGACAACATATGTAGTGTGGAGGTGTTCACATATTTTAGGTCACATCCCCTTCTGTGGTCTGAACACACCTGTAGGTGACTAGTCAGGTTGATGCTGTTGTTGTTGTGCTCAATTCCGCTACAAGGGAGAAGAATTGACAGAAAGAGAACAAGAAAAGAGGGCAAATGATTGATATCGACACGTCCTGCTCTTTCAGTAGACAGCCGACCTCATTAAGCTCTCTGTGTGTGTCACTTCCTGTGGAGGACCTGAAGAGTACATCCGGCATATGCCTGCATCATTCTTACTAAAAAAAAAAGAGAGAATATCACTAAACTAACCCATTATAATGTCACAGCACCAGTCACCCACTTTGAAATATTACTATGCTAAAAAATAAGGACATTTTAAAGGCCCATTTACAGCAAGAAAACTAACTATAAAGATAACTGGAATGATAAATTAGCATTCACACCAACACATTAAAAAGTTTTGTCTATTATAAGCATTTTGTCTGCTGCTTTAAAGGGATAGTTCACCCAAAAATGAAAATTATGTCACGACGAGAATATATTTGTGTACAAAGAAAACACAAATAACGTCTTTATTCAACAATTCTTCTCCTCAGCATCATCAGCCATTCATGAGAGCACCATGACACAGAAAGCTTTATTTGTGTTCCAAAGATAAGCGAAGTGGAACGACGTGAGGGTAAGTAATTGATGACAGAATTTTCATTTTTGGGTTAACTATACCATTAAATGCTGGAGCTCGTTAAAGCAGGATGAATTCTGATTGGTTGTAAATATTTTTATCATTCACCAAAAATTGTTCTGATTCAAACGATATTGTTCCTCTGTGTCACTATCATTATAGTGTGGACTTACCTATTATCGAAGAATTCGAATAATTATTAAAACTTTATAGTTATTGTTATTGTCTTTGGTGCGAATGGGCCTTAAGGCTGGCTAAAACAACACGTTCTCGCCGATATCAAAAGGCCAATATTTATTTTCATGTTATGGCTGATAACTGATAAATGGCTGATATTAAAATATTAGATTTTGCCTTAAAAAAACTAAAATATTAAAATGTATCATTTTTGTGTGCTACAAGTGAATTTAGAATGAATTTACCTCCCACCTATCTATTTATAAATAATCACCAATAACTAACATGGTATACTTGTATTTGTCAACCACATGTGTTATGTATTCAAGAGTGGCATGCACTGACATTCTACAATTCCACATTTGCATGCAGCAGATCTTCATCTTATCCAGTCCTATGACTGAGCAAGGAGAACGAGACGGTAAAAGAAAGAGAACGATACAGATCAGAGAGAACATATAAATAAATGAGCATGGAGCCAGAGAGCAGGGACACGAAGGGAGCTTACCAGAATGTCACATTCCCCTGCTGGAGATAACAGCTATGGGGTGAGACAGTGATACCATCACCTGCCTTCCACTCATAAAGATCTACAGTCTCATAACAACATCATCAACACAGAAAGTGAAGGAGAAAGAGAAAGTGAGAGATTTTTTTTTTCCTAGACAGATTTTTAGGCAAACTAATTGTAATAATATTCCACAAAAATAAGTCTGAAGAAATATCTACCATACCTTCATCTGCCTCAAACAAAGGCAAACAGCATTGCGAGGCTAAACCGGCGTGCAACCATTTCACATGCACAGGCATCTTTCTCCATTCCTTACATTCCACAAATCTCCTTTCAGATGTCTTTATTGATTAAAGATAAAATAACCACAGGGCTTTCATAGAGAAAGGCATCTTAAAACTCTCTAGGGAAATGCTTTAAAGTCTCTTTGAACAGGCCAACAATGTCTCTAATATGCATCAATTAATGATCAAAAACAACATAACAGAGCTTGATCTGTTTAATTCTGCCGTACTGTCGGCACCAGCAGACGAAACTGACATCATATCTCTCCTCCACATGTTGTTTTCAAAATGAAACTTGAGCAAATGAACAAAACAAGGATTCTGGCAGGTGACCACCTGCAGTCAGGCTGAGCCGATGTCCTCACAGCTCCGGGATGATGTTTACGGGTATGTGAGGTAAGCTGACAGGCGGATCACCCCCTCCTCCCTCGGAGGAGACTATAGCACTTGCTGCTTAGAAAGCAGAAATGAGATTAGCGGGGCGCAGAACGGCCTGGTGCCCATTGTCTGCCCATTGTATGCCTGCATTATCGCACCCACTCAGGGTGTTGACGGGCCCATGGTTAGCCGTCGTTCTGCTGACGTTTGCTGGGCCTTTGTGTGCCAGGTACGAGTCCCGAGATGGTGCATTTCTTTCTCATGATGAGCTAACAGAGTCAAACAAACACAAATTAAGACATAATATATGCTTCTATTGTTTGTATATAAAGCTAAATATAACTACTCCAGAAATACACTAACTTAAACTCAATTAAAAAAAAACAATATTTTTAAACCACTACTTTTGAGGACGTCCTCAAATGGATGTTTTTTTTGTTTGTTTGTTTTTTTCCAGATCTAGTTGTCTTCCCCAAAGTATAGCTTGTCGAAGTATAAATATAACAATATAATATTATACCAAATATAATATGTTTATAATATGGATGGGGATATTGACATTTGGGGGATATGATAATCCAACAATTATTTTCATGCTATGACCAGTAACAAATAAATGCCTGATAACAGTAACTATAAATAAAAAGGGATAGAACAAGGGATAGAACAATAGAATGAAAGATAGATAGAACAATAGAATGATAGATAGATAGAAAAATAGAACGATAGACAGACAGACAGACATATAGATATATAGATAGATATGGTGTAAATTGGATGCTTCATCACGATAAGATGAGATATGATATAGATTATCATACCCAGCGATACAATACTTGCCGATACCTCAAAAAATTCTATGATGTGATTAGATTCAGTAATATATCGATTGATATAGTGATATGATATTACCTATTTTACACAACCAGCTACATTTGTATTAACTCACAACTGCAACCAAAATATACAACATGAACATTTGTCTGAAATTTCCACATCCTGTACCCCAATTGGACATTCACAACAAAAAATAGGCCTACACATTTTTTCTTTCTTTTTTTAAATGATAAAGAAAAATAAATAATTTGGGGGGGGGGAAATCAAGTCACACATAAGATCAATAATCTTATGACATGACAACAGTCAAAAAATTATTTCAGGGTTCAGTGCTAAAATGTGCAATGTGTAAAATATAGTGTAAATCCTCATTAGGTAAAAACAAAACTAACAAAAATGAGGTACTCCAGATTAGAGGTCGACCGATAGTGGATTTTACCGATACCGATAGCTAGGTTGGACCACACTGGCCGATACCGATTAATCAACCGATAGTTTTTAAAATAGATACTGAATGAAAACTAAATAGAGCTTTACTATTTAAAAAACAAACAGTAACAGTACTGAACTATACTTTATAAATGAATAAAAATTTAGTATTAATATTTATTACTATATTGATTATTAAAGTTATTTCATAGTTTACAAATGTTAAAAGAAGAAACTTTAAAATTTAAAAATGAAGCCTATTAGTAAATGTTGAAATGAAATGAACACACTCTAACAAGGAACAATACTTCTACAGCTTTCGTTAATGTTACAAATGGACTCTTATTAAGTATTACCATTTCATTTCAACAGTCATGCTTAAAGATGGCCATCTTGAAATACCTACAAAAGGCCATATTAAAATTACATGCACAGGTTATTGATATTGTATGTGCACTCTATTTGCTGCTATTTTAGAACACTGCATGATTATCTAATTAAAATATAAACAAATATGCAAGTGAGTGACACACTGTGCAAAAGCACAGCGCTGCGTCTTGGAGAAGTCACGGGTATCTCACACACACACACACACACACACACACACACCAGACGCGTCACATTCAATTTAAGCAGCGGTCTAAAACTGTTTATTTAATCACCAAACGGACATAAGTTTGCTTCAAGAATGAATTATGTGTCATAAATGAGTTTGAAGTTCTGTGTTTAAATAACAGAGCAAACGGAAAGAGAAAGCGCGATCTGTATTACAGCTCTCTATATGAAGCATACAGACTGTATTAGAGCCACGGAAAGACAAACGTTTTGCTGAAAAATGCACAATACATAATTTATAGCCTAGGGTGAAGTCATTATGTACATTAACAATGATTTGGGACAAATAGGCTATAATGTTATTTAATGGGAAACTATGTGAACGGCGCTCTGTTCCGCGGCAGGATTTTCTGTCGGCTGCATTTAAATGCGCGTCTGGAGTTTCCCGCTCTGTGCAGCGCGCAGTGTCACATGCCAAAACAAACAACATGTGCTGTCAGTGATTTCCGCCTCTAGAGGCCGCGCTCATACTGTATAATGATAGCAGACCATTCTCAACCACTCCAGCAACAGACGCAACACGAAAAAAAAAAAAAAAAAAAAAACACCGAAAACTATCGGCATGGATTTTTGCCGATAACCGATTGTTCTGCAAATCAACTATCGGTGCCGATTAATCGGCAAAACCGATGAATCGGTCGACCTCTACTCCAGATGTAGTAAAAAACATTAATGCAGAAAAATAAATACAAAAAATAAATTACAAAAATAAAGCTGGATGGACGGGCAGACGGACGGATGGAATAAAACAATTCAAAAATAATAAAATAAATAAAAATATTCACTATCAGCCAGTTAAAAAATTACAAAGACCAATACAGTGATTACATATTGTGCATCTCCACTTTATAATACCTATCTCACTAAAACATCCTACGCATTATATGAAGGGTAAACACACTTTTCAATTTCAAAGCCATTTTGTGGGTTCACAAAACAATCTGACGTCTATTCCAAGAATCAGCTACACACTTTGCTTACCTTGCAGTTTCTACCAGGGGCAGTGCTAAAAAAGACAAACACGTACTAGATCTGTCTGACAGCTGGTGATAAATCGAAGTGTTCTCCATACCTTAAACTCACAGGTACTCATGCGCTAGCAAACCCGCACACATCAGCGGTATATAACATCTTAATTGTGGCCACATGTGCGCATGCTGGAGGCTGGGTAATATAAAACTTTGTGGGTTTAGTGTTATTTCTCTAACCTGAAGTGTCACTGTGTTTGGGAGGGCATTAGATGGCCCCTCAGTCACGGTAGAAAAGCACATTAAGATTTCAAAGCACGACGTCTGTGTAATGATGATTTAGTAGCTTGGGCGAGAAGGCTTCGGATCCACACATCCTTTTAATACTACATAAATAAAGAGGTTATTAAATTACGGTTCTCTAAGCGGACACTGCACACACCCAGTGAAGCTGTGGCATACACTGAATTCCAGCAAGATGCTGTATTTGTATGAGGGAACAGTGGTGAATTGTGTGGGTGAACAGCGGTTTACCTGCGCTCAACACTTTATGGTATTCATCCTCAGAGACGTTCCTCCAGACCAAAGGAAACTAACTGTTAGAAAAAAGCACACATTATATATATATGTGTGCTTTAAATGTGTGCTTACATGTAGGGGTTGACAGATAATTTTTTTTCAGGGCCGGTGCCGATACCGATTATTACAGTCCAAGTAGACCGATAACCAATATTTTTAACCAATATATATGTCTGGTGTAAAAAAGAAAATTAATGTCAAAATTAAGAATAACAAGGGCTCTGCCTTCCCTGGTGTTGGTTGCACTTCTTACTCTTGTCTTCCACCGTGCATCCATCTACAATAAGGGTAATATAAAGAGAGAGTTAAAAGTGGGGCCACTGTATGCTTCATGATTAAGCCTATGAATACTGTACTACAGCTAAACAGCTTGGGGAAATGTAAGTATTTGGCTTCAATAATTTACGTTAGAAATGTGTAATAGCATAACCTCTCATAATTCTTCATTAATTATTTTCCGATGACTAAATCATAACATACAAGAGGTGACTAGTCAATTCATCATCTAATGCACATCAATTGATTAACTGAAAGAAGCACGATGTATATAATAAGTGTAAATAATTTAATTGTCTTCATAGCTCCATTGTAGAAGGTGTTAAGAAGGCCGCAACTATTTTAATGAAACTATAACACTAATAGCCTGTTATAGGCACACTTGGTTCAATAGCCTATTGAAATGTCTCAATTTTTGTCATCCTAATCTTGGCCTATGTGACAGTATTTTAATCTTGGCCTGTGTGACAGTAATTTCTATTAGTTTTAATTTACAGTGCAGTGCAAATGAAGGCATAACACATTAATTTAATTTATCTTTTAATCAAATGAGAGTTAAACTATTTTTTGGCAAACAAAGGGGGTTACTATTAAAATTAAAACATGGAAGAAATAGCATATTGTGTGATTATTCTTTTAAACAAAAGTTGTAATAATTGTAGTAGTAGTAGTAGTAGTAGTAGTAACTAAATCAAACTTTTATTTTGACGGGTTGCCATGAGGACCTTTTAAGTTTCTGTAGCCTATGTATGATATGACGATCGTTTTACTCAAATGAAACGGCCAAATGCTCATGAAGTGACTCTCAGAGCAGTTCGGGGGATGTTGTTCATGTATTTATGTCCTCATTTAGTGAGACAGCAGATGCTGAAAACACCGCGAGCGTCGCGCACTTCAGTGTGTGTGTGTGTGTGTGTGTAGTAAACAACCACACGTCTGCGCCATTCACATGCACAGAGACACGCAGAACATGCAGAATTCATATTTAAATAGTCTTTTTGCGGCTTAATATTTACAGATACTAGTCCATAGCGCGAGTCGATTTAAGTGTACTGACCTACTTTTGATTAATTCAGCCAAACTTTGACAAATTTCGTGACATTCCGCATTATACAGGAAATTCCATTTATATGACTGTATTCCGCGATTCCATCTGCGTTTTCCACATCGCGGAAACCATAATTAGATAATATTGAGGTGTTTTGCAACTCCAGTGTAGTGGATTGTGATTTATTATGATTTAAATTCCGCTACTCATAAAAATGCTTAATATCGGCACTGATAATCGGCCAGGCCGATAATCGGTCGACCCCTACTTACATGCACTAGAACATAGTCCCGTCGTGCAATAACTAAGACTCACATCTGAGCAAACATAAGCCATGTGTCAACAGAAGCAGATAGACTGCAGGAAAGAGAGACACTGAGATGTGAGATCAGTTTCATGGTTGATCTCATGATGTAAAGAGAGGCTGTTGAATTAATCGGGCATGTTATAAAAATCACAGTTTCTACATGCATATGAGTGTTTCTTCAACTATAGATCTTGCTAGATCATTTAATCTAACATATCTTTTTACTGAATGTAATTTCCACTACAGTGTCGTTTCTTGCACATCTCAAATAATGTGTTGCGTAATGTGATGGAAACAGCATTTTAAAAAGCAGACTTCTTTGTATCATTAATACTAATTTCATAGATAGCATTTTATGCATCAAATAACATTTTAACATAACTTGACAAACTTCAAATGACAAAATAAAATTCTTTATTTTCCTGTACTTTATTCACACATCAGGTCTCATATTTACTGAGTTTTATGTCCATGACAACCAAGTGCAGTAACCTTTCTTAAAAAAATGTAAAAAAATAAAGTTATCAGTTGCAAAACTGGTTGTTAAAATTATGTCACAGCTGAGCTGATAATTTGTTTAAAAATGTATAAAAAAAATTGAATTAAATACAGATAAATAACATGTTGTCATTTAGTCATGTTGTCATTTAAAATCCGAACATCATTGGTCATGTTATTGTTTTAGTGATTATGCAAACAAAAAGTCATTTTATTTGTTGTTTGTTGATTTTTAAATATAAAACTTGAAGTGATTTGTGTGTCTGTACTTTTTAAACCATCTCCAGCACATTTTAACAATACCGTGATAATACTGATAACCGGATTGGATCGTGAGGTGACTAAAGATTCCCACCCCTAATATATATGCACACTAGTGTTGTCAAAAGACCCGGTACTTCGGTACCAAGTCGGTACTAAAAAAATGAAAACGTCACGGTACCAGGTGTCTTTAAGTCCCGGTGGTACCGAGTACCCGGGTCAACCCGGTTCTTGCTGCGTGATCTGAAAGCTGCGCAGATGCGCTCACTTCATAAAAGCACTGTGACAGGGCGACATCCAAAGGAGGAAATGCATCAAACTAACAACACTTTAAAGACTGACACCCGGATCAAATGAAAGAGTTCAAGCAGGTAAGTTTCTATTTAATATTTAATATTTAGATATTCTGTTATGAATATTATTCCATATTTGAATTTGAATGTCGGATTAAAATAAACTGCCGTTATAGCGGAGTTAATCCTTAGCATAAGCGCAGCTAACACTAATATAATGAGCATTAGAATGAAGTTTCTTTATTAACTACTTAATGCGCCTATATCTTTTATTAGGGTAAAAACAACAGGAGGACGTGATGGTATTTACTATTGTTACACACCAGAGGCTTTTAAATGAATTGTGAATCTAAAATATGTGTGTTGGAGAATGTACAAACAGTTAATAGTGTTTATGTCATATCAGTCCGTCAGAAAACAGTTCTGGCCTGCTTTTTTTTTTTTTTTTGCTAGTTAGTTGCTAGTTGTTGTTATTCTTGGCTGGATAACTAGCAGTTTTAAAAGCCCTTTAAAATTAAATATGTACACAGTTTGTATTAAATGAAAGTACAGTCAAATGTTATCTCCTGTATAGACTTTACAATGACTTCATGTTAGTATCTAACATCAACTTACAGTGAGTGAACAATATATTTTTACAACATTAATTAATGTTTGTGAATGTTATTTAATACAAACACATGATCATTGTTCATTGTGCATTAAATAATTTTAACAGATTGAACTTTGATTGATTGATTTTATGTATTTGTAAATTTTGAAATTAACCCTAAGAAGGATAATTGCAATATATAGCTATTGTTTATGTGATAGGTCATGCTATCTAAAAAATGGAATCTTATTGTAAAGTGTTTTAATACTACAGTTTCCTTCTATTTGATATGCACTTGTCTTAAAATATATAATCTTATCTAAATTTATTATAAAAGCTGAGGTTTGTTATTTACTGAAATGTTATATTTTAGCTGGAGTCAATGATCTAATGTTGCATTTGGTCAGACTCAGTCCACTGCTTTACTTATATTATATTTTCCTTTTACAGCTGCAGGAAGATCATGAAGCACCAGCAAACCCTAAAACAGACAACAGTTTACAGTTGTTTTTCAGCGGCAGGAGAAATATGACAAAAACTTTTGGGTGGAACTTGTTTACTTTTTTTCATACTTTTATTAATTGTGGAAAAACTTGAAATAATTTTAAATAAGCATAAAAAATAGCATTGGTTTTTGTGCAGTTTATTTTTGTTTAACTTTATTAATAAAAATGTGTTTTTTAATTAGCATATTTTTGTGTTTTGCTTTGGTACCGAAATTGGTACCGAGAACCGTGGATTTTCACTGGTATTGGTACCGAATGCTGAAATTTTGGTACCGTGACAACCCTAATGCACACACACACACATATTTTATTCTGTTTTAAATTATAATGCCAAATGGACATGTAATTTACAATAATAATTCAACTTTATAATTAATTTTTTTTTTTTATGAATTCATTATTTATTTTTTACTATCGAGTCGAATACACTGAAAAAAATATTAATTGAATTAACTAAAAAAAAATTAAGGTAAGTGGTTGCAATCAATTTATTTTAGCTACATTTAAATAAACTAATTTAGTTGACTAACTTTCAACATTTTGTTTTTAATTTAAAATGTAGGTAATATAAATTGATTGCAACCACTTAAAAAAATAACTAAATAAATTTAGTATCATTCAGTGTAAGTCTAAAATAATAAAATCTACAAATGAAAGCATTGAAAATAAATGAAGGCCAGGTAAAACGCTTCCAAATGAGGTTTAATATGACCTTCATATATCAAAAAGAGAAAACACAAAAACCAATCCCAGGACATAAATGTGAGAAAGGTTGGAAAAAAAAAACACTCATACATGGAGGATCACAATCTGAGTAATGCCTGACACCCATTGAAAAATATGAAGTAAAAATGCATGGAATTTTGCAGTGGAATGAAAATGCTACCTGTTCACAACAAATACAGATGTCAGGTTAGATATAGTAGGTGAGGGAAAAAAAACCTGCCCAGCACAGTGCAGCATTCACACAATGCAGCCTGAAACAAACCACAGGCTAGTCTAAACATAACCAGCGAGCAAGCATATCACATTTAGACTGCTTTTGTGAGATATTTCAAGCTCATCCTGTCAAGTATAAGTGCACAATACAACACCCAAGCTCCAATAAAGAGTGCAGCATTTCAGCTAACAGCACTTTTTCAAGACAACACGGACATCCTGTCATTAAAACCAAGCATTACAAATAGAAGTATCCTATTTATGACCCAGAGCCAGCCTCTCTTATATCCAACAGAGTGATGATAACCATGTGAAAAACATCAGAAGATCACAAAAGATAATATCTGACAGATCCTTATCCACCGACCTTAACGTGAACACGGGCAGAATACAAGACGTCCAATACATTTATAACCCACAATCCAACCGCAAACAGATTAACCAGCTCAACATCCGATCAATAAAAACTCACTTTGGCGTCTTGTTTGTTTTTAAGTGATCGTCAGCGAGCACGGTAACCAGATAGCTACGGGTCAATAAAACTAAGTCATTTCTGGTCTCTCAACCCAGGTGGTGCAAAACGTAATTTGATCTCAGGATGAGCTCTGTGACCTCATCGGCAAAATCTGATATAATGGAAAATGCACAAGGCCTGGTGTGCACTGACAAAAACCAAACAATTGTGGCTATAGGGCCTGCATGACTTTTAAAAAAAACTGACACTGCAATAATTTGTTTTTCTGCAATATATATTGAGATATAAGAACTATGAAAGCCCTGTTCCGCCAATGAAAAAAATAATAAAAAAGGTAATTGCGACTTTTTAGCTCACAATTTTTTTTCTTGCAATTACGAGTTTACAACTCACAATTTTGACAATTTCTTCTCAGAATTGTGAGATATAAACTTACAATTGCAAGACAAAAATGTGACCCTGGACCACAAAACCAGTCTTAAGTCGCTGGGGTATACTTGTAGCAATAGCCAAAAATCATTAGGATATTAAGTAAAGATCATGTTCCATGAAGATATTTTGTAAATTTCTTACCATAAATATATCAAAACTTAATTTTTGATTAGTAACATGCATTGCTAAGAACTTCATTTGGACAACTTTAAAGGCGATTTTCTCAATATTTAGATTTTTTTTGCACCCTCAGATTCCAGATTTTCAAATAGTTGTACCTCGGCCAAATATTCTCCGATCCTAACAAACCATACATCAATGGAAATTTCGGGCATTGCATTTGAGCATGAAACTAAACGGTAATATGCAGCGCATTCAGCATGTTTATAAATGTTAATATCCCAACGCATCCTATATTAGATGAATCAGATATGTATGTAGCTAACCCAGACATCACTACCCAAGCTTTTCTTTCTTCTCACGTCTATACTTTGAGCCACATGCTGTTGCAAGCTAAACAATCAGAGCTCAGGGTGCCGCACAAAGTGCTGCTATAACCAATCAGAATTTATTTAAAAAAAAATTCTTCCCACGATCATTATTTTCATGATCGATCATCGCTGTTACGGCTGAGTACTCGATCGCTGTTGCACATCCCTACTTCATAACTCGCAATTGAAAAAAAGTCAAAATTACGAGATACAAACTCGCATTTGTGAGAAAGAAGTCCGAATTAATGAATAAGTCGCAATTGCCTTTTTTTCCAGTGGCAGAAACTGGCTTCCATAGAAAACACACAATGACTTGAATATCTATATTTAAAAAGTTAGAATCATTCTGAGTTAGTGGGGTGAAACAAATAAAGCATATATTTATTTCATTAAATCACAGTCTGCACCAAGACTGTAAACCATTTTATCAAAACCAGTCTCTAATTTGGGGGTCAAAAAGGTGCAAAAAGATACAAGCTATAATAACATTTACAGATGTGTCAAAAGTATTTTGTGTCACAAATTAAATGTTAAGTAGCTGTGGCAGTAGCTCACAAACCCTGTCTTTGGATTGAGCGGAGAGTGTTGTCGAGGTCTGGCCTTGTGTGCATAACTCATTCAGGATGGAGCGGCATTTCCTTCACTCAGACAAGGCCGACATTATAACTCCTGTAAAACTTAAAACCCCCTTCCTGCCCGCACACACAGACCTGCATTATGCTAGCGGGCTGGGCCTCGAGTGGTGCGGCCATTCTGAAGTGCCCGAACTGCCAAGAACATGTGGAGCCCTTTCAGCAACTGCCATTCTATTCCCTGACCCAGGGAATTTTAGAGCTGCTGACTTGCCAAAATCCTCAGGAAAACATTTGCTTTTGAATAATCAAAATTCAGAGAAGACATTCCAGAGCCACGATGCTCACCTGTGAAGATTTAGGGCAGGTACTTCAAGCCTGTTGAATCAAGGTACCATTTCAAGGAATCAAGGTTTATGGCCGTTTGCGTCCTGCAGCTTATCAAATCAAATTTCCATCCCTAGATATGCAGGAAGTGCGTAGCATTAGGGATGGGAATATTAAGAGGTTTAAAGATTATGTTGCAGAATTAACTAAACGATTCTGGTGCCTTAATGATTTAATTAATGATTCTTCTAATACTTTTTCAAATAAATATTTTCAATTTATGGAGCAAGTCATTAGACAAACACACAAATAAATAAATACAAAATAACTAACTAAATAAATACATTTGGTCAATTTAAAGTATTATCATTTAATTGTGCTTTTTTTGGTCAGAAACCATGATATTTTTGCCATTGTTATTAGAAAAATATAATACATTTAACAAATATGTTGTGGCGAAGTATATGATGCGTGGGGACATATGCTCATAGAGCTATACACGTAGATGCCTCATTAGCGAATGTTTCTATGGGCCGCTATACGTAAGCCGTCCGCCATATTGCAGCAGTGAACTTGACATCATTCACCATAGTAATCACTGAATATTCGAAAGATGCCACAATCATGCACAGAACGGCTCAACGGCTCTGTGCAAACCTACAGTATGGTGAATGATGTCAAAAATACCGTTCCAAGATGGCGGCTGCATCTACGTGCCTGGAGCGGTCGAATAGGGCTTCTATATATGTCTATGCATATGCTGCAGTCATCGCCGGTGTGGAAATGCTATGACGGTTCGAAGAAACAATGAAAAATGTCGTGTATGTTTTGCATGATGATATGATGAATGGATGGTTCATTTTTAACAGCAGATTCAGTGACCTTAGAGCTGATCTGCACATCACTGCACACGTCTGTGGCACGTTACTGCTCCACGGGAACCGGAGTTGATCGCGGCCACTCTATGAACGTTTATTTATAAAACTAAATATCTTCTTTGGCCATATTAGCCTACTCGATAGTAGGGCTGTCAAAAAAAAATTCGAATTTCGAATATTCGTCGAATTTAAAATAAAAATCCACATTCGAATGCAAAACGCTGCATTCGAATTTTAGGTGTCGGTCAGGCAGCTTATATGCGGCACACAAAATGCGATGATGATGTAGGTGTCCTTGCATTTTAATGCTTTTTTTAGCCTATACAGTTGAACCCACTGGATGCGGTGCTGCACATTCAAAATATTGCGGAAAACGAGAACATCAACGTGGAGAAGATGTTACCTCAAAACTGAAACCAAGCCACACAGAACGCATATTTATTGCATTTTCTATCTAGAGGGACATCTATCACCGTTGCACTCGCATCTCGCACAAGCTTGTTTACAAAGCCATGTAAAATTAATATAAGTTCAACTTTTAAAAAACATGTAATTACTAGATTAAGAAATTAGCTTGCTAGCGAATGTGCATATTAACAGCGTAAACATGAACCTTGCGACCATATGATTAAATGTTAATAAATTACGTGTATCGGCAATGATAAATCGAGCCTATAGTTTATAGTTTGAGTTTAAAACACTCTGACAGAAAGGCTGCATGTCCCGCTGACAGAGACGTGCTGTTTAATGTGTTTGAGATGTGCTGTTTTCCTAAATGCATAGCTTACATTTCACAGGTATATTCTCCATCTGTAAATGTTAGAAAGCCATGGAAATATTTCCATTTTGCTATCAGAAGCACATGAGCCTTCTGCTTTGCGATTCTCCGCTAAACTTCACAGACTTCATTTAGAATGAGCGCCGCCGCGCGCATGCGCGCCAAACAGACGGAGCTCAATGAAATAGGAGCGCAATAACTCTGACTAAAATATACATTTTGCTGAAATATTGAAGTTGGACATTTTAAACCTACAAGTAAGTGTATTTGTATGATAGCACTAACTGTAAAGTGACTGTAAAGGGGTAATCAAAATAGCCTTTTTACTCAATTAGTCTGTGCTTTTTTTTTCCTTTTTTTTGTTTAGTAAATTTAACTTCTGCTTTAAAAGCATTATTTTTGTCTTTAGATTGCAATGTTACAATGTTAGAATGTAATATGATTTTAACCCTTTTTAAACATTATATATGCCTACATTCACTTTATTTGTTTAATCCAAATACAAAATACCGAGATATATACCGTATACCACAAATCAGCCAAAAAAATACAGAGATATGAATTTTTGCTCATATCACCCAGCCCTACTTTGAAGAAACGTGCATTAGTATGATAATATTTTGCTCGATGCGCCCTCTTGTGGCCTCAGGAGAGAAGCCAAAAGCTTGTTTTCCCCCCTAACAGAATTTATTCAATTTATATTTTCAGCCAATTTGACAGCCCTACTCGATAGCATTAACAGAGGCTTTACTCCTTTTAAACTTTATCTGGAATGTCACCGTCTCTGTCACTGCAACTTCCCGATCAGGCAAACACACACACACAAATGAAATCGTCTGCCTAATGACAGTTGTTTACTAATGACAACAATTGTCTTATATTAAGTATCCTGATATACATAATGTTATGCCTAAACACTAGGGGTGGCACGGTTCGAACCGAACGGTTCTCCACACACGGTTCGGCACGCACTAGGACCGGTTCAACTTAAATCGGACAACGCATCTATAATATAGTTTGTTATAAATAACACGCAAAACAAACAGAGTTCGGCTAATGTAAGTTTCTGTTAATGGATGCGCATTCTGGCTTCCCAGTACATTACAATAACAGCGATGAAAAAAAAAAAGTGGACAAACCATTCACTCGTTCAATGCGAGTTCCCTATGTTGGATTATGAGCTGTCATTTATTCCGTCATCACCCGGGTGCTGATAGCGTGCGCGCACAGGTGAGACCTGAACAGCACACGTTGATATCTGTGTTTAAACTAAACTCATGTAAGCTTTGCCAGTTTAAACATTTAAGAGCCAGAGGACGCGAGCTCACGCGCGCAGTGAGAAGATTTGTGCGTGCTCTCATTAGATGCGCGCAAACCCGCGCCTCAGAAAGCGCGCAAATATTAAGCTCTCTCTGAAGTATTGTTTGAATGGACAAATTCACACAAAAATTATGCCAAAATGCCCGTCTTGGCAAGTATCCTAGCAGACATAGCAGGCTGAACGTACAATATCAGTGCACTGGATCAGTGCATTCTCTTAAAGTGACAGCACTTTCTTAATATTAATCAAACAGCAACAACAAAGAAATCACTCACTGCTCTTGATTGAATCACTTTTGTAACTTTAATAAAGATTAATCTTTAATTTACACAGTCAAATATGCAATGCTGTTTTACATTTGATTACTTTATTCAATTTCTGTACCTAAAAACTAATGCTATAGACCTACCTAAAAAAAAAAAAAAACTGAAAATCACTGATTATTTTTTGAATCTTTACTCTATTGTATTTTTTTTTGTGCTGTTGCTTGTAGTTAAGATAGATTATTCTTATTTTCTTTATTGTTATTTGACAGTATAGTTTTTCCCTAAACATACCAAATCGTACCGAAACCGTGACTCTAAAACCGTGATAGAAACTGAACCGTGAAAAAGTTGAACCGTTCCACCCCTACTAAACACCATTTTAAAGTAATATTAAAATGTTCACTGTATAAGGAATCATTTTTGTGATTATTTATATAACATTATTACATACAGTGCCCTCCACTAATATTGGCACCCTTGATAAATGTGAGAAAAGGTGTCTGTGAAAATAAATCTGCATTGTTTATCCTTTTGATCTTTCACTCGAAAAATTCACAAAATTCTAACCTATCATTGAAGTAAAACAATTGAAAGTGGGGAGAAAATCTCATGATGAAATAAATGTTTTTCTCCAATTCATGTTGGCCACAATTATTGGCACCCCTAGAAATTCTTATGAGTAAAATATCTCTGAAGTATATTCCCATTCATATTTACATTTTTTAGCACACCAGGGTGACTAGGAGCATGAAATTGTCCAGCCATGACTTTCTGTTCCACAGGATTATAAATATGAGGAACACAAAGGTCAAATTCCCTTAATCATCCATCACAATGAGAAAAAACAAAAAATATATTTCTGATGTGCAGCAAAAGATAATTGAGCTTCACAGATTAGTGAAGTGGTTTTAAGAAAAGAGCTAGAGCAGTGAAAATTCCCATTTCCACCATCAGGGCAATAATTAAGAATTTCCAATCAACATAAAATGTTACGAATCTGTCTGGAAGAGGACGTGTGTCTATATCGTCCTAATGCACGGTGAGGAGGAGAATCTGAGTGGCTAAAGACTCTCCAAGGAACACAGCTGGAGAATTGTAGAAAATAGTTGAGTCTCGGGGGCAGAAAACCAAAAAAGAAAATTGTCAAACAGCACCTACATCACCACATGTTGTTTGGGAGGGTTTCAAGAAAAATTCTCCTCACTCATCCAAAAATAATCTCCAGCATATTCAGTTGTCAGACACGACTGGAACTTCAAATGGGACTGGCTTCTATGGTCAGATGAAACTAAAAAATGAGCTTTTTAGCAGCAAACACTCAAGATGGGTTTGGTGCACACAGGGATAAAAAGTACCCCATGTGTACAATGAAATATACTGCTGTATTTTTTATGTTGTGGGCCTATATTTCTGCTGGAGGTCCTGGACATTGGTTTAGACACATGGCATCATGGATTCTATCAAATACCAACAGATAAAAAAATCAATAAGTGACTGACTCTGTTAGAAATCTTATAACGGGCCATGTTTGGATCTTCCAACCGTACAATAATCCAAATACAAACCTCAAAAACAACACAAAAATGGGTCACTGGGCACAAAACCAAGCTTCTGCTATGGCCATTTCAGTTCCCTGACCTGAACCCTGTAGAAAATGAGTGAGGTGAACTGAAGAGAAGAAGTACTAACATGGAGCTGTGAATCTGAAGGATCTGGAGAGATTCTGTATGAAGAAAATGGTCTCTGATCTCTTATCAGGTGTTCTCCAAACTCTTCAGGCATTATAGGAGAAAACTCAGAGCTGTTGTGCTGGGAAAATGACGTTGCAATAATTGGGTGCCAAAAATTGTGGCCAACATGAACTAGAGAAAGCATTTATTTCACAATGAGATTTTCTCCCCACTTTCAATTGTTTTACTTCAATGATAGGTTGGAATTTTGTAGAATTTTTTGAATGAAAGATAAAAAGGATAAACAATGCAGATTTATTTTCACAGCCGCCTTTGCTCATATTTACCAAGGGTGCCAATATTAGTGGAGGACACTGTATGTTATATAAAGCTTGACGCATCAGAATCGGCCGATCACCATGACAAGATATATACAGGTATATCATTTTTTTTTTTTTTTTAAATGAACCTCTCCAATCAATTCACTGAAGGAGTGAGTCATTAAAACAAAAACAAAACATAAAAACAAATAATAATTACGTAAATCCTTTAGATTTAAAGTATATCCGTTTCATTCTGCTTTTTAAAATTTGGTCACAAATCATAAGATTTGGTAGAAAAAAAAAGAAGCTTTGTCCAATGAAAGTCATGAAAATAATTTGTTTCATTACTTAATTTGTTTTATTCTGAACAAGAACCGATTGCATTCCCAACCCTACACATCACACTCACACCCAACATGAAGAGTTTGTGGTGAAAGAACAAAATAATCAGGCTTTTATAGAGAGGAAAACTTCTCTCCCACAATCTTATTAGATGAGTATTGCTGACATCATGTTATACAGCCTCATCTACGCTCAAGGAGAACAGAGAGGGCATGAAAGAAAGAGCTGAATCAGAATTAGTTGTTCCAATGACTGCAATCTCTTAATCACCGGCAGCTTCCTCTCTCCGCCGCCCTTCACTCTTGGGTGGTATAACTCATCCCAGCAGCCTGCAGCGTGTGAGAGTGATTTAGCCACTCGACTGGGAAACAGCAACGTGTCGCTGTAATGAGTTGGAGAGCAGCAGGTTTTTCAGGGCTGGGTGGCGTCTGCGACACCGCATGCAAGGTGAAATACGACAGCCATTTAGAGATGGAGGAAAGCCTGCAATCACCAGGAGAGATGGTGCAGTAGGAAAACACACAGCTCAAACGCAAACATGGAGGATGCCACAACTGCAACAGCCACAGACTTTAACATTGGTTAGCAAAACAAAGAGACCATAAAAGGATCCAAAGGCCAAAGGGAAAAACTACCTCTGACTTGTTGATAATTATCAGCCCATGACCTGTTCATGCAAGATGGATTGTGAGTTTTGCACAATGCCACTTAACGGATGACGCTTCCTTTGTCCTCACCTTCTACCGCAGATTCACAAACACACAGGAAGTAGGCCAATGCAGACTAAAAGAGAGCAGGGAAGGGAGTCGTATAACACCTCAGCAGAAATACACTCTGACATGCTGAATAATACCTCTGCAAAACAAAAATTCTTCTGGAATAGAAAGATGAAACAAAGAGGAAAAATCGTTCCAAAAATGAAATCTGTATCTTTCATATCTAAATATATGACTATTATATTTTCACGTAGTAACAAACAGTATTAGGGATGATGCACAATACACTGGTTATCAGCTGATATAAGTGTTTGTTTTCCGTGTGTTGTTGCAGAATGTTTCCATTAAGGGGTAGGTTTAGGTGTAGGGTTGGTGTAGGGCGATAGAAAATATGGTGTGCGTGTGTGTACACACACACACACATACATATATATATATATATATATATAAACACACACACACGTATTAAAACTATATATTAAAGACATTTATTTAAATTTGTTATACAAATTTTAGGTATTGCTCCAATGTTTTTGAGAGCTTCCACACAAGACAATAAGGGGGAAAAAGGCATGCATATCTTAAGATCCCACAAAACCGACAAGCACACTTTTATCTTCAGATCAAACGCTAGTTTAAGCTGCTTTATTCATTGTTATTTTACTGATGCAGAAACCAGCCTGGACAATTACAAAAAGCATACTTAGACAGCATTTCATGTGAACTTGTATGCAATTCTAAGAAATACAAGCCAGAAGCGACATCTAAAATAGATCTAGACCCGTTTTTTAATCTTGCATGAAAGGCATGCTGATTAATGGCATGCACTGCGAGTTCTGCAATCCTTCGCAACCGGTTTTATAAACTTTTAAGATCCACTGCAATTCCTTTCATCGCAAGTTTCTTTTTTTCCTCACTTGCTGGGGAATGTCTGGTGCTGTTCTAGTTCCTGCAGCCCCCAGGCACAGAAAGCTGCAATGCAGGAGGGAGTGATTGGAACACATTGTTCTTGAAATCACATCGCCTGTTCCTGTGTGTTCGATGAATTGGATGGCACCATAAGGTGACTGCAGGTGTTCTATAACACCATGGCATATAAGGAGAGATTCCAGATTCCATATTGCATTAACACAGATGCAAACTGCAGAATTTTCATAGAAAAAAAAGATCATAGTGATGCAATATCGCTGCGCAAACCATGCCGGTTTTTAGTGCAAAAATCAGGCAAATAACCATCTGCAATGAAAACTGTCAGCTGTAGTTCAAGCACATTGAGCTATATAAGGAGAAATTAATCTCCCCCTTGGGTTTAAACAGGGGTGGGTTGAGTTGTAAGCAAGAGAAAACTGAACAGTCATTTGTGCCTGCAGCAGGAGGCATGATTATATTTGACAGACTGAGAGAATCAATCCGGCAATAACACAGATGATGAAAACAACAGTGACGTCTGGATACCCAGACCACTTCCTAATGTTACTCAGTGCTCAAAACTGCAAGACTAAAATGGTCTCAAAAGCGACAAAAATACAAATGTGTGACAATATTTGAAATCTAGACAGGAAAGCTCGGTGCATCCATATGCAGTTTTTTGTCAGGTGTCCTTTGCCAGTATTTCTTGAACACAGATCACAGCAGGACTCATGATGTCCAATTCATGAAAAAAATGACTCTTTCAAACAGTACCTTTTAATGAGTCACTCAAAAAAAAAAAAAAAAAAATCACACAATGTTTGCAAAAGAAGCAGTCAGTAAGTCACTAAGAGCCGTTAAAACTGGGTCACATCAACAGTTAACAACTGACTCCCTAATATAATTAATAACGGTGTTAAAAAAAATAAAAAAATTATTAAAAACGCTCCTATAAATTGCAAAAAATACTAGTGGTTAGCTATTCTTCTTTTTTCTATCTCTAATAGACATAAATATTCGTTAAATTCAAATTTAAATGGCAGAACTACAATGTAACTAGGGCTGGGTATTGAGTTCGATATTTTTAGGCACCGACCGAATTGCCTCGATACCATCGAGTATCGAAAAATGTCTTGAGCCAATGTCAGTGAGCCAATAAGCCTGCAGCACTAGCCGGTGTGTTCGACTAGAAGCGGCACGGTGCAGATCGATCAGTGTTTGACATCCGCGAGAACAATTCGGAAGCGTACGAAGCAGTCTGCTCTATAGTTCTCGTGGTACTGTAATACACCGATCGGTCTGCACAGTAGGTCCGTGTCAAGTCGAACACACCTACTAGTTTAGACCGGTTACACTCAGAGATGTGGCTCACACGTGAGGCTGTAGTGTGAATGTGTCCCAGCCCCATTAGATGTAAGGTTACATTTACACTGGTGCATTTTTGTTTTAAAATGAAAATGATCCTCGTCATACTTTTCGTTATCTCCGACAAACGACAGACCAGAAGTCATTCATTTCCAATGACGAGTAGTGCGGGAGCTGCGTGGAGTTCCAATCATATGCAGATGTCTGTTACTACACGAACGAAAGTGCGTGTTATGTGACCATTCATGCACACTGTAGCATCATGCTACATTAGACAATAAATAAGATTTATATTCCGCTTTTACTCAAAACTCACTTTAAACCATCATTGAGTGTTTGTAATAACTTCCGATTGCCGTCTAATGTGTGTTTTGGCCATGTAATGTTGCTGAAATATGTTATTACCTCCGAGTCAGAACAGCGATCATGGAAGAGAGAACACAGGCAGACAGTGCTGGAAGCTGCTAATGCTCATCAGTGGAAAATGAATAGAAATTATGATTCTGTCTGAGCTATGCATTTTAAATCGAACACGCATAGTGTAAATGTAGCCTAACAGATGTGTAAACTGAAGACTATTTGAGCTTTATTAAAACTATTTGCACTGATTTATTGTGTTGGTTGCATTTTGTTCCTTTGTGCAGTGGCTCAGGAGATGAGTCTTTGAGTCTGTATAAACATCAACAAGCTAAAAAACAAAACCAAAGTTGTTTTTTTTTAGATAATGTAATCTTGTTAAAATTGATTTCATAAAATCTGTATCAAAAAAAGTTTTTTTTCAGGAACCGGTATCGAATTCAAGGTATCGTATCGTATCGATATTGAAAATTTTTGAACCATACCCAGCCATAAATGTAACAAAATACAACTAGGATAACAACCCAAGTATATTCAACTTAAATCAGCGTGAGCTAGCTATAGTTCATAAAAAACTATGAACTAAAATGCTTCTTAACCATCTTCAACTAGCGATTCTATAATCTGGCAAGTAAAAAATAAATTTGGCTCCTAAATGTTTCATTTTAGGAGCTAATTGCTCCAGAGTCATTTTTTTTTTCTTGTTTTGCACAATAGTACAAGATTGTCCCTCAATGGCGAGGAGAAACTTTCATGGAGCTCCTCAGAATCTGTACAAAACACTTTGGGGCATTTGACACTGCATAATGTCAATGAGAATAATCGGATTTACAAACGCTAAATAGCTCCAGATTGTGCACATGATGGCAAAAGGCAATTTAGAGAACTGCAAAACCTGATTAGCTTGCTGTGATTATGGTAATTATGGTAATGCTGAAATGTTTACTTGTGAATAGCCACTGTTAATAAGGGAATTCAACATTGTGGACATATCTTTGAGAGGCAGCACTGCATTTGCTAAATCCAGCAAGAATCAACTAAATATTTGAGCTGAACAACAATTTACAATTTATTTGTACATAGCATTAAGTTTCCAGAGGCAGCTACCCAGCTGTCCATAAAGTTGCTTAGAGACGTGTAAAGATCCCTTGAGATGCGTTTGACTTCCAAAGCCCCCTCAGCTCAGGAACATTCAGTCCACAGACTCTGAAGGTCAATAAGCTTAGCTTCAATTCCCAGTGACAGGTAATGCGGCATTCAGTTTTGCATTGGAGAATCAGCATGTGTCAGTATAGCATTTGACCTCTACCGAGCTTAAAAATCTACAATGAGACCAAAATGGTCACCCGAGCGTCAGTCCTCTCTACATTCATCCATTTCAAGATGGTTTAATGTGGAAGATGGGAGTGGTGGGAGAGGATTAATGAGGACCCCTGTGTTGTAGAAGCAGGATATTGGATCTGCAGGAGGGGTCTTGCGAGACTGTCTGAGGTGGGCCAGTCGAAAGTAAAAAGAGCGAATGAATCTGCGTTCCTTTATACTAACTTAATAGCCAAGAGACTGCAAACATGTGATGGTATTTCACTGAACTGTTGAGACAAAATCAAATTAAAGATGTCATCGCTTTGACAGAAAGGTCAGTTGATCCGTTTTTAAAAGCGAATGGGTCATTTCTAACTAATTATTGTTGCTAGATGAATACATACAAGCCCATTCCAGAGCAATGGAGTCAGACTGCCAAATGAGGCAAAGCTTGTGAAGCTGGTGGGGGGAGGAGAACGATCTCAGTATCGCATTCATATTCACAGTCTACTCTGCACATTAGCTGCGGACAAAGCAAATACAGCTCAGACAGACCGACAGCCTGATGACGGATGCTTGGGTTTGAGCTCTGATCACCATTGTGCTGTTCATCCAAGTGTTCCACAGCAACATGATGCATTAGATTGTTTCTAGCCATTGTTGGTGGTGGTGGTGGTGGTGGGGGGGGTGTCTCCTGTTGCCATGGTAACGCCACTGACAGGCTCGGGGGCCGCCGAGAGCAGAGGTCAGTGGCGAGATGCCAGAATCCCCCCAACAGGCATCATTAAATAATGCAAAGTGGACACAGTGTGAGTCTGGGACTCCAAGAGAAAGGCCTGCATTGATGCAATGCGTATGTATTCAGCTACTGGGGTCGTAAATAAAAACACAATATCTGTTCCCCTGTAAGATATTGAGGGAAGAGAATGGCTGTGTTCACAGCCACACCCTTTCCTTCTTGTGGCTCAAGGAACCAGGATGATAGAGGATCTGGCTCTTCTGAGCTGAACAAATAAGATTGGGCCGCATGACGGATATTCCTGCAGTAGAGGGGTCATGTTATCAGAGAGGCCTTGAACAGGGCAGTGACGGCCAATGCAAACAAAGCATAAGCGAACCTCTCCATCTTCCACCACTAAACTCTCCGGTCTCTTCCCACACACCTATCTTCATGGATCTTTACTCTCTCAGCTCTGTTTGTTACTGAAGCCAAGGGCATATGCTCACCTAATAACTGCTTGCTTAGGGTTTCCCTGTACTGGCCAGAGAATAGTGTGGATGATGAGAGAACGTGAAAGGAGATGTTTGGTGGCTCCTGCTGCCTGCTTTGTGTTTTCTTTATCAGCTGCTTAAATATTGATGTACTTGTCACACTGCTAAGGGCAAGACAAGAGAAAAATTGTAACTTCCAGTGAGTAAGAGCGTCCAAACATACACACCAACATACACATAATATTGAGCTTTCTTTAACAACTGATAAGATGTTTTACAGTTTATCACCTCTAAATGACCCCCAAAAATTACTGAAGACCTTAAAGGATTAGGCCTAGTTCACTTCCAGCGATCGATCGATCGATAGATAGATAGATAGAAGGGTTGGGCGATATGAGCAAAAATTAATATCTCGGTATTTTGTATTTGGATTAAACAAATAAAGTGAATGTTACCATGTAGTAGGGCTGCACGATTATGACAAAAATCATAATTGTCGATTATTCCCTTGAGATTGTAATTGCGATTATTAATAACGATTATTTTGAACAGATTTATGCCATTGTTTGAAGCTGCATGCCATATTTTTATATAAAAAATGTATATATAAAAAAAGGCTGAAAACACTCTTCCTGAACTTGTATTTCTTTTCTATAGCATTGAGCCTCAAATGTCAACTATACCAACTATTGGTTTGGTTTCTTCTTTAAACAAAAAAAGGTCAAATTATGCATGGTATAATATTGTTATACTAAAACTAAAAAAAATGGTTTACTAAAGCTATATATTTCATTTACAATTAAACAGACGAAATTTCAAATTGCAGTAACATTTTACAGTACAATGTATATTATCAGGGCTCCAGACTAACATTCGAGAGCAGTGGCAGCAGCACCTGATTTGGTAGCACTGAACATGTAATATTACAAGTTTTGTCTCTTAGAAAAACACATTAGAACAGGAGCTTGAGTTCAGAGTAGCAGGAGCTTGAGTTGGGATGCAGATGTACATTTGACAGTACCATTGTGAAAACTGTAACTGCCTCATCTTTTATACATAACCAAAAGTACAGCACCTCATTACCATGGTAAAAAGTAGCCTAACTATATGGTTTCTATGGTGTTTGCAGTAGCCTAAAGACATTCAGTCAATTACAAATCCACATCAACTGATAGAATAATTAACAAAATAATGTAATTATATTCCATTATGCCTTTAAAATATTTAGTATATTAATAATATAATAATACTCAATATGAATATCCTACTTTTCTGCCACCGTACCATTGTTACGTTAGTGTTACTACAGTAAAACTATGGTAAATGTGGGTGATTTGTGGATTGAAACGTCTTCTAATTGGATCGTTGTTCTAACTGTTTCTGCTGCTTTCTTTATCAGTGTTGATGAGAATAACAGCTCCGATTTATTGGCTTTAAACTAGTTTAAATTAAAGAGACGTGATTTGTACTGGAGAACTCTGCGCTGAACTCGAGTGCTTCTTACTGGTAGGGATGCACTGAAATTAAAATTCATGGCCGAAGTCGAAGCCGAACAAAATGAAACACTGGGCCGAAGACCGAAGGCCGAATACCGAACACAGTTTTTCCGCATTTTTTTCCCATGAAGGCCTATTTTGACATTTTTTCACCATTGCATAAATGAAATAGCCAAAATGTACTTTTTACCGTTTTGTCCTGCTTTTCAAATAAAAAAATAAATTACAAAACAACAATTTAAAAATATTTACTTAACACTGAACATTTTGTAACATTCTAGCAGACATTATACCAACAAAGCACAATTTAACTTAAAATGAATAAAGTTACTAAAAATATTTTTTGGCCATTTTTGGGACCCCCTTCTTGAATCAGGCATGTATTTTTTTTCTGTATAAATAAATGCAGCCTTTCTGAGCAGAAGAGACTTCTTTTAAAACATTAGAATATATTACAGATCCCAATTTGAACACTATGTGTGAATGTTATAATAAATGTATAGCTGTTGTAGGGTAATTAATATTATCATTATTGTCTTATTTTTTCTTTTACTTTACAGAACATCAGTAAAATTTCAATACTAACATTTATGAATGTTGATGGAGTTGTTGCTTTTTCTTAGATTTTATTTTGGCAGAAACCCGCAGGAAGATCTGTGCTTCTTTTTGTTGACAACAGCATGCAGATATTTAAATGATTCTCATTACGAATTTGGGAAGATGTTTGACGCACGTATCACATTGTCACGTCTTTAAAAAAATTACAAAAATGTTACTGAGCAAATGACGAGTAACAAAATTTTAGCGCAGATTTTTCTCGCGCTTTGGACTTTGAACCCTGGCGCCACGAGCTCATGCAGCACTGTTTGAATACATGCAGTCCGAGCGTGTATTAGAAAACATAACATTCTGCAGTTTATTTACTAATCGTTTGAGGCCATTTCGTGATTTCAATCATCATACAGTAACCAGCATCAACCACCTCTTCCTCTTCTCATCGGAGACATGAGATGCAGCGCTAAGCAGTCTCTCGCTGTCGGTGCGTCTTTCTCTGACAGTTTTAAATACTTTCAGACTGCCGACACATTTGCTGCATTAGTGCACAAATCTATTTGATCGCGTCACGTCATTGTTTGGTACAAATTATTCTGTCTTTTCACTTATTCGGCCGAACACTGAAAGAGTTTTTTTTGCTATTTTTGGCCGAACAATTTCAGTTGCCGAACATTCGGTGCATCCCTACTTACTGGATTTCACAGCGTTGTTTAGTGTGTGATCGCAACTGGTCACTGTAATAAACGCATACGCTCTAAGCTCGTGCTGTGCTGTTTTCTTTTGAGGCACGCAGTTCAAACGAGTACCGGTATTTTGTTCCGCTTTTGACACGTTTGGCGTTTAACATAAATATCATGCACAACAGAGTGACAATGACTATCAGTTAGACAAAATGTATTTTATCCAGTGTGTTTGAGTTTGTTAAACCCCGCGCTGCAAACACCTCTTAAGCACACAGAATAATGCAAGTGGGCATTTTTAATTGTTTATTTATTTTTGTAATCGCGGCTTTGAACAATTATGTAACTGTGGCATCCATAATCGCAATTGCGATTAGAAATTCGATTAATTGTGCAGCCCAACCTTTAACCAGCTATCCATTTCAGACGTGATGTAAAAAGGAAGCTGCATTGAGTGATGGTAGTAAACACCGCACAGGACTAATTGTCTGCAAACCATTCGAGCTGTCAAGACTAAACGTGCATTACGACTGAAAGGGTCAAATCTAAACTGCCGGTCGGGTCACCAAAAAAGGCAAAAAACAACAGTGACAACCTGAATACATCACACCTTAATGTGCACCTTGAATGTAGTGGATGAACAACAAGGTCTGGTGTACAGAGGGAAAGATCATCTATAGACTGACATCCGACTATAACAGACTGAAATCTGACGTAATTTAATTCTACCTGCAGAGATGAATGACAAATCCCAATGCTTTTTCATAGTCAAGTAGTGACGGCAGCTATGTGCATATTTAAAAGTCCACTCAAACGTCACACAAAATATTTAATTGAAGTAGATGCCACATATGTTTTTAGACAGGTAGTATACAGGCACTGCATGCTAGATATACAACTCCATATACATTGACCCCTAGGAAGATACAAGCTACTGATCAACTGTAACATGTCTGCTGTTTCCTGACTAAATAATGTTTGCTTCAAAATGGCAGGCTGGAAAGGAAGAACGCTGCGATCCCAGCATGCATTCGTTTTTATGGACCACCTTTAAATGTTCGTTTTATCTGAAGAACATTAAAGGGAGACTGGAAACTTATCCAACCAGGAAGCTGTTTGATGTTCAGTTCAAATGCTACAACTGTATCTGAACTCTAAAGTTCAGCAATCTTCTCTCTCTGTCTCTTTCTCTCTCTGCAAAAGACAAAAATGTCAGCTCCCTTCCAAGTCAACTCCCTAACTGTCATGGAACTTCATAGTGAGCAATTTGATCACTACAATAGGTTTGGAACAGAGCAAACACCATCTCAATGTAAATTTTAAGATTTTCAGACAGGTTTTCAGCCCTCAAAGTAGCTCAAAAATGAGAATATTTAATACAAAAAAAAGAATATTTACTAGAAAAATTTAAAAAAAGAAGAAAAAAAATATATATAAATATATATAAGTGAGTAAATAAATAAATAACAGATTTAGACACTTTCTTCAACCCCCTAATCTGAATTTTGGATGAAAAATCTTGAAATAAAGTACAAAGAGCTACACTGAAATAAAGTCATGCTAATAGTATCATATGAAACATGTTTATGGCTATTAATCTATCCATCCAACAAAAGGGCTCTTTGTTTCTCCCCATGATAATGTTACACCGATGGGTTCAGAGAGACTGTGCTTGAGGGTGACATATTATATTATCATGCCATAAATTATACAGTGAGCTCCTGAGAAATACCTTACAGTTATTGTGTGACTAAATCATACAGCACTAAAAGATTTTCTGTCCTTTCAGCATTCCAGTGTGGGGTCAGATAGCCGGGCCTCCTTAGTGTCAAGAGTAATTACCTCCCACTCCAATGGGGCCTTTGTAAAGTGACAGGGTAAAACAGACTCATGAAGAGAGAGAGAGAAATACAGGGAGAGACAGAGATGAAGCACATGTTTACATCTGCGGGGCGGCAGTGTAAGCACATGTGAGATTTTGGGTGCCTTGAGTCGATTCTGAATAGGCTTAACATAAGCACATGAGCTTATAAGTTTACGTTTGAGTGACCAGTGTATGCCTAATAATGTTTCTGAGGTGTGAAAAAAATAGACAAACAAAAAAACATGCTCAAGATCTGAAAATATAATCAGGAAGCATTGGGAATCAGGAAATGAGGGACTGATGACTGCTTGCAGCAGAGTGGATTTGCTCAAATCTTCATACAAGCGTCACGTATCACCTTTGAAGTCTTTCTGTGTTTAATGATGCCTTCAAGTCATGTCAGAATGATCAAATTTAATCACGTTGTAGATAAAAGATTTCAGCTGGCACTCAAAGTACCAGAAAGCATCCATGGGGAACCAGCATATAAAGGCGAGAGGCTGGAAACATCTCACTAAACTACCACTTAGAGGAAAAACTGTAGAGACCCACAGCTTGCCAATGGATTTACATTTGATCACTGACCACACTGGCATTTGTGACTGTTTCATGGTGAGAGTGCTGTGGTCAGGGAGTGCAGTATTTACGGACTGCTTAACTGTGAACTATTCAGCAGCAACAATAATTGACATGTCATAATGTCAATAATTCAGATTAGTGCATTTGCGTGCATCTGAAAGCACAAGGAAACTCTGTAGATCCAATAAATAACAGGCAGCATATGACAGATGACACACACACACATATCTATATATATATATTCTTTTAACTCTGTTTAACTCTGACCGCAACAGAAAGAAAAAAAACAATTTGGCAAACAGGAAGCTTGAAAAAATATTACTTGGAATGAGTCTAATTTAACTACAGGTTCAAATATGTTTGGTTCCAAATCAAGCACTAACTACTCTCTGCTTTTATTTTAAAATGGACCAATATTACTTACCAAAATGTCTGTACAGTGTTTTACACCAAACTGATGAGTAACAGAAAATTGTTTATGTGCACTTCTGAGTATGACTGCAGTGTTCAAAAAGTGTTCAAATATTTGGGGTCAAAAATGTATACTTTTATTCAGTACGGATGCATTAAATTAATCAAAAGAGGCAGTAAAGTCATGTATACTGTTACAAAAGATTTCTACTTCAAATGCACTTTCTATTCATCAAAGAATCTTCACGGTTTTCACTAAAATATTAAGCAGCACAACTGTTTTAACAAGTTACTGAAGTATAACGTGGCCAAGTTATGCCACGTTACATGGAAAGAGCAATTTCATAAAGTGAAAATGTGTAGTTGATACTTTAAACATCTATTTCTACCTTATCTGACCCCTAAAATGACTTTCACTGGTTAAACAGATTGATTCAGACATATCAAGCAATAATTTTACTTAAATAAAACCAGTTCTGAGATGTTACCACATAATGCTCATTTTAGGTCACCTGATACTGAACTAGCTGTTGCTTTTCCAGTACATTATTTATCTGTTTTTTTGCAGCAGGACATGTTTATACACGTATAGTTTCATAACCCACAATTTTCTTGTAACTGTATACATATTTAGCAATTACACCATGCAAACTTTGTACTACTCAGGAATATTTCAAGACGCCTCAGAAAATGCAAAACAAACTATAGCTCTGAGCAAAACAATTCAGGAGTAATGAAATTATTAAAATTTGGAGCACACCTTGGAGTTTTAGAAAGACAGGTCTGATGTATCTCGATTTAATTATCATCTCTGGTTGTACATGAATTGAAACAGACATGCACGCAATGTATGAGCTGGATAGAGGGAACAATGTACCAGCACACAGTGGGGCTGTGTGAAGATTTCAAAGAAGCACATCCGCCTCCAACCTTTAAAATAAGCCCCTAAATTATTATGTAAACAGCAATATTGTGCAAAACAGACCGTGCATGAAGCAAAGGAATGAGAGTCTCAGGTTTGGCTCTCATTATGGAGTCATGTGCAGGGTGAGCGGACATCTGGTTTGAGTAAAGCAAAGACAGCCTTAAAAGCCTACGGCGGGCTGAGATCCGCCTGTCCCCGACTCACAGGAACCTCCAAGGGTTGCTTATCAAGGGTCTGTGGGTAATCCAAAACGCACAATGTTGGTTTCATTGTATGCGTCCATGCAATGGCTCGGTCCACAGCATGCGCACAGACAGTGAAGCTAATGTGTATTTAGTTTCTTTCCTGCCAAGTGCACACTACAAGACTGAAGTCTGCAACAGGTCTGAAATTCTTGAAAGTAAAACCTTACGAAGTTTAGTATAAATGTGGATTATTCATGTAAAATAAATAAATAAAATAAAAATAATAATAATAATAATAATATATATATATTATTTATTTATTTATATATATTTATTTATTTATTTATATATATTAGTGCTGTCAATCGATAAAAAAAACAACTAATTAATCGCACATTTTTCTAAAATTAATCGCGATTAATCCCACCTAACATTAAAGTTTTAAAATATACTTTTATATTGCAATAATTTAACATTCAATCTTCAAATGTACAAACAACATAAAGACAGTATATATTTTATATTTCTTTAATGGCATCTTTTTTATGATTGAAGACCAGCATCACTGATATCAATACTACTGATGTCTCTATAAAATTGTTTTTCCCCCTTAATATTTAACCATTGACTGTAGCCATTCAGTATAATTGACAGCTATCAATTTGAACATTTATTAGACTTAAATTATAATTTAAGTGAACTTAAAACAATCTTCACACAAACCCATTATAATAAATGACATATTTAGCTACCTGTGCCCTTCAGCAGAAATATACAGAAAATGAATAGTTACTAAACACTAAATTCTAAATTAAATATAGATGAACCCCTTAAAGCTATAAAAGTTATTGATTTCCTCTTTTTTTTCTTCTTTTGTTCTTGGATTAATAGACATCACAGCAGCTGGTTATTATTATTTGCCTGCTATTGCTTTAAAAGCTGCTGCTGCTTTCTGACCCACTTCAGGTCTTAGTCTCTTCTAATGAACTGACGAGTTGAATCGGGTGTGTTAGATGAGGGAGACAGTGCTGGGGTGCCTCAGGAATGTTTTGAAAACCATTTCAGAGACATGTTCTTAAATGTGACGCATATACAGTATAACATATTGCATGCATGCACACAGTTTTAAGGCAGCTTTAATCGCCTTTTTGGTAATTTCATGCCTTAACTGACGGCATAACTAGGACATTGCATGCACGTAGTTTCTTTCGCTGTTTGATATGAAATGATACAGGCTACAGTGCGCGCCGGCACCTTTGTGCGTGTATTTAAAGAGCGCGCGCTACGAGCACAGTATCTTTTACGCACTCGTTTGACTCGCGCCTGGTGCGGAGGCGATGTTAGAGCGCGCGTCTGAAACGTCTCCCGTTTGATGTGGTCATAAAGACGTTCTGCATCTAAATAAACGCAATCCTTTTCAAGAAAAAAGAGACAGAGGCAGCAGTTGTGAATGGGGTGGCTAACCCTAGCCCCGCCCCTGCGTTAACGCCGTTAAATATTTTTAACGCGTTAATCTGAAAAAATTAATCTCCTGCGTTAACGCGCTAATTTTGACACCACTAATATATATATATTATTCAGTGTTTCACATACATAAAAAAAAAAAATTATATATATATATATATATATTCTCATTTTATTCAGTGTTTCCCATACATTGATTTATTTGTGGCGAGCCGCCACAATATCAAAACTGCCACAAATAGATTTTTCAAAAGGCTTTGACTTCGTTGAATAAACATGAGCACTGCAACATTTCTAAATCAAAATGTGGCACTAGTGTTTTTAATTAGTGTATATCTGAAGGAAAGCAACTGTCTTCAGGAAATGTTTGATTTCATTTTCATTTCATCATGCCTGTAATGCCTGATAAAGCAGTGTTTGTGAGCGCATTGCTGCTTTGTGTACAGCCGTTACCGGGGAAACAGCTATTTTTACCGCTCCAAAAGCGGCACCTAATGGCAAAGAAGAAATTTTCTGCAGCAAAAATTTATGCAGCAAACTCGCAGAGCTGTAAATGTGAACCGGTATAAATATCCCACACGGGGAAGCCCTGTCACACATAGAGTGTAAATCTGTGGGAAACGCTGTTATTATTTATATTTAAATACACACACACACAAATAAATAAATAAATATATATATATATATATATATATATACATACACACACAAATACATACACACCCCACAGAAACTATAATTTATGACTTAATAATTCACAATAAAAACATATCTTTGAAAAATATAAACCATAAAGCATATTTAAATTATTATTTTTTTAAATATATTTTTCCAGGATTTTTTTTTTTTCATATATTATTAATTTCTTTCCTCTACCTTATGAACCTAAATAAAGAAAATAGTCTGATTTGGTTGAGTAAAGTTGCCACCAATTCAGCAGAAATCAAAAGTCTTTAAATGTACACAAGCTAATGACCTTCTCCCTGTAATGTGTTCAGCTTAAGGCTGTTTGTGAACTTGAGAAGTTACACAGGTAGAAGAGTTTACACGTATAATGGCGGGCATACTGTAGCATAGTTACATTATCTTAAAGTTCAAAGCAAACCTGGGCTGATGTGGAGGAGGATTTGTCTCTTTGAGCCTACACTCCCATGGTGCGTACAGAAAGAAATCAAAATGAAAAACACTTTGATACATTGGAACACCTAAAATGGCTCCAAGTCATTTGTGCTAACACATCAGAATACAGATGAGGCATAAGCTTGGCTCATGTCCTCTCCCTCAACATCAGATCAGTGCAAACCTGAGCATGTTTGTGGATGGTGGAACAAAGAGAGACCACATATTAAGAGAAAAACAAAGAGCAGTGATGAATTGCTTCATTAAAAAAGCATTAGTAAATGTGTGACCCAGTCAGACAAGCTGTGTCCTTGCTGCATGGCCCATGGCAACAGTGCAGTGTAGTACCTCATTTCCAATGCTGAAATTCCTGCTGATATCTTATACCTGATGACTGTATTCTGTGGGGCGGATTTAGACTAATCACTAGGCCTGTATCTTTGCCAATATTCTTCATTTACAGCCAAAAAGAGCTTGTCTGTTAACAGTTATACTGCAAACACAGTATACATGATATAAAAATTCTGGCTCAGATATAAAGATAAAAAAAGTGTCGGATTTTATCTAAATACAAAAAAACAAAAAAACAAAAACAAAATTAAAATACACACAGAAAATAGAAAACAGCAATTAAATACCCCATACTGGTCAGTACATCCAATAATCAAATGTAGAACATAAACTTATTAATTAAAAATAAAAAAATAAAAAAAGAAACAAATTTATGAAAACAAACAGATAAATAAAACAAATAAATGCATAGATAAATAAGAAAAATAAACGGATAAATAGCTAATTAAACAAAAGACTGATGTGCTAAGCACTCAGAAAAGGAATGACAACCGTATAGACTCCCCATTAAAGCAAGTACTCAACTTTTGTGGTTAGCAGGGCTGGGCGATATATGACGATATTATCGTATATTGACGATGTCTCGTAAGTATCGTGATGTCGATGTCAACAGTCAGGTAACAGACGATTATCGACATTATCGGGAAAAAAAAGTGACAAATGATAAACCTAGTAAGTTGCAAAAAATATTTTACACAGCCCCATAGTCACCATACAGGTCTTTTTGCACGCAAGAATTAAATAATTTAATAGGAGGGTTGGGAATCGAAAAGCTATTCCAATTTTGGAAATCAGATCAGATGCGTAAGGTCAGGAATCAAATTACTTGTTATAAAATTAAATTTTGATTCTGCTTCTCGATTTCTGTATGCGCATTTATTGTGATTTCAAAAGATTCAACTGCAAGAAGATGAAATAGAACTCACTTCTGCTCTCGCGTGCTGTTTTCTGTGCAGAGCACACACATACACAAAGCGCTCGCACGAAAGCCACCTCTTATATATGTGAACACTGGACTGAGCTCTCTTTCTCGCATTCTTACACATTCGAATTAGGGGTGTAAGAAAATATCGATACACGTGAGTATCGCGATATTTTGTTTGGCGATACTGTATCGATTCTCAAAAACGGAATATCGATATTTAAAAAAAAAAAATCATACAGAATTCATGGCAGTTGGTTCGTTTTGAGTTCATATCCCGACCGCTAGATGGCAGTCTTTATCTCTGAACTTAAACAGTGACAGGAAATACTAGCATTAGGGCACACCACTAATGTTTGCGTTAATATAGTTCGCTGCCAGTAATGGAGGATGAAAGAACTGTTCCAGCTCTCGTTTCGGTGTACAAAGCTGAAGTGTGGCGTCATTTGGGCTTTTGTGGTAATGCCCACCTCGGTTCCCCCGCTTGCCGCGCCCCGTATGAAAAGCCTTCGCGCGGGGTGCGGCGGGCGGCAGGGTCGCTGCGCGGCTGCAGCTTTCTCTCGTGTCGGGGGCACAGTTGCCAAGTCCGCGTATTATACGCGACTTTGGGCTTCGTTTCTTGTAAAGTTGCGGGAAAAAATCCCTGGTCGCGGTTTGCGGTTTTTTGGGCTTATTTTACAAAATATGGTTGCTTGTTAGGAAAATCTGACAAGCGACTTCGTTTCTTTATTTATGTTCGCCGTATTCTCCAATGCATTGATTGACACTCTGTCTGCTCGCAGTTAATAGCCAACCAGTGCAATAATATAAGTGCAGTAGAGTAATTTGCTAAATGTTCCGCTCCTCATTGGAGAAAAATCACATTCAAAAAGAAGGCGCGTGACGCTGTAATCCAAGCGACGACAGAAGTAGACGTAGAGGAGTGGGATGAGTGTCTTTCTTTTAGCCTAATTTTTACAATGTTTTGTAATGTATTAATTATCACGAGCTGTAATAAAAAACATGTAGTCATATCCTAATACTGAGTAAATACATTTGGTTCAAATAGCCTGGTATGGCAAAATATATTTCTTTTTTTAACATTTAAACTTAGACCACATTATTAGATTACCTTTTGACTTCATGAATACACATTAATGACAGCTTAATGCTTTTAAAAAAATCATTTTTATAATATTATTTAATATTTTCTTTTTTACTATAATATATATTATAATTTAATATAATATTTTATATATTTTTCTATAATATTTATGTGGCATTTTGTTTTTTTATGTCATTTATTGGATAGTTATCAGGATATTGGATATGTCATTTATTGGATAGTTATTAAACAGTTTTGTGGTGCTTGGAATTCTTTATAATTAATTAAAAACAAATATTGCCACATTGATGGCTCAAGAAGGTGTAATTCATTACACATAGTTTCATTTTAAAATATATATATATAAAAAAATTGTAACCAAGTGTTTAAGTGTAATATTTCTGTAAAGGCTAGGGACAGAAAAATGGACATTTCCATAGAATGACCCCAATATATTTTAGGCTATAAATATTGTTTTTAGGCTATAATGTTACATCTCTCCTTTGAAGCTCTTGTGCTTTTCTCCTTTTCCATCTCTCCAATCCTATTCTGTTCACAGGTGATTGAAGATGAGTTTTGTTCCCACTTTTGTTGCAGTTTGCTAATTTTTGTAAAATAGATAAAATAGTGGTTTCAGTTTAATATGTTGCAGGCTCATTTATTGGTAATAAATAATTGATAATAAATAATATTGATGATAATAAATCATCAAAAAATATTGGGCTTGTTTTTGAAGCTGCGGTTGCTTATTTGTCTCGCGAGAGTTGGCAACTGTGGTCGGGGGTGTTTTGTGCAGTTGGGCGGTGTTCGCGTCGCGGTCTCTGCGATTCCACGCGGAACATAAATACAAACTGAAAAACCGGTGAAATTTTATTGTTTACATTTGTTTTGTTTTCATTAGGAATCCAGCAAGCACTTTATTTTTCATTAATACTAAGCAGATGTAATTTTTTGCTCAGATCAAAATGTTATGACATTGTATATTACAATTGTAAACTTAAACTGTGAACCTTTAAAGCAGGGTCTAAAAATATATATGGTCTTTTTTATAAAATACATTTTATACATACATTTAAGTAAAGAATCCTGCAAGCACTTTAATTTCCCCCCTTGACTCGTACTGCACAAAAAGTGGTTCAATAATGCTGAATGTTACAGGGACAGATTATTGCAAATGCAGATCCCAGTGTGTTCTGGTTAAACAATTTTTATTTATTTATTTATTTATTGCTAAGGTTTGCATATGGTGGTGTGCTCTTAATGACAGCTTTCCTAAAAATATATCCTATTCCTAAAATAAGAAATATCCCAATATATCGCCTTGCTTACAGTATCGCAATGTATCGCAATATATCGTATCGCAACCCCTGTATCGTGATACGTATCGTATCGCCAGATTCTTGCCAATACACAGCCCTAATTCGAATGGACAAATACACACAGAATTATATCCAAATATCCCATAAATACAATCGGTTATGTCTTAAGTGAACATAAAGAGGGTGTATTGGATCAGTGCATTGACAGCAGCTGCTGCCGCCGCCAGTCATTAATGTTAAACAAAGAACAAAAGAAAAGAAAATCCCTCACTGATCTTGACTGAATCACTTTTGTAACCTCAGTTTATATTTTATTTGCCTGTTGTTCGTCGCTGACTACTGTAATGGCAACGTGCATCTGTGAATGTGATTATTTTGGAGATGCCTTCCAGTATAATTTATCCTTATTTAGGGTAGGCTATAGGCCTGTTCTATTTTGATCTCCGGTTTAATCAAAGTTAAACAGAAAAAAAGACAAATAGTAGCACTGCATGAGTTTCTGAATATTTATTTTAACAGACTGTATAATGATGAAAAACCAAGTCAAGTCAAGTCAAGTCAAGTCACCTTTATTTATATAGCGCTTTTAACAATACAAATTGTGACAAAGCAACTGCACAATATCAAAATGGGAAAATAGTGTCAATAATGTAAAATGACAAGATTAAACACTCAAACCACACACATGACAGTTATAATTAAAATACGCAAATTCCTTCACAGCCTATTCATACAGCGCATACAGTGCCTAGATTTTTTTTAAACAGTGTATGCAGTATAATTATGTTTAATTAAGCTGAGATATAGCACTATAAATTCTTAATTCAAACGGATGAAGACATTATAGGCTACTCAGCTCGCCCCTCAACATGCACGCGTTCAGAGATTCGGCAGCCCAACACTGAATATTATATGTTTGGCGTTGTATTTTGATTAATACAATAAAAACTAAAATACAAAACTAAAATTTAAAATTACCCCTGGTTCTAAATAAAGCAGTTATTTTTATTTTGTTAAAAACAGGCCAAAAGAGACCTCCGAACAAGGCTACCAGAAAATAAAAAAAACTTTAAAAAACGTAACGTTTCTGCTCAGAATTCTTTTTAATCTCTGCATGACTTTAGTCATACATGATAAATATCAAATACGTTATAGCTTTACTACAAGTTTAAAAACAGCACTACAATTATTATAATCAAGGAAATTAAACATCATGAAATTTGTCTAATGCCAAAAAGAAAGAGAAACATCGGAAAACAGGCATATTTATTGAAGACATTACTATATGACATCAACATGCATTTATCATTCTTACAATCACCGCCAGAATGTTCAACTTCACCATGATGAACTTAAAATTGGGTTCTATTATTTTTCCTCAACAGTTCTCCTCACAAAACGAAATTAATTTCAAACACAAATTTGATAAGATCACAGTGGAAATTATTAGCAACACCAACATAACAGCAAACCTAATGTTTTCTGTTAGTTTAAGCACAAACTAAGAAAAGTAATACCAAACTTTAATGTGGCAATAATTAAGACCAAACTGAAAATGGTGAGTGTTTATGGATCATGTCGGCAATGTTTTCTTGGCGGGGGCGGGGCCTTGTGGAGGTGGGCTTAGGTAGACGATATTATCGCAATATTTTTTAAGCCAATTATCGATAATATATTTTTGACATATCGCCCAGCCCTAGTGGTTAGTAATGAATTAAAAGCCACTGAATAGCTATATCATAAAAAACGTTTCAGTCACAAATGAAATGATGTGAATGATGTACAAGGCACAGAGAATCTTGAGTCTTGTCCATGGTAAAGAACAGTGAGATAAAGTTACAATCTTGTGGAAAAGATATTCTATGTTGATGGGAAAATAGATGCCTATAAAAGTTTTGGTTTGGAGGAAATGTCTGTGGTATACTGAGATGAAGGGAACGTTTAACTATGATGAAGAGAGACACACCTACATATCATTCTTATGTCCATAAATTTACAAAAGATGAAGTTAGATGTCTTGTTTTTGGCAGCCAATACTTTTTCCAGTCTACAGCACAAAGCAATAGTCAACAACAAGACATTTGAGGGTGTCTGAATGCTAAGTGAGGATGGTAAATGTCATATCATTCTTCTCACAATCCCACAATTCTGTATTCTTTGCTAACTCAATTTCACAGCTAGCCATTGTTCAAGCCATTAACTATAATCCAAGGTGGATTAAACCAGTATCCAGCTGGATATCAAGTAAAGAAGTGAGCCAGAAAGCCACGTAGTGGTCAGTAACTGTAATCAAGAACTGGCCTAACAGAGGCAGGAAACAAAGCAGGCCTTAACACAAAGAGAAAATCTGTTTCCTCTCCTGACCCAAGGGACTTCTCAGACATCCAATACCTCAGTTTCAATTGTTTTTCATTTAGGCTGGGTTTATTTTGAGGAACTGCTGCCCTTTATTCTTTATTTATTGATTTAAATTGAGGATATGAATATGTTTTTGTTGATGTACAAGGCTTTTTATAGCTCCTTGCTTATTCTGTGCATTTCTAAACCTTTCTATATTTTGGATTCTATTTACAAGCAATATAAAAGCCAAGACACGTGGATATGTAAGATAGATTATAATTATTATACAGGCAATATAGCCTGTGGTCTCGAAGTGTGTGGTCAACCGTGTGTTAAAACGTCATGTGTTTGCAATTATTAAAAGTCTGGTTAAGAAGGGGGAGGGGGAGGAAAACACCAAAAACCAATGTGTCATATTTCATCCTGAATGACAAACATCATTTCAGGGGTTGTGAGAAAAAGTAGGAGTGAGCAGGCCAAGAAAAAAGAACAATAGAAGAACAGAGACCGCTTTGGTCCTGCAGGTCTACACAATGCTCTTATTGTGAGTCCAGAACCACAGCAGATCTGGAAAGAAAGGATAAGGAGAAAGAAAAGACACCAGTCCTCTATAAAGACTGTGATCCTGACTCATGTTGCACATTCCTACAGGTCTCAGGTCTGTTGCTGTGCTAGACGTGGACTCTGTTCTCACAGCGGCTGGGCTTAAATGAGTGGAGGAACTGAAACATCCTTTGGGCAAAACAAAGCAGAAAATGCTTCCTCGTTTTAGTAACTTTAGTAACTATAGCAGGGCTCTAGACTCATTCTTCCCACTGGTCGCTCTTTTGCGACTAACTTTCTCAGTTGGTCGCATGAGAACATAATTTGGTCGCAATTTATTATTATTTTGCTACAACATTTGATTAATCAATGCATGCTGATGAACTTTTATCATAGTTTATAATTATATGGTAACGAAAGTGTTCAACATTCAACCCTTTTTCATCAGTATTATTTGTGATTTAAATTTTGTGAACAGGAATTCCTCTTTTCGTGCGCGTTCACTTTCACTTTCAAATTCACGATCTTAGTGTCACGTTTTACAAGAAAAGATAATTGTCTGTTTTGCTTATACACCTTTCACTTTTTAAGACTAAAACAAAAGATCGATTCATTGTTGTTATTAATTAAAAAGCATAACAACAATAAAACAGTAGGTTACAATGACAAACTAGCTTACATAATATTTATTAACAAAAACGAATAAGACGAGGCATGGCATAGGACACATCACATGCTGTATTATATAGGCTACCGAATAATAAATTACAGAATGCTTAGCAAACACTGAGGAATCAAATAAATAATAATAATAAAAAATTAAGGAAAGCCTCCATACCGTAACGTGAGGTAAACAGCAAAGATAACAAGCTTTTCAAAACGAAAACAAAAAGAAAAGTAAAACTAAACTGGCTGTCGCTGACAGGACTTGCATGTTTTTTTCCACAAGAATACCAACATGTTCACCTTCTCTGGTTTAAGAACCGGTCTTTCATTTTAGTTTGAAAACCAAAGCTCGCGCTGAAAGCGCCTCTCTTCACGTGATCAGTGAAATCTGACTCCTGCTACAATGTGCAGCGGCTCTGAAGCGAGCGCTGTATGAAGCAGAAGCTTTGGAGCAGCGCAGACCATGCACTCACACAAGTGCGACCACGTCAAATTTTTACTTGCACATTCTCAAAAAATGGTCACAACTGCGAAAACAAAAAACGAAAACAAAAAGAAAAGTAAAAACTGTAATTCGTAATTTAATTTTAACTTAGTAACGCGTTACACCCAACACTGCAATCATGTAATGTGACTGTCATGCTTTATTTTAAAAGGAGTTATTAAAAGCGCATTAACTGCAACTGACACTGTTCCCCAGCTGCGTTCTGTTCACACACTCCAAGGCGTTTCTGGGTACACTGGGGTTTCAGGTGCACACATAAATGGAAAAGTATACACAAAAATGTAAAAAAAATGTCTGTCTTGGTGAGTATTTACATAGAGACACTACTGTCATAAGTGTACTAGTGTCACTTATGTACATAAGTGAACATAAACCGGATGCGTGTCAGTATATTAGACTTGTGCATTTTGTCTCAAAGCCTAATGCAAATACCTGCTGCTGTCTGTGTCATTAATATTAATCAAACAACAAAAGACAGAGAAAATCACTCAAGCTCTTGCCTTAATCACTTTATAAATTAATAAGAATGAATGTATATTTGATTCATGCAATGATGCTGTGTTTTAAAGTTTAACTCAGGCTTTAATGACCATTTTGGTTGTTTAATGCAATACTGTTTTTAAATTGTTCAAATAGATAAGTCATAGGCTTGTTCCTGTCTGGATATTCTCAATAGTACATCTCAATATTGGGAAGATCCCAATTCAGATTGTGGATTGTGATTTTGTGTGACAAGTTATTTTGGGAAGATTGTCTAATACCAACTCAAAAAAGACAAATAAGCACAATAAAAGCATTATAAAAGTGGTCAATATGATTCATTAACTATATTCCAAATGTTCTGAAGCCAAATAATAGCTTTGTGCAAGAAATACACTAAGAAAAAGAGTCATATGGGTTTCAAAAGAAATGAGGGTAAATTATGACATTTTTTGGGGGGGGGGGGGGGGTTCAGCAAACTGCTTCTTTGGAGGTGAAGTGTGCAGTTTTTGCACAACTACGGGGCTGCCTTTAGTTATGCAAAAATGGCACACTTCTCTTTCCACCTCGTGGAAATCCAACATCCTCAAAGGAGAAACTAATGGAAAACAGCCATGTCTGTGACAAGCAATCCATAATTAGCACTTGTTAAAAGGTAAACCCTTCCTGTCTGTCATCCTCCAATCAGGACAGCCGACTTAAGGGAGTACATCCAAAGTGTGCACTCTGACCTCTTTCATTTGATCCCCTCTTTAAATTTAAAAACTGAGTAAATGCTCCGGGTCTTAAGAGTTAACATCGCCAACTGGCACATGCTCTCCTGCCAAGCAGAATGCAAAAGTGCACTAAAACCAAGACTGCCCATTTCAGTCTGACAAAGAAGTAGATGGAAGACAGAATGTAAATGGTTTTCCACTTTGCAGGCTCTCTCCAACCCTCCCCCACACCTTCCCTTGGATGAACGCAGGGAAAGTGCTTGATGACTTTACCGTGTCTGTTTGAAGGTCTTCTGGACTTCAGGACATTTAACACAGACTGACAGAGAAATCACATTATTTAGTCCAGCATTACCCATCAGGGAGATGAGCCACGAAAATGAGCATGTGTGCATGAATTGCATGTTTGCTAATATATAGAGAAATGAAAAGGAAGTTGGAAATAGCTGGTCCCTGAGCTGGTCCCTGTAATTGGAAGCAGGTTCATGAGGGCAGTTAAACAGAGCAAGCACCTTCCCTTGATCTTCATCTGCATGTTTCTGAACCAGTCTTGCAGAGTTTTTACATTTAGATTGGGATTCACCTGGTGTTCATTTGTTGAGAAGCACAGTAGAAGACTAATTAGAGGGAACAGAAAGTCGATACAGCCATTTTCATTTCCACAGTAAATTATGATGATGCAGTGCAAACAGTTTAATGAGAGTTTTAAGGAGTGTGATTTTGGTTCAATTCCTTCCTATTCTATGCCAGGTAACAGTTTGTGCATCTAACCATGTGCATCCAGCAGGATCAGGCATCTGTTGTCAATTATGTCCTTTCTGTTGCTTTCACAAACATTACGCTCTGTTTGTCCATTAGTGGACTGAGGGAACTGAAAATTTCTCCTGCATCTAAAGGGACAGAGGCATTTAGTACTTAACAGATGTTGGAAACTCAGATGATTCATTGGTTAAAGAGCTCTCAATGTTAAAAACTTAGATCTGGACCAGATCAACAAGGTATCCTGATTACAGCAGAGACCTTCACCCTGATCCAGGTCAACTCCCTCAGGGCTGGTCCTCTGACAGGAAGTCCAAAAATCGGGGGTGAGTTTCCAATTCAAAAGCACACAATAGCAACAACGCATGTGTGTTGTGCACTGTATCCCCCTCTTTCCTCTCTTCTTCTTCCTTAAACAAACATCCTTCCTGGGGAAGATTATTTCAGATCAAGTCAGCATTTCCACAGAGTACATTTACATACTGTATTCTAGCGCCGCATTGGGCACACCATCCATTCCACAGACTCATTAAGTGCTAAAGTGAAGCGACTTGGCTGGAGCGGGAGCCACGGATCAATGCTGACCTATTCTAATTGAGGCCCTCTCGTTATGGGAAGGGTATTAAAAAGGACAAGAGATTAGTGGAAACGTAACGATTCGTTGCAGCTGCAGCGTGGGTAAACAAAGGCTGATGCAGAGCCGTAAACCTAACTGACTTTCTCATCATCGACCTCGCAGATTAACTGAACATATTAGAATGGGTTGGAAGAGGTGCTGCCGCTTTCTAAAAACTAACCAAGCCATAACCTTTGGAGTGATCACTAGCAAACAATGTCATTTAAATACATCCTTCAAAGCAGTATCTAACCAAAATTGTCGAAAGCAAAGAATGCTATTTCTCCAATAAAGGATCACAATGAGACCAATTCTATCGATAGTCATATAAAAATCTGTATGCAATTAATCAGCTTGGTCTATATATATTGATCGCTAATGTTAACACATATTCGTGTTGATGTCTCTCATTGGATCAGCCTCTGAATATTTCAGTCTCCTTGACCAATCAATATCTCACCCTGTCTGCTCAACGCTCCAGATGTGTGAAAATACAAAAACACTGCTAATGAAGATTTTTCTCATCCCATTCCATCTTTTTTTGCCAGATAAAGCCAAATAACAGCTGCTCGGGTTGTGAAGACTTCACTATTTCGCTTGTCAGCACAAACACATGCTGTTGCAGAATTAGAAATGTGCAGTCAAAGAGTGAGATCGAGAACAAAGAAGATTAAATCAAAAGCAACGGTCTGTTTGGGCCTTGAAACTAGATGAACATGATCATTACTGACATTCAAACAGGGAAATGTGAGGAACTCTGCCGAAATATGTTGAGAAGGAAAATGTTAGCAGGCTTTCGCAACCTCCCCCAAAAAACAGCATCAGCACTTCAAACAGAATTCAACAGTGACCTACATACATAGGTGTCAAGATACTATTAAAATCAATTTATCTACAAAAATTGCCTGACCTAATCTATTTTGCACTGTACGGTTTCTCTACCATCTATAAATTAATAGGAACAAATGCCATATGAATGAAGAAAATGTTTGTTTAAATCTTCATTAAAGGTGCCATAGAATGCATTGATACAATATTTTAAATTGCTCTCTGATATCTACATAGAAGGTATGTGGCTTAGGTAAGGGCAAAAATTCTCCAGAAACGGTTTTACATGTCCATTTACAACCCTAAGATTTCTCCCAAGAATGAAATGGTCGGTTATCATCTTATTTGGAAGGGTCATGAATAATAATGTTGAGCTCTGCTTGGCTGTTTCACAGTGCGGCTCATTTCTGTAGCTCACAAAGCAGGAAGGAAACACAGGGAAAATATATATTTCAATACTTTCTCGCTCAGTTATATCATTGGGTAATTATACTGTAAATAAAATGCGGGCATCAGGGATCCGCTATTAATATGCGGGGCACTGAAACTGCTTTCAAATGCACGATCGCTTTTTAGTTTCACTTTCGAGATTCGCGATCGCACATACTCTGTTTATACTATGGATAAACGTGGTCTGAAAGTGGCAGTACTTACCACACATTTTACAAGATCAGACGCTTGTCAGTGGTGCTCAGGATCTGTAAATCATTCGCCATTATCCTCAGTCATCTCTCCTACTCTGTTTATATGGTAAGTGAAATCTTATGTACTGCAATGTAACAGGCTACCGCTAGCAAGGAGCTAACCATGTCCCTTTAGTGGCTCGTGTTATTTTATTAGAACGCGTTATTTGCTTTCAGTGCCTTTCTGAATACAGACACCAACCCATCCCCTGCACAGCCTGGAACATAACATTTATTTCCATGATCTGCCATTTTCGCTGTTGTCCTCGCTAGGGGTGTGCGATATATATCGTCTGTGATATAGGGATGTAACGATTACCGGTTTGACGATAAATCATGATAAAATTCCCCACGGTTAGTATTACCGTTTCATTTTTTAATTATCATTAAAACCGTATAGGATTACCACGATTTGAACAACTCACGATAAATAAATACTGTCCAGCATAAAGCACAGTTTTCAGTAACAGTCTCACGTGCGCACAGCAGCAGAGTAGTTTCGTTTTGAGTGAAAATAGGGCGGAAAAGCTGGGAGGTTTTAAAAGAGTGCTGATGGAATTATGTAAATTAATTTATGAATTAATTAAATATATGAATGTACCTCTGAAGGTTCTGACTGTCTTCAGAAACGATTCGATGGCATTTTGTTTTCATCTTCGCTCCATGTAATACCTAGAAGTGTTCTTAATCTTCTTAATCTCAATACTGCTTTGTTCACAGAGGTTACGGAAAACAGCTGTATTCAGCTTTTCTATAAGCGCCACCCAGTGTCAGAAAGTGGATTTACAGAGACTTATATTTACATTCAGCCTTTGTGCAGTTTCTGTCTGGCCAAAAACAGACCGAATTTGCATGCCCTGCTGTAAATTGACCGGTTGATGAAAAACAAGCTTATGTGGATTCTACACATTTAAACAATTCAGATAAGTTATCTAGAATTATTTATGGAGCAGATAAAATACATATAATCATTTATTTTGACTTAACCCTTTTCTGAAATGTGAGGTTTACATTTTTATTAAACTTTTTCAAAGCTTTATTTGAACATGCTATTAAACTGGTGTCAGTCAAGTTGTCATTTAAAATTCGAACATCATTGGTCATGTTTTAGTGATTATGCAAACAAAAAGTAATTTTATTTGTTTGTTGATTTTAATTATAAAACTTGGTGAAGTAATTTATGTGTCGGTACCTTTTGAACATCTCCAGCACATTTTAACAATACCGTGATAATACTGATAACCGTGATAATTTTGGTCACTATAATCGTGATAAGAAATTTCCATACCATTACATCCCTACTGTGATAATATCGTAATTGTTGTTTTAACAATGTGCAATTTGACATTATCGAGTATTTTGCAAAAACCAAACAGAACACCTACGGAGTGCAGGCTTACATTACGTGATGAAGTCTAGACTAGGGCGCGTGCGCATTTAGAGTGTGTTCTTTCACTGCATGATTCAGTCTAATAAAATGCATTAAGAATGATCACAAAATTCAAGATATGGGGGCAGAATATGCGTATGCGTGTATATATATATATATATATATATATTTCATATGGTTAAAATCACATGAAGAGTGCCGTTTTTTTCTTCAAAAATAAGCATGATTACAAATGTGATATTGATTTTATACAACTGTTCAATAAACAATAAATTAAAATTAAGAGACTTACGTTTTGGACACCATATTGCCTGTTTTTGATCCATTTCGCCAACAAAAAATAATTCCAAACAGCTACAGCACTGCTTAGCGTCTCTGAGCAACACGATGATATTGTTTCGTTCCTGAATGAATCAACCGTTTAAATGATTCGGTTCAGTCACAATGACTCACTTGTTAACAGTGTCTTGCTGCCACCTACTGGCAATTTTAATTTCACATTCAAAGTATCTTTTCATTTAAAAATAATTTCAAATATCAGTATTCAATGTTTTATGTTTAAAATATCAAAACATTATGCATTTGTAACTGCATGTTAAAGCACTCCATGTCCCTCTGAGCTGCATTAAACAGTGTGTAAATGCCACTTCAGATGCAATTTCCGCAAAAATTAATTTTGTTGATACTGGTTTCATTTGTTTGGTAACAGCTTAAATGTCTTATTATTCTAATTGACAGATTAAATGTAACAATTTGATTAAAAAGATGCACACTTTTAGGAAAAAAATGCTTTTTTAAAGATAAAATTGCCAATAAAAGGTAAAAATGAATTTAAATTTATATGAAAAGATTAATTTACTGTATATCACTGATGTGAACTGACCATGCACACAGAATATGAAGAATATCAAAAACTGCAGCTGTCCACGGTAGTCAGATATCAGCACAATAACACACTCGGCAAAATATAGTCTAATTATCGTTAGCGAAAAAATCCCAAAAAATATTGTGATATTTTTTTTTCACACCCCTCGTCCTCGCCTGTTTCTTCACAATACCTGCAGAACTTCTGATGGTTCGGCTTGCGGCTGGCCTAGAACATGGGTAGGTATATGCAAATGTTGGGGGTGTAACTATTAGTGATCCCGACTGTAATTTTTCAGTGGTCTTTTGCATTCACGAAATTTACATAAAAAGGAGGAAACAAAGGTGTTTGAGGCTCACGGTATGTCGTTTCCATGTACAGAACTCTTATTATTCAACCATGCCAAGGTAAATACAGTTTTCCATTCTATGGCACCTTTAAAACAATCTGTCCAAACACTTCTGGTTCTCTTTCTATTGTTAAAAACATATCAGGCACCGCACATAAAGAGGGGCAAAGCATCTAGGCTTATTTTTTTATTACCAATGCCAATTAGAGCAGTCAATCATTTTGTTTTCCCACAGCTTCAGAAAGCTCTTACATGCATAGTCCCTTTTCAGTTGCTTGACAGGCTCACTTCCCATGTCTGAGGGATTATAGCTACATTATCCAATCCTTCCAACCAGCTGTGGTGAAAAACAGCTGTACATTTCCTGCCAATCCTTGGAAACGTCAAGCCCATTCTTTCATCTCCTTCAGTTCTTTCAGGTAAGAGAAGCTCTTACCTGAGACTTTGAGTTGATTCCTTTATAAAAGATCTGAATGGAGAACCCGAGGTTTGAAAACAAGAGTCAGAATGTTGCAGTTCTGTTTGTCTGAAGCCCATGTATTCACTGGATTTTAATAGTTTAAGATACCAGCACCAACTCCAGGGCATTGGGTATAAGAACATGATTTCAATGGAAAAAAAAACTGTGTTTCACATCAAGCTGATGTTAATCAATGATAATCCAGTTAGAATTATACGTAGCTTTGATGTGTCTCTCTCTGACTTCTCCAGTTTCAGATTTTCCCCTCATGTCTGGTTGCCTCAGCACAGAAATGGATCACCAAGCAATTACTGCTTCCTCTTCTGCCACTAATTCATGACAGATTATTTAGCCAAATCAGCGATGTTTCACTAGGCATGGCTGCTTTCGAAATCTAGGCCATTTTTCAGCATGCGCCCTTGCAATTCCTGAGAGAAGAAATCATGCTTATTATTGTTTCTTTCCAGATCCTGTCAGCTCAAGATTATTGAGCAAACTGATCTACAAGCATTTTTCCAGGCATGGCAGAGTAATAGGGATTTGCTTGTGAGGGAGGCTAGGGGTTCAAATTGGCAAGAGAAAGTGATATGACAGCATCCAGAGAGAGGAGCTGGAGGAAGAACAATAGTGTAAAATTAATATCAGGTTTATAGATTTACATTTATTTTATTTTATAAACTGAAACACGGTCTCTCTTTGCACAAGAGCAAAGTATGTTGGGAATTAGATTTCTCGGGGATGTGAATGCAATTATTATTCAATTTTGCAGTTCTGTAAAAGACACTAAAGAAAACTGATGTAAATTTATCAACTTAAAGGCTGCTAAAAATGACAACTGTCGGTATTGACAATAGTTTTAAGGAATAGTTTTTTTAAATATTTTTTTATAAAGACAGAAGCTCAGATTGAAAATGAATTATGTATAAAATATTGATTTAGTTACTATTTTAATTATACTAGATTTTTTACTTATTTTAAAAGATATTATAATGCGTTAGCCTAACCGAGACTTGTCATAGCGCTTGCATATTGTTGCTCTTTTGTTGGTTTTGATTGCTTCTATTGTCCTCATTTGTCTGCTAAATAACTAAATGTAAATATTGCAACTCTCTAGTGGGCCCTGGCCCATTTAGTGGAAAACCAGTGAGCTGAGCATAACCATAAGAATTTATATTCAGCAACTGTAATGATTTTTCACTGACTTAAGATTTCATCTCAAGATTTCCATTACTTTTGTAAGGGGAAATCACTATTTTAAAATTCCGATTTCCTTACTGCTGAACTGAACAAACAATCGGCTAAGATGGCTTGCTTGTCCTAGTTGGTTTAAGATGGTCTCCCAGCCTCATTACTTAAAAAAAACTGACCACAACCCTTCTAAAAACCAGCCAAAAGACCATGCTGAGACACTAGCTAAAACCATCATAGGCTGGTTTGAACTGTTTTAGCTATTCCATGCAAACTTGCATTTAGACACCCTAAACCAGGCTCTGGTTATGTGTAGCAATATTTGTGTCACAATGACCTACTTGAATGAAAACTCTCATAGATGAGAAACTCACTGGCTCTTATTAATGAAGATTTTCCCCAGTCAGCAGCAACAGGCAAGGGCTGCTCAATTGCTCTATTCAAAGTGCCAGTAACCGGGCAAATACACAAAAGAGCAGGCACACATAACGGCGTGAATAACATGATAGGGAGCTTCACTAATGAAGTGAATCATTCAATTCGTCTTTCAATTAATAACAGCTTGGTTTTACTTCATCAGACAGATGTTTCTATAGGAACGGAATCCCTCGAGAGTCTAGAGAGACAAAAACACGCGTTGCGTACACACATCTGTGCTAGTGAAGAAATATGCGCGGTGTATTGTTACAATTACTTCATGAAATATTACAATACTACTCAAAAAATGATAACATAACCTAAGCCTCCAAAGTAACACTTTACACAGCGTTGTATGAATAAAATGATGAGGTTACAGCCATAAGAACTGTCACTAAGCATCACACCATTACTTCATTCACGCTCAGTGGTGCCAAGCCACAACAGTTTTCGGTCAGATAAAACTCAAAACGGCTTTAAACGTGTTGCCACATCCCTGACCTACTGTAAAACATCTATGTCAACTAACCTGACATGTTTAAAACAAAATGATTGAACACAGCACCACACCAGCTCGTAGTGAGACACGCAGGGCAAAAGAAAACGCCCTGCGTTGTCTATACGTAACAACCTACACAAGCTGACTGAGGGAGACAAAAACAGCACAAACGTCACATAAATAACACATCAACTCCGTTTTGAATAGTAAAAACCAGGTTAAACGATTGGAGTTAGTATCGCTTCTCACACAGGCGATTGACTGACTGGTCGATCGCACATCTAAGTTATCATTCCGTTTGGACACATTGCCACATGTGGAGAAGAGCTAGCATTGTTTCCTCAGAAAGTCAAATAAATAACGTTTTTCTCGGCATATGCGACTGCGTTTGCACCACTTGTGCTCCTGCATACACATTGTAACCTATCCAACAAAAACACAATGGTAGCCGTGGAAGAATGCGACATATTTCACTTACCTTTAACTTGCGTTTCATATTCGGCGATAATCTCCTTGTCCTTTCGGAATTTAGCCGGAGACATCATATTGATCAAGTCCTGTCACAGCGAGAAACAATAGCCTCTTCGCCCGCACTTCGTCTACAGATATCCAGTCAATATGCAGGAATGGAAAGCAGTGGGTGGGTTGTCTCCTGCCGGTGATCAATCACGCCGCATTATTAGTTGGAGCTGCCGTTGGCTTCCTAGGTTGAATATGTCCGTGACAACAGGCGAGGAAATGAAGCCAAACAGAAGAGTTTCATCCCACCGTTCCCTCACACAGGATCCGCGCGACCAGACGCAGCGCCTTCCTCCTCCGGCGGTCAGACGTGTGAGTGAGGCTACAGAGGCTTCTCAGTGCTGGATGAAGGCATGGACTAGACCTTCCCAGCATCACACTGCAGAGAAAAGTTCACTGTATCAGATTTCTAAAAACTACTTCCTTCCAGTAAACTTCCTCAAAATATTTTCGTTTTGTTTTAAACAGACGTTCAACTTCATCAAAGCTCCTATTTACAGTGTTTAGTTTGAACTATGTAAACTGACGCATATTAAATAGCAAAATGTGAAGAGGAAATCTGATATTTTTCTGACATTTCACAATTTTTAGTACTCCATGAAAAAAAAAAAAACGAATTTTCTGGTATTACGTTGTCATATTTCATATTAGTAACAGTCACATAACAATATGGCATCAATTAAACACACATACTTTTAACCCAGTATCAATAATTCTGACATGCTGCCATTTATGATTTTTTTTGTATCTAAGATCATTAAAGATACATTCCCAGTGTACTGCACGCATGGGAGGATTAGGTTAAGAGCACTTTAACACTGTCATATCATGTAAAACACGTTTAAATTGAGGCTACCAATCCTGAAAACTGCGGGGTTGTTGAGCACTTTAAATCACTACGTTAGTCCTAAAATGAAAGAGGCTATGAGCAACAAGAGGGAGTTTGTCGAGGAACGTGATGTGAAAGACAGAGAGGCCCCTGGTGACTCTGAATAGTTCAGGCAGGGCTTTCCTTCAGGAGATTCCTGCATTTCATCCGGAGGATTGCGAAGGTTTTTCTAATGCGCCCGTATCACATACTGTTGAACTGAATCGATCAATCACTTACCTTAAAAGGCGATTTCCATGTCTAAAATCGACTTTCATTTACCAGATTTCTCCCTCAAGACGTTGCTCTCTGAATTCTCCCAAACTCAAACCCCGCCTATTTTCATGGAAGAGAAAGAACATCCCCTCTCTATTGTCATTGGTTACAACACACGAACACGACATGAATCTATCAACTTGCCAAAAGATACATTTCTGAGGTATTAATACTGTTTTATTTCATACGTCCATTGCATGCCGCAGATTTTAAAGGCTTCAGTGAATTAAATCACTTTACATATTTACAAACTGCCGTTTTACAGCCTTCCTTTTTACTGTTGGTTTGTTTTTTCCTTTTAATTTATGTAGGCGTTGTTCATTATAATAAGATTAATAATCATCAAAAATTATTTTTGTCTATGTGTTTATTCTTTTTTAACTTTTTTGACGATGTCTGATTCGTGAATGAATCCTTGCGAGTCGGATCTTTTCAATGAATCAGATGAACCGATTCACAAACCAGGTTTTACCAATCGAACTGAACGATTCATTCACGAATTCTGCAGTCGGTCAAACAAGCTGTGCGAACTAAGTGAAAATTATGTTTTGCTTAAAAGGAGGCGAGAATTTATGCGCTCGTCCTATGTGAGAAAAAAATAATTTCCATACTTTTGAATCCCATGGTGTATCCTCGATCAGGAGTCCATTTGAAGCTTCTTTACACCTTGCACCTCGCTTTTTGCAGTGCATTTAATGAATATTGTGTTCATGATGTTTGATTTTCAGGTTACACGCTAGCTAGAGGACAGACTAACCAGAAAACAAGTAATCATCAATTTGAAACACCCAACAACTGAACTGAATCTCTTGCGGAGATGGTTTGAACAAATTAATAGAACATGGAAAAGCTTTTTAGCCAAGATATCTAAATGTAATAATAAATATTTTAAATGCAAATTATTTGTACATTTTAAATAACTTTGTGTTTAATGAGCTGAATCACTGCTGCAACAAACTATTCTAAAATGCATGGCATTAATAAACACATTTAATAATAATATTGAATCAAAATAAACGTAATAAACAGCAATATGTACATACATATGGTATTTTTTGGAATATGTAATCCACCACAACGGGATGTCAGGGACCACGTTATGATAATAGAATCACTGAACACGTTTTGAACCAGTTCTTTGAAACGACTCGTTCGAAAGAACCGACTTGCAGAAACGATTTGGACTTCCCCTCCCTAGTGGTTTTGTGGTTTGCGGAAAGGCACTGTAACCAATCATCTAAGGATTTTGAGCTGACCAATCATGTGTGAGATATGGTAATTTGTAACCAATCAGCGTTAGAGAACGGGCTGTTTGAAAATATTTCAGGAAGTGTATCCGCTTGGACGCGGACGTAAACAAACGTAGCTTAGAAATCTAAACCCCGTTGTGACTATAGAGAGATTGTATAGTAGTACAATGCGTTTCTCTGTCGCCTAGATCTAGAACGATCTGATAACGGGTAACAGGTAAGACTGGTTTTATGGCATGCTTAGTGAAAAACTAGATCATATTTTAGTTAGCTAGCTAGCTCTCTAATGAGAAAGGTACAGCTTTTCTTAGCCTCTTCTAACAGAAGCGTAAAATGAGCTGTAATTACTGTGATTTACATCCATAATATCAATTTGAAGGGCTTTTCTGTTTTTGTGATCAATAGACTCTAACTTGGAGATACTGTTAACGTTATAACTTACAGGTGCAAACAGGATACAGCTAGGTAGCTAGACAGGTGCAGGTCGTCTGTTAAACATCTGCTGTAGCCTTCACTGCAGGTGCTGACTCTTTGTTATCATTTTAAATCAACAGGAACCGCAGGAGCTTTACTTGAGAAGATCTCAACTCAACAATGTCTACTTCAAATTTCAAGAATAAGTGTGTGACGCAAGTCAACTGTATATACTGTGACAGTCTGCTGTGCATGAGAGGGATGAAAGCAGTACTTTTGGCTGATACGGAAATAGAGCTGTTCTCAACCGACATACCACCAAATAGGTGAGGTATCCGTGATCAGACTTCACATTTATAAACATGGTCGTCATGTTCTTTTTGTTTGATCCTTTTAATAGTCTGCATTTCCCCCCATTTAGGACAGTTGATTTTGTGGCAAGCTGCTATTCCACTGAAAGCTGCAAATGCAAATTAAGAGACATTGCTTGTTTGAAATGGTAAAGAAGTCTTTATAAATACTATCTCTTAGTTTTTACTCGTATTGTTTAGGATAACAAGAGTATGGAATTATAAAGTTTATTGATAACAAATATGGTAATATACAGTACCATTCAAAAATAATTTCAGTACCCTCCTTTCACATTAAAAATATTACCAAACATAAACTTTTGAATGGTAGTGCATTATCCTTTTTTAATTTGCACTGCGGCATGTTTAGACTTGTAGGTTGGCATCAAACTTGTTTAGGTAATGTTCAGTCCATTGTTAACACTGAGCCATTTGCTGTTCTGTTTCATTTTGTCTCACAAAGCATTTGAATCAGGTGTTTTTGTTTGTCTCTCTGGTTCTTTCTGCACATTCAGTGGGAATGTTGTTGGATATCACGTGGTGGCCCCATGCAAGCCCTGCTTGCTGTCCTGCAACAATGGTCATTTCTGGATGTTCAACAGTGAGGCTGTGTCCACCATCAACAGACTGGATGCAACAGGTTTGGGAAGTCTGATGCAAAAACACTGTGTATGCCCTGCTTATGGTCCAACAGCATTGCATACCATTGTTTCAAAGATTATCTGCTCATAGCCATTAAAAAAACCCAATGTAAATATTTGTCAAATGAATCCTGAAATAAAAAAAAAAACGGTTCAAAGAATATCTTCTAATACAAAACCATAAAAAGCCTTTTTATTTTTATTTTTTTAGTCTGCCACACACAAATCTAGATTGACAAACTAATGCATTTTGGTAATTGAGCCTTCCTCAGAGTGGGCCAGCCTGTCACCCTTTGAGGACGTCTTAATTGCCAAAATGCATTAGAGTGCCAGTGTAGGCTTTAAACTTTTTTTTGTTTCTATTAGAAGATGTGCCGTGTACTATAATTTTATCATTGCTGTTTAAAACCCAGCCAAAAAGCACCTTATGTATTTCACAAGAAAAGATGCTGCCAAATGATCTTTTAACTGAAACTTCAGATATTGTTTGGCATAAATTGGGAGCCAGTTCTTGTGTATTAAAATGAAATTAAGCTTAACTATACATTTATACATTTACATTTATGCATTTAGCAGACGCTTTTATCCAAAGCGACTTACATTGCATTCAAGTTACAGTTTTACATTTTATCAGTTCTTGCTTTCCCTGGGAACCGAACCCATGATCTTGGCGTTGCTAGCGCCATGCTCTACCATTTGAGCTACAGGAAAGCCATACACTACTGTGAAAAAGTTTGGAGTCAGTGATAGTTTTTTTTTTCTTCAATAAGGATTCATGAAATTGTTAAAAAAATGACAGTAAACTAAATAATTGTTTAAAATAAATGCTGTTCTTTTGTAACAAAAAAAAAAAAGTGTTTCCACAAAAATATCAACGTTGATAATAAGAAATGTTTTGTTGAGCAGCAATTCAGCATATTAGGATGATTTCTGATGGATCATGTTATACTGAAGACTGGAGTAATGATGCTGAAAATTCAGCTTTGCCATCACAGGAATAAATTACATTTTAGTGTATATATAAAAAAATCTATTGTTTTAAATTGTAATAATATTTCACAGTTTTTGTGTTTTTCTATGTTTTTAATCAAATAAAAGCCTCCTTGTTGAGCAGAAAACTTATCTGAAAGATGTAAAATCTTACAGACATAACTTTTGAATGTTAGTGTAAAGATCGTATTTCAGACATAAATTAATAAATGTTTCAAAAATAAATAATACAAGTCTGTCTCTTTCATAGGGCAGAACCTGCTTCTGTGGGGAGATCTTCCAGAACTGGAGGACAGTGATGACGAGAGCCTGGACAGTCTCTCAGAAGAAGAGTACCTCAGATAGAAACACACACATCTAAAGGAAGTAGACCCCGACGGTAGCGAACTAGTTTACTTTCATTCACACAAGTCTCCGTTTAAAGCACATAGTCTTGTCTTTAGCTGACTGGGAATAGGCAAAAGGAAAAAAAAGGTCTTTACCATTCCAGTTTTATTTATATGCATTTTCTTTCTGCATCCTCTCAGATTAATTTCAGTATGTCAGAGTGCCACTACCAAAGAGATGTTTCTGTTTTCTTTGCTTTACGGTTGCAGTAGCACAAAACATGATGATTAGATTTAGATATTTAGAATGTTATCCTCATCTGTCTTTATACAACATTCACAAATGGATCAGACTGTTAAAGATTAACAGTAGTGTTACTTTGAGGTGTTAATACTGGTTATTTACTCCAGTACTAATGCAGTTTTTGGGAGGCAACCAAATGAGACAGATAGATAGATAGAAAGATAGATAGATAGAAACAATCTTGCAAAATAAAATGCTGGTTCCACAAGTCTAGGTGGTTTTATAGGAAGGAAATGACTGACAGTTACCATGTTTTAATGGTTTACCAGTATATTTGTCCAATTCAATTGAATGTCACATAAAGTCCCCTGAAGATGGAAATCAATTGGTACATTTATTCTAAACAAGGTTCATCCCTGCATAATATTGTCTTTCATCTGATTATTGTCTGTATTTAGATTTTGCTCTCTTCAAGGGTTTGACATTTGAAGTGGCATAAAATGACTTGGCAGCTTTGAGTAGAGTAGTTAGGTCTCAGCTCAGTGACATTTGGCATTTCAACAACTATAATTTAACATTATGGTACTTTGCATGGCACACTCTTTTCAATTAATGCTGTTTCATTACTCCAGTTATGTTTCACTGTTAGTCACCAGGGCAATCATGAAAAACGACAAAGAAATCTGCACTTAATTACTGTAAATTCTGCATGACACTGTGTGACAAACTGGACAAAGCCTTTTTAAGCTTTTTTTTTTTTATTATTATTATTTTTTTTAATGGAGGTAACAAAATGATTTGCATCCTCTTCCGTTTCTTTTTATTTCTAAAGACAAGATATAGTCGTTCAGTAGCTGTTTACCATTTCACTGTGTAATGATATGATTTTCACAGATCATTTTTAAATATTTCAGAAATATGAAGGCTATTATGCCACACTGTAAACGTCTTAGGGCAACATTTTACGTCATGCTGTATTGAAGGTTGCATTTTAAGTAAAAATAACAGCAACAAGAGTAAACAACCTCTATTGTGATAGCTTTCAGGTGTAGCATTTTTAGGGGTTGGCTCTTTTATGCCTTGAAGCGAACTTTAGTATGCATCTATGACCAAAATAAAATGGCGAAAAATATGTTTGCATTTTAACTTATTAACAGAGGATTTATTTGATTTATCTGTTTTGAATGTATTTATTAACAGACATGATACTGTATTTATACTGACGTGATTTCATTTGCGCCATGTGAGGATGAGAAAAAAAAACATTTGTATACTTTTGATCTGCACTGACAATATATTGTTGGTTTAAACTTTGGGTTATTTTGTATGCTGAATGTCTTGATATTAAATTTTTAATGTGGATATGCCTGTGTACATTTCCTTTATTCAACAAAGTTCAACACTGTAATTTATAACTGTTTTAAAGATTTAATTATTTTGTTTAACATTGCATGTCAGATCAAAACCTACACTACTGTTAATAAGTTGGCAATTTTTTTTTTCTTTGAACAAAAATACAATAAAAACAGTAATATTGTGAAATCTGATTACAATAAGATAATTCTATATTATAATATATTAAATTGTCATTTATTCCTGTCATGGCAAAGCTGAATTTTCAGCATCATTACTCTAGTCTACAACGTCACATGATCCTTCAGAAATCATTCTAATATGATTTGCTGCTCAAGAAACAACCTATTATTATCAAAGTTGAAAACAGTTGTCCTGTTTAATATTTATGTGGAAAATGTAATACTAATTAAACAAAAAAAATATACTTTTATTTCGACCACTATATTTATTTCGAAGTATAATAGAGAAAATTGTCACAAACAGACGAGAGAGCAATTGTCAGAAAAGTGACAAAAAGTCTAGCTACAAAGCTGACACAGATGCAGAAATGGCATGAACTTTGAAGCAATCTCTGGTATTTCTCCGATTCAACTCTGAGATTAAAAAAAAGCCTACAGTAAGTGAGACCCACAATTCACTAGAAACCAGCGAAAGCATACACACATCCAGGAAACACCTTCATCATGATCTGGGGTTTCGTTTTTATAGCAGAACCTGAAAGTTTTTTGGGGGTTTTTTGGGCATCAAGTTTAACAGATAGAACCAAAACAGTCAAATGACTGTGTGCATATAGTACAACGATTCATTTTCCAGCAGAACTATGACACAAAGCAGCAACTATGAAAGAATTCATTGGAATAAACAAGGCTGGAATGACCCAGATTTAAATTTAAATAAAAACCTGTATGACCTGAACATTGTACCTCACAGATATTCTCCATTAAATGTAGGCTAATTTATTGATGTCTGGAAGTTTAAATTAATAAATAAATAAAAAATTCAAGGTGGTATATTTTCTTAAAGTTTGCGGAAAAGATTTGGAGAAATTCCACATTATATCACCGACGGCACCCATTCACATTCAAGTAATGTAATGCTAAATTTCGGAATTTGTTCCGATGAAAAAGCAAACGCATCTACATCTTGGATGGCCTGAGCGTGAGTATATTTTCAGCAAATTTTAATTTTTGGGTAAACTATTCCTTTAATAAGTTTAACCATCATATTGATAAATAATGCATTTGAAATGTCAAAATATTTGATCTGTCTTCCATCATATCAGGCCAAAATCCATGCCCATAATCTCAAATGAGCAAATATTATTGCCCATAAAAGGAAGATATGGGAATGTTTTAATAATTCTTGGAATCAAACATTTTGCTATTTTAGCAACCCAAAACCACATCCACAAATAAGTTATTTTCCACTTGGGAATAAGCTCATTTTTCTCTGGAAAATGCTGACTTACTTTGGCTGTGATAAATTGTAATAACAGTTCAGACACAGCTTGAGCAACACCTTTCAGTATTTCAGGCCTATCTATCAAAACAGCCTTTGCCTTTATAAACACACCTCCACACCTTAATAAATAAATCATTTGCCAGAACTCTGACAAACACAACTGATAACATATAATGATGCCATTCAAAATGTTTAGTCCTGCCACTTTAAGCAACATGCTAATGGTTAAAATCACATGTTGTCAAAGATGAGACTGGCTTGTGTGCTGAATCTAAATGGACATTTTAGTGGAGCCAAAACACTATGAAAATTAAAACTGCACTCTTTAACAAAAAAGGTTCCAAAAAGGGGATTTCCACAGCGATGTCATAGATAGAGGAACCGTTTTGATTCCCCAATGAACCTTGCCAATAAAAACTTTTATAAGAGTGTAAGGTGTGGTTCTACTACAAAATTTGTCCTGTTTTAGGTCGCTGACTGGTAACAAAGGCTTGTTTATTTTACATTTTGGTATATATGTTTAAAAGTGTTTGGATTTATGCTTTTGTATGATCTGCTCATGCCCCTTGATTATGCCCTATGGAGACATTTTACCTACAAATCAAATGTTTTTGTATGATTCAGATTATACAGATTCATATGAAATTGCACATTGCGCAATACTTACACCTATTCATGAGACTGGGTTGGGTAAGAACATGTCAAAACAAAAATAAGCGATAAACAATTTTCTGTTCTAAGAACATTTTCCTACAACATTTCCAAAGAAATATGAAAATGTGTGGTGGACAAAGAACATTATATTATTGTTACTTCAAGAATGTTTTATTTGTAATTTTGAGATGACCTTTACTGAATGTTAGCCAAAATTCTGTTTACTTTTGATTCTGATTAATTTAAGGGGACAGTAGTAGTTTAACAGATAAATATGATTAAATTATTTCAGTTTCAGAAACCATTATGTACTCCAATACACATCTGCATCTAAAGTTGTTAATCCACTAAACACTCAGTTAAGTCTGAACAAAAACTTTTTTTTTTTTGCAAATGATTCATCCCTATTAAAGATGAGATCTACAACTGCCCAATCACAATGAGGACTGCCAAAGCAGACAGCTCAGGGCATGCCTGATCGAACTTACAAAGAAAAGTAAACACTGGTCTTTATCACATGCATATTTGTTTAAACATGCAAATAGAGATTGAGCAATCATGGCTAATTTAGCATGCGGTGTCGCCTCAACATGTAGGCTACAATCAGAATACCTACTAAATCATTTTATACTAGGTGTGTGAAAGTATGGGGGTTGGTTTGGGCGTCACTGACAGGGTCTTCTATTGTCACTCACTGACAAGGCCTGTCAGTCTTCTAGAATGTCTCGAGTCACCTTAAGAATAGGGGACCTGAAAAGGTCTGTCAATGGTTGTGAGAAATGGCTGATTTTGTGGAGTGTTGTCCACAGGGATATCAGGAATGTCTGTGAAAGGTCATAACTGATTAAATATGTCTTGTATAGAGCAGAGAACAGTGCGTAGTAGAGTTCACTGACAGATAAAGGTGTGAATATTAAAGTGTTAAATGGGTCACTCAAAAGCAGTGCTGAGAAGGTTACTTTGGAAATATAATAGGTTACAGATTACAAGTTACCCTATTTAAAATGTAATAAGTAGTGTAACTATTTTAATTACTTTATTAAAGTAATGTAACTGATGACATTTGATTAGGCTACTTTTTTATTACTTTTCAAAATTTCTAATCAATGTTTTCAACTGTTAATCATTTTGAAACATTTGAACCAGGCAGGGTTAACCTTACAGTAGTGCTTAACACTGATTGCTGTCAAATTTTCAAAATCCTTCTTCACTTGAATTAAGATTATAATGATTTAATTTTAAAGCACAGCAAATACAAAATCAGACTTTAGCACCTCTTTTTACTTTGAGACCGTTCTGATATTAAATACAGGTTTAAAATATAAATAACAAGATATAGTTTAATAGCTAATGTTTTTTAAATTAAATATTTGCATAGCTATGACAGAAAACACTGGCATTTAACAATGCCTTGGAAAAAAACAGTTAATATAAAAAATAAAGCATATGCACAAACCCAAATAGGAAATAAAACAGTTATAGAATAAGCATGTGTCCTATTCAGTGTCATAAGCTCCAAAAACATCGGTGTCTCGTATTTTAAAGCAGTCAATGCAATTTATGAAAGAAATCAATCACATCTGTAGCCTATGTGTGCAACATTCAGATGTAACCACCTTTGTAATCGTTAATATTTTCATAAGTAACTCATTTAATTACACTTTTTTTCTTCTCAGTATAACTAACAGATTACAGTTACATTTATTTAGTAATTAAGTTACGTAGGCCTAATTCTGTTTCATGTTACTAGTTAGGCTACTCCTCAACATTGCTCAAGAGGCATTTAAGTACTCAAATGCAATTTTTAAAAAGCAGAATTTAATTTAGTTAAACCCTGTTATTGTCACGGGACGTGGTTGTAGTCAAGATAATTTCTAAAACAAAAGCCAGAACGAAGTAGCATCAACACATGTATTCCTTTTAATAAACATCAAACCGAGACAAAGAACAAACAGAAACCGAAGGCTTATAAAGGACAGGAAACAGAGGAGCAAACGAGATGATTAATAGAACACAGGTGATAAGACTGCATGATAATAAACTAATGAACTAATGAGAACAGGAAAACCAAATAAGGAAAAACAGGAACTCAACAGGAGCATGTGACAGTTATGGTGTGACTACTGCCTTATTAAAAATAATGTTTTCATTATTAAAAATAATACATGTGTTTACACCTATAAGGAATTTGCACCTATGGCCATCAAACTCAATAGTTCAGCATGTTAAGTACAATTGGAAAATAAAATATAGCCTAAAATGTATTCTGAAATACAACAACACCGGGACATTCGTTGACCATTGTTTCAAGAAAGTTTCAAAAAGGTGTTAGTGCGTACTTACTACTCAACTGTACTTTACGTCAGGATGGATTTTAGAGCGCCATTTTGGGCGAAGACCAAACGCAACGTCCAAACTCGGGTTATCACGGTGCGCATTTGCTTCTTTAGGTGAGCTGGACAATTTGGAAAAAGTAACACAGTAACTTAATGTGAACTTATATTGGGCGTAAACATTGGGTGTATGTAAACACTGTAAATGTAAACACGGGTTTTGTCTGGTGAGTAATTTTAGCAGTGCCTATACATGGTAAATGGCTCCATCTGCTGGTTATTCATAACATGCAGTTTTGTCTTCACCAATGCTTTGTCCAACCTGAAGCATAGATGTATAATTTTGTGCATTAAAACTAGAGTTTATTATTGTCAATATTATAAACGGTATTTTGATATAACTGATTCTCCAGTGGAACACAAAATGTGATATTAGGCAAATATTATGGGAAGAAAGCCTCAGTGACCATTAACTTGCATATTTTTGTTGACGTTGAATGTGAATGACAACTGAGGTTTTCCTTCTGCCTGACTTCTCTTTTAATGTTCCAAAAAGAAAAACCTACAGGTTTGGATGAGTAAACTTGACAGATTTTTTTTTTGGGGTGAGCAACTGTATTTCATTTGGGGGTTAATTGTTGCAGTTGGGCACTGGCCACAAGATGGCGCAATAATACAAGGATTCAGAAGAAAAAAGCGTTGTTTTGATCTGCAGCTCGTTCCAGAGTTACTTTGTTGTAGGCTTTGTAGACTGTATGATAATATGAGATTATTTTGTTATGTATTTTAGCAGTTTAAATGCCCCTACATATTTTCCACTCTTTCTTAGACTTCAAATATTGTACAGGTGATCAGCAAAATGACAATCTGGTATTTGTAAAATTAATTTGGACCGTTGATAGTACTGAATATATTTTAGCCTACGCGAAATTCAGTGCGCTTCTTGAAATACACAACGCAATTACAATAAGTAAAGGCTGGAGTATCTTTGCAAGAGCTGTTTGATTTTACTGTGTTTTTGAAGGCTGTAATTAATTTTCTGAAGTGACATGACGTCTGTTCAGATGAATAGCTGTCCATCTTTTGCTTACAAATCCCCATTTAAATCAATGAAATGCCACTCAGTCGTTGTGTATATGAGAACACTAATTTGAAGTTAAATCCGTATTTAATTGTTTTACATACATTTCGCTTTTAATAAGACTTTCGTGTTCGTGCTAAAATGAATTTACTTTGTAGGCTATAACCCTGAGCATTACAGTGAATCCAAATAGTTTTTAGTAATTTTGTGCAGGAATAATTTTTTTTAAAGTCTAAAATCTAAAGTAATCTAGCAATGATAAATGCCTTAAGCCACATTTTGTTTTAGATTGTATTTTTGTAATAAATATATGACAGATAGAACAATATGCACTTCTAGTTTTGTAAGCTGCACAAATTATATATACTAATATTATTGTTTTATATATTTAGAAAATTTATTAATTGCTATTTTCCAACAGAAAATGCATTTGTTTCCCTTAAAAAAATATTGCTTTTATTTTCAGTTCTATAGTTTATACCATTTACCTCGAGGACTGTGGTCTTTATACCAAGTCAATGTCTGTATTAACCATGATAAAAAAAAGCATATCAATGTTATAATTCTTTATATTGATCAGCTTGATTATACAGATTTTCTTGTGAACCTCAATCATTATGTATTCAGTAAATTAAATTATTCTTCCTCATCAAGTGCCATGGGAATATTTAAAGAACCTGATCCAAATTCTGATCTTATTGATCCAAAATGATCAACACAATGTTTGAACAGCAGCAGTGGATGCAGTAGATGGAACATAAATGTCACAGAAACATAAATGTCACTGTATTTCTGATGGTCTTCTGTTTTAACATTTTATTCTGCTCCCTAAGAATAATGTAGTGCTAATCTCAGCAGATGCTCTCCTTTATCTAAACAAACCTTTAATACTGCAGCACCGTTTTGTAATTAAAGGGCTAATAGGAGGTAGGGGGTTTGGTTTCTTGTGAAGGGGGTTGAGTTTGTCGGTCATGTCTGTGCATTTGAATACATGTATCATGAATATGCATCTCTTAACCTAGAGCATTAGAGCTGTGATTGGTCAGTGGATCCTTCTGATTAATGCAAGTTTTGTCTAATATATGTATGACTTCAACTGCTGAGCTCTTCCCGAATACCACAGATTATTTTTATAGCCTATACAATAGTATAGCGTTTTAGATATTCAAAGTTAAATGATTAAATGTGATTAAAACTACAGCTATTTATTAGTTATACTACTTTTGTTTGTTCAATCTTTTTTTATTATTATTGTTTGTTTTCAAAGGTAGGACTTTTAATTAATTTACTTTTCAGCCTGAGTAAAATGAACAGGACAAGATCTTACTCATAGCACAATTAAGTCTAATTTGAACGCAGCAGTATATAGTTAACCTTCAGAAAATTTCCACAGGGCTTTCATTAGTTGAAAAGTATTAAATCCATTTTCATAAAATTATTACTCTCTTCATAAGAGGGTAAAATAATCCTCGCTAATCACAATGTAATAAAACTTGTCATATTTTGTTGTACATTTGGTATTTCCATTTCTGATTCCCAATAGTCTGAGTCGGGCCAAATGTACTGAAATGTGCAGCGTTCACATCTGTTTTCAAGCCTTCAGAGTTAAAGGGCAACCCCCCCCCCCCCCCAAAAAAAACCCCACAATATATATATATATATATATATATTATTATTATATATTTTTTTTCAGTGAATGTCTACTCTGCATTCTCCAGTTTTAATTGAATATGTGGCCAATGTACTAAAACCTTAATTTAAAAGCAAATTAATGTATATTTCACAAGGACAGCGGAGGTGGCAAAGTGATTTTTTTTTAGCTAATTTGCCAAGGTACTTAATATTGAGACCTTCAGTTTTAGATTACCTCAAATAGTATAAAATGAGATATGCGTAATTTGTCTTTTTCAGGAAATTACACATTAAGCTTTGAAATGCTTTGATTGTAATGGTACGTTTTCATTGCAATATGTCCACATTGATGCCGTCGATTCAATATATTTTAATTGTAGCAAAGGTTGTTGTTTTAGAGTGGGATTGCGATTTGAAAAAATGTCAAGATTTTCCGTCCCTGACAAATGCACTCTCGACAGTGATTGGCCATTTATATGTTCCTCCTGTCTGTTGAATTGTTTTGAAGTTTGTGTGTTCCCCTTTAAGAAGGGGGCTCTTTGCAGCTGAAGAATTTGCTCTCCTGTCGCTGTGAATGGGGCCCGGGCAGGAGCTTAGCGAGGGGCCCAATGTTTTGTTCTGTTACACTTCAATAGGGCGTCAAGCAGGGTTTGGGCCTGACAGCCTGTGGATTAAAGGCTCTTACCAGAATCTGTTCGCCCCACCCCCTGACCCGCGCACTCCAACAATAGCCTGAAAGAAACACATTCTTAACTCTTCAAGTACTAAGTTGTAATTTGCAGGTGGCTATAGCCTACCAAGTCCCTCTAGTCCGAGGGACCATAAGGGTTATGGAGAGAAAAAGGAGGGGGAAGAGGGTGTTAGTCATAGCCCACCTCCTTTTTGTTGCCCCACTTTAGCTTTCGTATACGTTTAAAAATATAAACGAATTTCTTGTCGATCTGAAAATTAAACTAATGATCTTGCAGAACATCTTGAAGTGCGCGCATCATTGGACGCTAGACTTGAATTCAGAAAGGTACATTGTGTTCTTCTAATCCCTGCTATCTTTCCAAATTGCAAAAGATACACTGGATGTCAACAGTTTGGGGTTAGCGAAGCAGCCGTTGTTAACAATAGCCAGATGCCTGTTCCGAGCAAACAGCGATGCTCCCAGGGGCTGTAGCGATGACAAACATTTGTTGTTGCCTTCTGTTTTGACAGCACTTCCGAACCCTGGAGCCAGGAAGAAACAGACTTTTGTTTGCAAAATATTTGACACTAGAGATCTAGATGGTAATAAAACCAAGCAAAAAAAAAAAAAAAAACTTCTGATAGTTACTATTCTTATTCAATAAGATTTTTTTAGGTTCAAATGTGTTTAATCTAGATTGACCACTAGGTGGAGCTATTTGAAAGTTCCTCAGCAGGAACAGAGGTGCACAGGTGATGTGTTTGTGAAGTTTGTGTAAGACTATTATTTAGATTTTCTGGGGTCTTCTAAGTGAACGTTTTTATCTAAATGTTTACATGTTGGTTCATGCAGCGGGGAAGTTGGAAGATAAAAGCAGTCCACAATCATTCATCATATCAGCTAAAGTCGTAATAAACACAACTAAAAATGACCTAAACAATAGCTCTTTTTGGTCACGTCAATCAGAGTATTTTTCCATTGTGCTGAAATAATGTTCCTCAGAGTATTGCTGTCCAGAAGCTCTCTTGTGGTCCAGCGGAGAGGAGTCAACTGGGTCAAGCCTCGCTCATCCTTATAGTCCCGGCCGGGTGTGTAACACCAGACTACATCTGGCCAATGATTCAGAGTGTCAGAGTTCACATTGCGTACTCGCGCACACACACACTGTGGGCCGATTCACGACCCTGCCACTCATTCTTTGTGGTCAGATGATCGGTTTGATCATCCTTATTTAAAAAGTTTTACACTGAATGCTCTGTTCATTCATTTCCATATGCTCTATAGCCTCCGTTTCGAATGGTTCGGGTCCAGGCCTGAAGGGACCTAAGCAAAATGTTTTTATTTATGGGGAAAATGGCATTGCTGACATTGTGTATTGGCTCTAATTGCGTGCGTGGTCAATGGTGTTTTTGAAAACTTCTCCTTAAAGTGGCAGCCTTTCAAGAGCAGCCGCCTTTCCTCCTCCGTTTTCCTGTCACCAGTAACAGAACACAGATGTGACATGGGGTAGCAATTCCACCTCTATTTGTTTTAGGGCTGATCGAGTTATTTAAAATGTTTGCAGTCTTGAAAAGGGCTAGGGAGGGAGAGATGGGCTGTGTACACGTACATGCATGTGAGAAAGAAAAGGGAGAAAGAGTGAAGGTAAAGTGTGTTTATGGACCCCTGGCCGGACCAGGTACAGCTAGTGACAGATATGTAAACAGCTCGAGCGCGCTAGACGCATACTGTGAAGATAAAGTAAAGCAGTCAGATTTTAAATGTCTTCTGTTTACTTTGGGATGTTTCCTAAAACTGTTGAACTGCTAGTTAATTTTCTCGTATACATGTCATAAATCCTTTACACCTGCACATTCTAATACAATGTTGAGCTTGTTATGGGACGGTCAGTTTATTTTTTTTATTAATGCTGGTTTTGTCATAATTTTTTCCTGTTTAATAATAATAATAATAATAACAGTAAAATACTATTTTTATAGTAATTAATAATATGTATTATTATTAAATAAATAATAAAATATTGTTATCGTTATGATTAGTGTTATTATTATTATTAATAGAAAAAAAGTACTACTGTCATAATAGTTCATATAATAATAGTAATGTTACTAATAATAATTTCTTATGCTATGTTGTTGGAGAATAATAATACATTTTTAAAAGTGTAGTTATTATTGTAAGAAATAATACATTTAATAATATTTGTATAATATTTATAAATGCACAAATTAGAGTTTAATGTAGGGTTTATATACCAATGCAACACTTGAGACTTTCCTTCTCATAAAAACTTTTTGAAATCACTTTTGACTTGCTGATAACTTTTTTTTTTTTTGCGGGGTATTTTGGACCATATATGTGAAGCTCAGTACACATCAAGGTGCTCTCGAAGGCACTTTACAAACAGCCGACTGTAACCTTCAAAGAATGAAAGAAAGAATCCAGGCTGCAGTGAAATTTAATCCAGCCACAGCTATAGCTACATGTTTCCCTGCCCCCCTGCTGAACTCTGAACGCTGACCTCTGACTTTGTCTGGGTCGTCTAACCTTGCTTGAGTTATAGACAGAAAACATCTTGCCTCATTCTGGTCCTCTTATGACTATCTTTCTCTCTCTTATCTGTCCAGTGTGTCTCCATTGGGCCGGCAGAAGGAGAAGGGGGGGGGGGGGGGGATCAACGGATTGGGGACCTTACTTGCTCACAGCAGAAATGTCAGCGAGACATTAAACAGTGAAAAGCCGGGTGTGCTTTCATAGTACAACCTGTCTGTTTTCCCTCCTATTCTTTTTCCAGCCCCGCATATCATCAGTCTTCCACTGAGCCTTTCACTCTGTGATCAGTAGGTCCTGGTCATTTTCCAGGCGGTTTGTTGAAGTTATAACTAGAATGGATGCTATGAACCAGTAACATAGTCAGTATTTATTTTATTTTATTTTATTTTATTTTATTTTATGCATAAGTATAAGGTCGAAATAATGATCAAATAATACTGTTTAAAGATAAAATAGCACTAGCATAATTCAGATCTATTTTAATTTAATTTAATTTAATATTATATTATTTTATTTTACATAAATATAAAGTAAATCAAAAAAGTCCTTCTAAATATTAACATCACAAAATGGAACCGCAAAAAGCATTTGAACAGGTTTCCCAAATACTTTTCCCATTCCCACTGGACAGAAAAACAGGTAGCCAGGTGTCAGTTTTTGCTACGAATGAACCTACAAATTCCTTACTTATAACGGTTTCTGCTTATTAAGATGGGTAATGATTATTTTAACATTGGACAAATGACACACTTCACCTTTAAGTTTTAGTTTTTTGGCTTAAAGGTGTGATTGAAATTTAAAGCTGACGTACTTGGCTTTTTGTCAAAAAATAACCACGCTCTGTCTTTGCCAGCTATGATTCGCAGTTAGCGTGGCATTTCTGCTTGTGTTTATAGTGATTACAACTGGTTGCGTTTGATTAGGGGCTGCTATAATTGGCTGACATTAGATTTGTGGCCGCATGCTGCTGCTCAGCAGGTGGTCCTAGCATGGACTGTCATTGTTAGGATAGAGGCAGCCATTATGTACGGAAGTGGTGATCAGGAAGTCCTTTTGCCCAAAGCAACGGCTCTGCGGCGCTCTCCTCTAGAGACCAAAAACAACAAACTTGCCAGACAAACACATAGGCCGAGCTTAGGCATGTACCTGCAGTCCTCCCCCTCTCTTTCCATCCTAACTATAACCTCGCCTTAATTGAACGTGATTCGTGATCCTCCCTTCTTCTCCCCCCGACGAAGTTCTTTTGTATGCATCCTTTAGTTCCAGGGCCAAAAGGCCCTTTAGTGCCCTTCAGGCATTTCTTATTAGTGTTGTAACATTATACCTTCTTTCTCCCACCCTCCTTCTCTCTGCAGACTCAAAACAGCTTTGAAACTCATCCTGGACTGGTTCTTTAACATCACCTGAGGGCGGGAGACAGCAGGTTATGTGTCCAGGTCTTTCTCGCACACCTTCCTCGACCCCATCACTCCCACTCGAGAAGGTAAAGGCGCTTTGTCACGGAAGTGTACACAAGCAGTCCTTGTTTATTTTATTGAATGTTTATTTCATTTTTTAACGTGCCACTCAAGGCTCTGAGAAGACGTGTGTGTACCTTTCCTCCACCCGTGTAAACACAGCATATTTCGCCACTCGTTTCCCGCTGTAAAAGGTTTATATCTGTAATCTGTTAAGTCAGATATTTTAAACAACATCTCGCTGTGTTTATAAATACTGCCGGGCCGCTGTAATGAATTTATGGTAATGTGTTTTTTTTTTGTCTTCACTATCACTTCAAACCTTTTGCGGACGGGCCAAGTGAAAATCCTGTAAGATTATTTATGTTTGAAATGAAAACAAAACAAAACGACTGAAATAGAAAATGTTGGTGTGACAGACAAAAACAACATGAGCGCAAACACTTCTGTGTGTAGGATGAAGACAAACAAGTGGTGGAAGTGTGTAAATCTGAATTTATACTGATGAGGTGAATGATGAAGGATGAACACACTGTTATAGATTATTATGACCACCGGCACAGTCGGTTTTCATGGTGAATTATACACTGCCGATGATTTAGAGATTTTTTTTTTTTGGGCGCTCATGAAAAGTGTGTATTTATTCTGTTGGATTTTCATTTGTCAGTGTGTGTAACTGAAATAACACTTTAGGTTGCATTAACAGACATCATGTGCAAATTATTCCTCAAGTATCATTAAATGTTTGATAGAGTCTGGGGTGTTTTCACAGATTATTTTTCAAGTAAAAAGAATAAATGCTATTGAGATTCATTTGGAGGTATCTTTGTCAGATTTGTCTGTTTCTATAGTTTTAATCACTTATCGTTTCTCTGTCTAAATTGTTACGAATCATAGAGACAAGAAATTGTGGTAGAAGAATGGGATCAGGCTGGAGTGAAGTTGCTATATGTCTGATTGCTTCTCTACTGATGAAACACACTTATCCTGCATTTATTGACCATGTTGTGATGAATGAGTACGAATGACAGCCATTGCTTTAGGAGGTGACATATTATAGGCTGCCCAAGGTTAAAGTGCAAAACAACAGAAATAATTCTTTCTGAACTCTTTATACATCGCGCTCCATGTTTAACCATGTTTCGTATGAAGTTCAATAGAAATCAATATGATTGGGAATTTTGCACATTGACCTACAGAAAGCTGTTTGGTTTGAAAGAGATTCCAACATCAGTACTCTATTGACAATAGGGAATGGACCATTTTTAACGGCAAAATTTTGCAAGAATGTTGTTAATGTGAATGCACCTTTAAAATTCCAATTCATCTAAAACTCAAATCGGATCCAACTGTCCTGCATTGGAAGACAGGGTTTCCACGGGTCCTTAAAAAGTCTTAAATTTAGTTGTATCAAATTTAAGGCCATAAAGGCCATAAAAAGTCATAAATTGTAGAAGAAAGTCTTAATTATGATTTCAAGTAGTCTTAAATTTGGGGACGGAAAGACCAGAATTGCGATATACCTTAATGTCACGATTAAACTTCAATAGGCTATGATTTCATTAAATAAACATGAGCGCTGCACAGTCCGGTGCTGGCTGCTTTGTGTACTGCCGTTACCGGGGAAACAGTTATATTTCTGCCGTTCTGAAAGTGCCACCTGCTGGCAGAGAATGAATGTGCATTTTCAATAAGCCTGTTGTTTTTGTTCAGACCAATTAAAAAAATCAACCCATATTTTTACCCTGCAAACACGCAGGGATGTAACGTATGAAAATTTCTTATCACGATTATAGTGACCAAAATTATCACGGTTATCAGTATTATCACGGTATTGTTCAAATGTGCTGGAGATGTTTAAAAAGTACAGACACATAAATCACTTCACCAAGATTTATATTTATAAATCAACAAACAACAAATAAAATGACTTTTTGTTTGCATAAACACTAAAACAATAACATGACCAATGATGTTCGGATTTTAAATGACAACATGACTGACAAAGGTTTAATAGCATGTTCAAATATCTAATGTAAATGTTCAAATAAAGCTTTGAAAAAGTTTCATAAAAAGGTAAACCTCACATTTCAGCCTTTAAATAAAGAAAAGAGTTAAGTCAAAATAATTGATTAATAAATGATTATATGTATTTTATCTGCTCCATAAATATTTCTAGATAACTTATCTGAATTGTTTAAATGTGTAGAATCCACTAGTTTTTCATCAACCGGTCAAAATTTACAGCAGGGCATGCAAAGTCGGTCTGATTTTGGCCAGACAGAAACTGCACACAGGCTGAATGTAAATATAAGTCTCTGTAAATCCACTCTCTGACAGCAGGTGGCGCTTTATATAGAAAAGCTGAATTACAGCTGTTTCCCGTCAACCCCGTGGACAGAGCAGTATTGTGATTAAGAACACTTCCTTTAGGTATTACATGGAGCGAAGATGGAAACAAAATGCTATCGAATCGTTTCTGAAGACAGTCAGAACCTTCAGAGGTACATTCATATAATTAATTCATTCATATAATCATTTTTATAATTCCCTCAGCACTCTTTTAAAACCTTCTAGCTTTCTGCCATGTTTTCACTCAAAACGAAACTACTCTGCTGCTGTGCGCACGTGAGACTGTTACTGAAAACTGTGCTTTATGCTGGACAGTATTTATTTATCGTGAGTTGTTCAAATCTCGGTAATCTAATACGGTTTTAATGATAATTAAAATATGAAACTGTAATACTAACTGTGGGGAATTTTATCATGATTTATCGTCAAACCGGTAATCGTTACATCCCTAAGAGCTATAAATGTGAACTGGTGGATCGATAAGAAGACAATGCATTATAAAAATCAAATTTATGTTATTTAATTAATATAATAATTTATTGATAATAATTATTTAATTTAGTATAACAATTAATACTTCTAATTAATCTGTTTCCTTAAAAATTGTTTAAAGGCTGACATGGATCATTTTATAAAACTTTTTGTTTTTGTGAAAACTTGTATCTGAACTGTAAATCATGCTTTTTACAGTCATTTTACGGTTTATGTTACTATAGATGTTGCCCTACCCTGTTTATATGGTATTCATTTTATTTGTGCAGGTCTTAAAGTCTTAAATTTGAGCTCAGAAATCCTGCAGAAACCCTGGAAGAGGACAGTCTGAAATTAAAGTTTGGGTACATCCTGTCTAATACTATACCTACCTGTGGGGTGTAAGAATAAAAAAGACATTTAATGGAGTAAATTTACTTATAAATGTTTTTTTTTTATTATTTTTTTATGTCAATTTTATTGACATAAATAATAGCTTGGTCATCTCTTTTTTTTTTTTAGATCATAAGAAGCTGCCTTAGGTTTTAGACACTGCAATTGTGACAGACACACACACACACACACACACACACAAAGAGCGTGTTAAACGCATCTAAACATTGATAAACTCTTGGTTAGTCTTGGGCGTTGTGCTGTCATACCTCTATATCAGTATGGCATTTTCTTGACAAGCTAATATCTATATAGAACATTTCTTAATTCACATAATTTTCTGATATTGTCCTTGCATTATAAACCATTCATTTGTCAATGTGATCAAACAATCGTGAACCTTGCGAAGCTCCTGCTTGATGTCACATTCTATCCAGAACAATCACAAGTTCCATCAGAGTGACACAAAGAACGGTGGACGTGCGGCTAAGGAGGGAGTCGTTCTTCATATTCCCTCAGATGTGAGGGGCCGTATATTAAGGCAGTCAAATTGTAGTGTGTGGATGATTGGTGGCAAGAACCTGGACAGGGAAGATTGCTTGTGAGAGTAGCCTCGCATTAAGCCTGTCAATGTACGAACAGTTCACAGGAGAGAGCTATAATTAAGCCTCCCTCATCCAGGAGAGGCTCTCCATTATATTCAAATTAAGCATGAGTGATTTTGATCAATGTATTCTGAAGGTATATGTGTGTTGATAGCCTTGGAGAGGCATGGGATTTCATCTCACTGTGTCAGACAAACAGTAGAAAGAGAGAGAGGGTGACAGCACCAGACATTTTTTTAAAAGATTCAAGACACAGTTCGTTTTGTTTGGATTATGACCGTATTGTCTCGTAAAGTTGTGGAAAATGTCAGATCGCCTGTCGTCATATCCGTCTGTGAGTGTGTGTTCCTGTGCCTCAAGCCGACTGATTTGTTGCCGTCACCGAGAGTGATAAAGTGATTCCTCTTCCTGAGCGCTCACGACCACATCTTCGGAGAACAGTTTGTTCATTTCAATAGCTCGGGGATGTAAAGTACAGGCGAAGTGGTGAGGTTCCTCCCATAAATCACAGCTGAAATATGACTTCTCCAGCCTTTTCCTCATGACTCGAGTGTGGAGGCATGCTTGAATCTGACATTAAATGCCCCTCTCATCTAAATGAGCACAAGACTGATGGCGGAAAAGTTACACTTCCAGAGTAACAGATAGTGACCAGAAGTGTCCGAGCTTTAAACAAGCTGTATGAATTGTGTTCAAGTCCTTACTGGTTTATCTGTCCAGGAGAGCTATAAAGAACAAGACACAGACTCTGAGGCAATAAATTTGACTATTATTTGTTGGCTAGAGCAAGTATAACATATCTTTGTTTAATATGTGAGTGCATGGGAGTCACTTTTATATAAAAGTGCTGGAGGGAGAGAACAGACGTGCAGGTTGTGATGTCACAAAGTGGCTTATCTTATGAATTAATTGGGATATGCACAGTTAGTTTAAAATGATCTCGCAGTGTTTTGATAGAAAATCAATAGTCAATAAATAAATAGATTGTGTAGTAAGGTATTTCCTCAAGTCACAAATATAATTTAAGCAATAATATGATTAGAAATGGCCGCATTGTACATTAACATCCCACTTTATTCTCATTAATTTGTGATTTGGGAAAGAGTCATTTTTAATCTTGTGATATATTTCATTTGTAACCTTAATCTGCTGTCGGTTTTGGGATTTTTAGATCAGTGGATAAATGCATGGATCAGTAATTAAGTATTAAATATTTATATTAGCCTAAATATAGAAGGAAGTCTCTTATGCTCACCAAGGCTGAAATTGTTTGATCAAAAATATAGTACAAACAGTAGCTAATATTGTTAAATATTGTAAACAATCTAAAATAACTTTTTTATTTTCATATATTTTAAAATGTCTTTTATTCCTGTGATGCCAAATATGAATTTTCAGCAGCTATTACATAATCACATGATCCTTCAAAAATAATTCTGATATGCTAATTTGGTGATTTAAGAAACATTTATTAATATTCTTTATTAATTGCATAATAAATATATAAATAAAAAAATCAAACTGAACCCAAACTTTTGAATTTTATGGCTTGTTGGTCCAGTGGGAATGTTTTTGTGTTGAGTTTGAGAGGTTCCAGGATATAATTAAACATAATTTAAGTTGTTTTAATAAACACATCTCATAATATGTTATTTAATAAACTTGGAGTGGGGTTACATTTGTTTGCATTTTGTTTTGTTTTTTTCAACAGAACAGATAGCTGCGCAAAGGTGATGTGAAGACATCTCAAAAACCTTTAAAAACACATCTTGTTTCCTTGTGATCTGCAACTTTTTCTTTTTTTCCTTTTCCCGTCCAGCACAAGTATGTGTTTTATGATCAGGATCAGGTCAACCTGAAACCACCCTAAATATTCAGAGCTTCCTTAAGACAGACTAAATGACTAGTTGTTCAGGAAACTAGCTATTTATTTTTGAATATATGTAGTTTTACACATCCCTAACATATCCTCAATATGTGCATATGTAAGTGAACCACTGAGAGACTGGTGAAGAAAAAAATGAATGGTAGAGCCAGAAAGCGAGAGATTGCTATCTATCTACATTGAAAAAAGAATCCACCGTCTTAGGTTTCTGTAGGAACACAGTGCTTTTGTGTTGCATGGCTGGCTCTCGCCAACACTAGTGTCTTACAGGCTGGCAAATTAAACGCACTGGCTCCCTCCAACCTCGCTTTCCTCTCACACTAATCTTGCCATATTACCTTCCAGGATCGCCGTGCTGTTTTAATATCTGTCACTACCTTCCTGGATTTTACGACTGTGCTTCCTCCCCTTTCATTTGTCCTCTTTTTGTTTGACTAGCCTGTCTCACCCTTTTGTATAATTCTGTCTTTGTTTGATGGGAGAAATGAGAGTGATTTCAGGTCTCTGCTCTATCTCCGGCTGTTTTTCTCGTCTGTGCCCAAGCTGTCGCTTGGAGAATGCACCCGCTCTTTCGCCGACAAGTTGGTGTAAACACTCTGATTGCAGCGCTAACTGGTCTCGTGGTGCGGCGCACCTGTGTTTCATTGGTAACGGCTTAGCAACAGGTTCGTCATTACAATGGAGGTAATCTATTAGCCTTAATGAGGCCTGGCGGAGAGACACATTGATTTTTGCTGAACGCCTGTGATTACCATCCCACTCAGAGAGAACGTAATGCCTCCGGCCAACAGTAACGCTAGAAACGACCACCTCGGTCTAGCAGAGCCCACTAGGGTCATGAAGACATTCATTATAAATACATAGACTGTTTGGACAAATGGGAGCATAATTAAATTTTTCAAACTTAGCGTTACTGTTATTTAAACAACAAGCTGCTGTTTCGCTCATTGCCGTGAATGATTACATTTAGACCGTGTCCTGTAATACATTAATATACGACATTCCGCCATGACAGGCAGCATTCAAAAAGTGTCCAAAACATTCGGTATGCCGCTGACATTTCATGAAGGCCTTTTCTTGTTTAGTATTTTTTTGCACGATATGTACTTGTATATTTCAAAGCTCCTATCTTGTCATGATTCAAAGCTTCGCCTTGTTATTATTGTAAAACCTGAAAGGCCGGAGCAGAACTAATTCGATATGCCCTTGTTAGTGAAGGCCGTCAAATAGAGTGTTTGTACCTTGGAAAAGCTTAATGGAATTGTGTTCCACTATTTAAGCTGGGCTCTTGCCATTTTGATGTTTGCTTTTATGTCCCGGGCATATTATTTTGTTATTATTATCCGAAACAAGACACACAAATTGAATATTGTATTTAAAAGTCAATTTCATTGAGGAGATTACGCAAATCAGCCTTATTCTTTTCCGTCTCGCCTGCCTCCACCTTGATGCATCTCTTAATTTACACTGGTTTACTCTATTCATTTGCCAGAGCCTTGCCGGGGATCTTTTCATGTTTTGCTCCCAGCTTGCGTTCCTTCCTTTTGCATGGTTATGGCATTTGTGTTTGTTCTCTTCCAGCCCACCGTTCTGAAAATCAAACCTTAAAAGCAATTACCTGCCGACATTTAATGTACTCAAGCAAGGTGAATTTCATTTCGCCCCGACTGACGGAAAACCCTGAGATGGCAGCTGCCTTTTCGGCATCGCAATAAAAGCACCGCGTATACTGTAACGAGAGCGAAAAGCGTGAAGTATTCCTAGTGTGTTATTGGTCATTTTTATGGTGTTTGGTCGTTTTGGTCCTAAACTGCAAATCCTTATGTGGAATTTCCTTTATTGGCCCTCATGAAGGTCAGCCAAAGATCTCCGCGTCGGGGAAACTATCAAAGCCCATGCCTGAGCCTTTGGGGGTCCGGGGTAATAGCCCTCCTGACCAGGGGAAAAGAGAAACCCCTGATTGCTCAACATTTTACAGAGCACATGTTTGTCATTAACACGTCCTACTATGGTAGTTACAGATGTGATTAAAACAACCTGGGAGACAGGTGGGTCCTGGAGCCCCTGATTTGCAGGCTCTTTGTTCTGGGCCTGCTCACTTTCTGTGACCGCTTGGCTTTTGGGGGTTTTTTTGCACTTGGGTTTGGGTTGGGTGGAAGCATAAAGCTGCATTTTCCCCTGTTGAGGCCCACTCATCAATTTTAGCCCTGACCTTTGGGTATTTATTTTTCCCTTGCTCTTTCTTTTTTTTCTTTCCTGTTTTCATCCGTTCCTTGGAACTTGGTGGTATTTCATTTTGGAAGTCAGGAAGTCTCATACGGTGAGTGGAGTGAATTGTCTGGGACTGAAGACACACTTTGAACGCAGCTCAGCGAGTGAGCGAGCGAATGACTGAGATCCATGGAATGCAAATGAACAGGAATTTAAACAATGCTATTTTGAAAATTATTTGGAGAGCTGGGCTGTAACCTTAGAGGCTTGTTTAATGCTGTACAAACAGATTTATACACAGCTAGACAGAAAACAGAAATTATTTAGCCATCATTTGCTTTCTGCATATTTCTCTGTTATTTTTCCTTTCAAGTAAAAAAACACAATCTTTCTTCCAACACCTGTTATCAGGTCTCTAACGTATCCAAAAACACCAAAACACAAAGTGTTTTCTGCTTGCAAATCATCTGCAGAACGGGCTTGTGCTCTAGTCAGAATTGATCTGAGAAAGCATCACGTATTCCAGTTCAGTTCCTGAATTTGAGCTGTATTTGAATTGAGGTATTCAGGAAAGGGAAGGACATGACTTGTGGCCAAGTATGGTGTCCCATACTCAGAATTTGTGCTCTGCAATTAACCCATCCAAGTGCACACACAGCAGTGAGTAGTGAACTCACACAGACACACACAGCTCAAGGGTCTCACCTCAGTCATGGTATTGAGGGTGAAAGAGAGCACTGTACATTCACTCCCCCCCACCTACAATCCCTGCCGGTACCGAGACTTGAACCTGCGGCCTTTGGGTTACAAGTCTGACTCTCTAACCATTAGGCCACGATTGCCAGATTTAGCCAGATTTGGCCAGATTTGCAATTCAGATTTGAATGCAGAATCAGAATGAGTCAGAAATTCAATTATATATTCAATTATGTTCGTATCCAATTACAAATAACATTTTTGTGACTTGAAATGAAATGAAATGAAATTATATCTTGACAAAGTTTGTAGTTTAAATAATAAAAGTTATAATTATTCTAATATTAATGATTTTGTTATAATTACAATTTAATATTCATAATTTTTTATTTATTTTTTTAAAAAAAAGATAGAACACTGTAAAAAAATGATTTTCCGAAGTGGTAAATGAAGATTTAATAAAACAATATCCAATAAAACAAATTATTGGAGTATGTTTTACAGAAAAAAAAAAAAAAAAACTATCTACTTCTACTTCAACACCATTTTTTTCCAGTAAAGCATTTTGTCAAGATGAAATTTGAATTTTGAGTTGTTAGTGATTGTAAAGGTTTACAGACAGGTTTGTATTTAACTGTAAATGTAAAAAAATGAACTTTTGGTGACTAAGAACAAATTTTCCAGAATTCATTACCTGTGTTGAATTTCTTTTGAATTGCAATTTTCAGTAAATTTCATCTTCCTGTCATTCAAGTTCAACTACCTATAAGGTGTGGCCAATTCATTTCAAATTCACACTGATGAACTTAACGGGTGACATGTTTTTAATTTATGTTTTTTTCCCCACATCCCTGTGGCAGAAGTAAGCAAGAGGAGTCGATTCTCGCTTTCAGAGTGATGTGTTTATAGTAAGCAGCTTTTGAGGGGAATTGTGTCCTTTTATGGTCATTCTCCTTGCTTTGCAAATATGCACTAATGTGATGGCATCTCTCAAGCCTTTTCTCTCACTCTATTGCTCTCTCTCGATCCGATCCCAGTGATGAGGTACCAACGAGTTCCGCCGGTGTCAGGACGGTCCACCATCCTATGACTCATCCACTTGTAATCTCTCATGAAAGTGCCTTTTAAAGTGTTCGCATGAGTACGTGTGTGTTTTTGAAACCCTCAAAGGCCTCTGACAGAGGTTTGTTTTTACTTCGGACATGTAAAAGCCTCACTCAGGAGTGTTTAGGTTAGAGCGCTGCTGTCTGCGGCCCTCGGTCCACTTACAGCATGCTGTCCGGGAGTGTGTTTAAGAGGAGTTATCTGCATCTAAAATATACAAACACGCACACAGACACACTGCAACAATCTTAATGTGACTAATGCATCGGTTTTGCTATCAGACGAGCTGAAAGCACTCAAGGCATCTTGTGTGATTGTATAAGGACCATTTGTGCTCAAAGTAGACACAGCTCCCATGTGGATGAATTGAAAATGGTTAGTCTGTAGTCGTTACAAAAACAGGTTAAACCTAAAATGTTTCTGTTTGGTGTAGTTTGGCAAAATGTAATTGTTCACATCCTGTAAGCTTGACATTCTGACCTTGACATTACAAGACTCCGTAAGGTTTTTCTGAAGTTCTGTCCGAGTGTTCAAAAAAGACACAAGGAGAAAATGTCATATTTCAAAGCTATTAATATGTGCGTAGCACGACAGGGAATGTATTAAGTCATGTTCCTTATTAAACCTCACTATTGCCACATTATGTAGCATGTCATCAATTAAAATCAATCATTGGAGCTGGGGCATCATGAATTAAAGATGCTCTGAAGGTGGACAGCACATGTCTGGATGATTGGTGTGGGCTTTGTTCTCGTGCGTTCTGGCTGGATCAGTGACCATAGTTCATTTGATCTGAGGTCGGTGTAGTCTCAGTGTGATATTGAGCTTTCCTGTAGCTCAAATGGTAGAGCATGGTGCTAGCAACGCCAAGATCATGGGTTCGATTCCCAGGGAAAGCAAGAGCTGATAAAATGTAAAAGCTGTAACTTGAATGCGATGTAAGTCGCTTTGGATAAAAGCGTCTGCTAAATGCATAAATGTAAATGATGTGCATATTTTTGAAGATTTTTGCATTATCTGAATGTAGCTTGTAGCTTGTAGCTTAGTCATATCAGCCATTTTGTCTACAAGTATGATATCACAAGTTGATGGGTTGGGTGGTTGGAATGACTAGTCAGCTTTAACTGACTAACTTAACTGTTTGTTTGTTTATTTATTAATTATTGTTATTATTATTAATTTTTTTAAATAATAATTTTAATAATAATTTTTTCACACCAAACAGTGTTTTTTTGTTGTTGTTTTTTTTTACAAACCCAGCTGTGTTTTTATGAGCCTGTACCAAACAGTTCAGATGTCCATTAAAGCTCAAAGTAAAATTTTCATCATTTTGCATTGACTTCTGGGATTTACTTTAAAAATAAATGGCTTTTTGTCCTTAAACATATTTATTTGAATGAAAACAGGTGGCTTGTTAAACTTGATAATCTTTGTGAGAGAAATAAGACTCGTCTGCTTAATGGAACAAAAGTAAAATTAAACTTTTGTGTATAAAAACACATTAGCAAATTAAAATAATGAGTAAAAAGGCCATTTATTTATAACATAATCAAATGTGGTCATCTGTGTTTTCCTTTATAAAGATTTACTCTGGTAACCATGGTGTCTGTCAAAACACCATGGACACTAATGTGATTGTTACTATTAATACAACTCTGCTAACTAGCTATTAGCCACCACTGTCTTAAAAATGTTTGTATGATATGTAAAATATGTTTGAAAACGAATTAAACATTTGATTTCATTGTAAATCATAGATATTGATCATTTTAACTGCTCTTTTACAATTAATGGACATCGCAACCGTTTGTTTTCCAAACGTTTCCAATTTTTGGTATTTAGGTGATCTGATCTGTCCAGCAAGCTCTCTAAAACTATATTACATAAAAAATAAATATGCTGCTTTTAGAGTCATGTCCACCAGACATCGATCAGATGTGTTTAAAATGACAGTCATATGGGCCATTCTTGTGTCTAAAAACAGCTATATGCAGCTCAAAAGGATGGAAATTTTATATTTAAAAGAGTGGAACTACAGTATATTTAACTAAAAGCCTGAAGTCTGAAAATGTTATGAAATCTAAATAATTGTATGCACAATTAGTGTTGAAGGTTTTCTATAAAAGTCCTTTAGAGGTGCATCTTCTCAGAACTGTTACTTTTCACCATCGGCATGATATCGAATTGAACCTCTCTAAAGAACCGTCGCTAAAACATTGCTAGTCACTATCTCTATCTGTCATCGACACATTTAAAGGTAGTTTATATGTAAAATGGAGAGGTAAACTGGCCTTTCTTGGGGTTGTTAGGCAGATCTTCTTCTGTGTGTGTGGCTTTGATTAGACACACACGGTGAGGCCCCTAATCTGCCATTCATCTGCACAGGAATTTCTCAGTTTCGGAGGGGCCTCTGAGAAAACTCTCAACGCAAACAAACAAAATATCAGCTTACCCTGCCTCGCAATATCCCCTCTCCAATCTGGGGACGCTGAAGCAACGCACTGTTTATTGTTTCAGAGTAAACTCTGCTGTTGCATTGCTGCCTTCCTAATTAGATTTTACCTGCCTTATTTTTCTTTTTCTCCACCCTGGCTTTTTATTCTTTACTCTTAAAAAGGTGATGTTTTTGTGGACCACTGTAAACCACAGGGTGTTTGGAGGATTGAGATTTCCGAGAAGAGAACTCTGATGGGAATGCGACAGACATCTGAGAGTTGACTCTTTTATTGTTCTGTAGAAGATTTTTCAAATATGTTTACGATATTAAAAACTAAAGTGAGATAAAAGCTTCCGACGCTAGAGTTGGGGTAATGTCTGCAACGCTTTCTTGGGTTTCTCCTCCTTACTTTTTCAAACATACTCCGCCGTACCTCCAGGGATAACCGGAGTGTTTCTTTGTGGTTTGATTTGCCCCAGTGTGGCCATGAGAATGCAGGCACTCCACAGTAAACCCCCAGGGTTGCCACCAGGCAGATCCACCTCTTCTCACTCACCTGAGGGGCCTGTCACCCTTTCCTGAGGGTTGCGCTGCACCTCTCTTTATAGACACTAGGGTGAGGTATATTATCAGGGGGAGCCTGTCTACTCCCTGAACGTAGGGCTCGTGCCTCGCTTGTGCGCGCAGATCTCGCTTTGGAGTTTTTCGGCAATGACCGTCTGATGTCGATCGCCTTGGGAAATTTTAGTGTTGTCAGTCACTACATTTCCTTTCATCGACTTTCCCGAGCCACATTCTGTCATTTTTATTTTTTACCCGCACCCAAATGTCGCAGAGTGCTAAGAAAGTGTCATAAAAAGTAGATAAAATTAAAACTTTTACAAATTTAAACATAAACACGCATCTTCTAGAACTTTAAGAAGCCTTGAAGTGCCTCGGGATGAATTCTCCCAGGTACCTTGAACTCGTGAAGAGGTTTTCAAGTGTGCGTTTATACGCTTGTCTCCTTTGTTTACTATGTTTGCGTTTCTTTTAATTTTCTCTGTTCTGGAAAAAGTAGACGGCTTGTCACTAGGCTCGCTGACCTCACCCCATCACCCGTAAAGTCCTCTTATGGTATTGTATATGCAAGCGATGGCACTTTGTTTTCTTTCATAGACTTCATGCCTTACATGGAGGCACACAGAGGCTTCAGCCAGTGTTGTGTATCACGGAGGCACTTTTGCATTGTGTATCAGCTAGAATAAACTGTAGGAGGCACACCGGGGTCAGAGCTTCGCTATCAAATCCTTGGGTATTTTGGATAGGATGTCAGTGCTCTTTCAAACAAGACATGTCAGTGTTTAGAAATTAAAAGTACACCACAACAAAAGGGGGAAACCTAATACGCCGTGCCCTAATGCACATTTATCGGCTCACTTCAAAGTGCACTTGTCATTCACTGTCTAAAACAGGGCAATTTCTCTCTCCATCTTTGTCAAATAGTTGTGCCTCCTTGAGCAAAAAAAGTACAGACAATATATTGAAAAAAGAGGGGATAGAAAATAGAGGATTTTCTTTTACTCCCCCTCCTCTGTTAACTCCCCCCACTCTTGCCCCCTGATCTCTTCACGCACTCATGGGGAATGTTTGGAGGCCCTGTTCATATTTTGTTTGCACAATGCATTCCTGCAGGCTCTTTATTTATGTCAATCTCCCCTTTGATCAGGGTCCGCTTACCCACTCGGTTCCTGTGAGTGAAAGAACCCACCTGTGAGGCAGCAGCCAGGGCTCTGGATTCTTGGGAAAGTTTACCGTCAATTAATAATATGGCTAAATTATTTCTTCACATGGCAAACTACTTATGTAAGGTGATCCTGGCTGGTGGCTGATTCCCTGACATCTGGGTTGGATATTCTGCACAGATGGTTCTACCTGCTCCGAGAGTCTCTTTTCATTCTGTTTTCCCTCCGTCCTTTCTTTCTCGCTTGCTTTTTTTTTTTTTTTCGCGGGTGAAAGGTAGGCCACGGTTCAATGCTTGGGCAGAGTAATACAACCAGTAGGGAACTGAAGGGGGCTGTTTTTCTATTTTTTATTGTTTTGTTGTAGCTTACACACAGATGAGACACACTAGTGCAGGGGTTTTCAAACTTTTTTATGTTAAAGACTCTCAGATATGACTACCTTTGTTAAAAAAAAATAAAGAAAAAAGTAAAAACTAAAAGTTCTTCACGATTAATTCTTGAATTGATTATATTATATTATATTTCCAGAGGATATATTAATACTTTGGAAACATGTTGTCTTTAAATTATCATACAGTATGCACACAGCCACACACATACACACATTATTATTATTATTATTTTACAAGTTGCATATATAGTTATCTGGAAATATTTACTTTAAATATTAAGTAACTTTTGTATAATATTTATTTAGTTCACACACTGACAGTTCTAAAAATAAATTTCATAAAATATTTATTGTTTTTCTCAAATTGTCTTGTACCCCTTCATGGCCCCGAAAGAGTTCACAGGCCCCAACATTAAAACCCCAGTGCATGTATGTGCAAAAATTGCCACAATCTAAGGGAATGGCACAAAAAGTTTTGAATTTAATTTTTATTTTTATCTGGTGTTGACCTGTGCGTCTAGATCACTGTATTGAATCCTGAAATTATAGGTAGGCCTACATTTAGTGAATTACAAATCAAGCTGTCTTCCCCCCAGCAACAAGGCCAAGAGACCAATCGGATTGTCTTTTGTTTTTAAATAACTTCAGTATCTTAAGACTTTCTCATCCCAAGTTTTTTCTTCAATTTGATTAACCTTTCTAATCAAGTCATTTTTTTTGTCTATTGCTGGTTTAGCATGTGATTATCAGGGTTTTTAATATTTTTTAACACTTTTAATAGATCTGCCTGGTTTTAGACACTGCTGAGGGTCTGTCCTGCTATCTGTGTCTGCAGTGAGACAGGAGCTCCGGACACTTTCTCATACAGAAGCCTTTCCCTTGCATCCAGCCCTCAGCTATCCCAGAACCCCCTCAGGAGCAGTGGACTCACAAGTACCCCATATCCAAATAATTAATCCAAAGCAATTACTCACTGCCTTCATCCGTCTCTTAGCCTGCTAACAAAACATTTCTACGTATGTCCTCATCAGTTAACTTTAATTACGCCGACTACAATTTATCAGCCTCACATTAATGAAACATGCTGCACCAAGATACTCACAAAAATGTCCTATTTTCCCTCTTTTTTCTGTAATGGAGGAAAAAAATAATAATTAAGAAACCCAACAGTGAGGAGCCTCATGAGAGAGCCAGCAGGAGTTGTGAGATATCACATTTTTTCTTCTCTATTTTGTTCTAATCAGGGAACATAGTTACCGTCACCGACGTGTCTCCTTTATTCAGCACAAGTGAAAACAAGCACATGAGACACTTTACTTTTTTGTGCTAAATTTTGCAAAGATTTAAAGGACCTGTTTCGTAATGCTGTTTTTTTTTTACCTGGATGTTGAAGATAATGTAAAATCTGAATTTATTTAATTTCTACAACAATAATATGAGTTTTGTTGCAAGTTTTGTTGTTGAGTGCAGTGGGAGAACTTGACATGCACTCATTGTGTTAGGTAAAAATTCTGTTAGGATATAAAATGAGATTTTTGATTCCTAAGGCAACTGTAATGTGTGAATATGTTTGAGATAAAACGTTAGTTAGAAAAATTAAATATGAATTACAGAGAAAGAGATTGAGAGATTGGTGATAATATGTACACTGTAAAAAATGACCGTGATTTTAATGGTAAAAAACTGTGAAAATGCTACAGTAAAAACCTGTTAAATGGTTAACGGTAAGTTCCTGTAAAATTTACAGGGAAAAACCGTAAACTGACCTTCCCAGAATTCCCTGCGTTGCATTTCAAATTTTGTTTGAATTTGATGTTTTTTTTTTAAATAACTGTTTCTTAGTTTTTTCTTATCAGTTATGTTTATTAGGATTGTATGTTATATCTAATGTTGTTAAATTAATGTTTCAGTTTATTGAGTGTCATATGATGTGTAGTGTTTGTGTAATACGCTGTGCTCCTTCTATTTGTTATTATTTAAAAGCTGCTTTGGTTCATATGTGACTTTCTCATCAGCTCCTGCTTTTGATGGTTAGTGTATTACAAGATACAAAAAATTTCAGTACTTCATAGGTTGCTATATTAAATTACAGTTAATGAAATTACGGTATTTAACTGTAAATTTAAGTTAAAACCGTAAAACCTAAAATGTTGTTACCGTATTTTTTATGGTAGAATTCAGGCAACCACAGCTGTCAGTTCTTTACCATAAATTTTACAGATATTTTTTACAGTGTAGCCTATTTAAAGGTAAAAAATTTAAAAGAAAGAAAGAAAACCTTTTACAGTATGCACTTATTTGCAAAACTGAAGATTAATCGCATTTCATTATGCAAGTATTACAATGATGTCATTGCTTTTGGTAAATATTTTGATAAAATATTTTGGCAAATATTTTAACAATCTAAGTCAATAGGAAATTCTTAGATTTACATGTCCACTGCAGAATTCTGTGTTACCTATATCTAAAATAACATCACAAGTTATTTGATATGGAGCATTTTTACATCAGCAGACCTGACTAAGCCAAAGATCACTGATAAGGACTTTGCATAAGACTTTAATCTGAAAAATAGCATATCTGCTGCATATAATAGCTAGTTTTGATCAGTTTTTCTTTTTAAATGTACTGGTTGAATAATTGTTCTGTAATGAAAAATACTTCTATGTGTGCTTTTAAAAAGTACAATCTTAATTTTTTTGAAACTTAAAAACCACTTTAACCTCAAAAGTGCAACCAGAACTAGGACACCTATAACAAAATGAAAATTGAATGGAGTGTGCATTCACAAGCAGTCGGGGCAAATGAAAAATAAACTGTAGATTTTATTTATACGATTATACCATTATAGCATATCTTAGTATACCATCTTAGCATCTCCAGCTCTAATTCAGAGGCATCTCCTCCATTTTTCAGCCAGAGAGGAGCAGAACGTGATCACGGAGTGGTAAGATTCCTGTACTGGGATGTTGCAGCCAACCGGTCTCGTTTGGGGGGGAGCTAGTGTTTGGAGGGGGCTCATCCTTGCTTCCTCGGCCAAGGGCAGCCTGGGAGCAATTTGGCAGTGTAAATTGTTGCCACACATGGGGCCGGTTGCTGGCAGGGTCAGGAGCCCTTGATGTCACACCCTGTCATTTCAAATTAAGTTATGCAAAGCGAGGCAGACGCTTCATTTTCTTGTAAGTTGGACCATGGGGCCCCTTGGGCATAATGAGCAGGAAGTTATAATTGGACCGAGCTGTTGATTGCGATAATTGCTACTGTCTGTATGAGGTAGCCTGGCCTGCTCTGATCAGCTTGTTACAAGGCATGACAGCATGCTGCAATTCTGCCTGGACCAAACGAAGAACACAGGAGGTTAGGAGGGGGAACAAGGAGTAAGAGGTCTGAGGGGGTAGAAGTGCTGCTTTTGGAAGCATCTGTATTGTGTGAGTTTAGATGGGTGCACTGGCCATTCCTGGCCGGACCTTTTTTCTCTGCAACAATGTTCTCCATCCTTCCCCTGCTGACCCTTTGACATCTGCCCACTTGTTGACCTTAATTCTGTGGTCTGTGAGAGTGAAACGCAATGAGGTCACTGGTATTTGTTCTCTGCTGAAAGGTAGGAAAGGGTCATTAGTGTCCACAAATCCCTTGACATAACTATGGATTCACAGTACTTGAGATCCTAAAAAACAGGATAAATATTAGAAGATGTTTAGACTGACATGTTCTAAATGCGTTTCTTTTTTTAAGGGATACAGTAGTTTGTTCAAATGTTATGTTTATATTTATCCATCCTTATGTGTTTCCAAACGTGTTATAGGCAAATACCCTGACTGTCACGCTCCAAAATGTCTAGCCACACAATAGCTTTGTGTAAGAAAGCAAACAGTTGTCGTTGTTCACTGAAAAGTCACTGACTTAGCTCAGAATTTCTCACATTAACTCCACTTCTCAGAATCAGTGTAGAGGTAGTGATATTTACATCTATGGTAAAGTTTGGGGTCAGTAAGGTTTTGTTTTTTGAAAGAAAGAAATAATTTATTCCAGCAAGTATGCATTATTAAATTGATTTTTATTTCAAATAAATGCTTTTATTTTTACATTTCCATTCAATAATCCTGAAAAATGTAACATTGTCCACAAAAATATTAAGTAGCAGCTGTTTTCAACATTTATAATAATAATAATAATAATAATAAATGTTTATTGAGCACCAAATCAGCATATTAGAATGATTTCTGAAGGATTATGAGACACTGAAGACTGGAGTAATGGCCGCTGAAAATTTAGCTTTGCCATCACAGAAATAAATCACATTTTAGAAAATATTACAATAGAAACAGTTTTATATTGTAATGATACAGTATTTCACAATATTACTGTTTACTGTGGTTTCGATCAAATTATCATTAAAAAAATAATCTTACCACATCGTTGTGTATATCACCGAGCAAGTGAGCAGCTAAGCTATTCTTCATAGGATATTCAATGGAAGAAAGACACTCAAAAATGTTTGGAACAACATTAGGGTGACTATATGAATAAAAATGTTCATATTTAGGTGAACTACTGCTTTAATGCTTCCCCTGTTGTGGCAGGGTATATAACATCCTTCAGTCTTTCCTTCAACATGGGTCTCACGGCTTGCACTACAACACATCAGTGAATCAAACTCTCATTACTTTCCTTGGGTACTAAACAGCATTAGCCATTCTAGGTCATTAGACTTCAAAGACAAGGGGTGGATTATTTACTAAACTTCTGAAATCACATGGCATGGCTGCCTTGTCGTTCCAGATGAGTCTCTAATGTGATAAACACTAATTCAATCTGAACAAAATAGCAGAATCTTAAATATTTACTGTTCCTGTCTATGAACCATGATTAATCCTGAGAACAATATTAGAAGGCACGTATCTGAGTCAACGGAATAAAAGGATTTGCTTTCATTATTGTTTTGAATTATTGCTCAGGTAAATTATTAATGGTTGTTTGAAGATTTTCAGAGTTATAAACACAGAAATCTTTCAAGTGCATATATAAAATTGTGATATTTTTTACATTGTCATTCAACTTCATGAGCAAGAAACTTATGTTTTGTGTCATTTCCAGCATACACGCATGAAGATATTGTCTGCCATGTTAATTGAAGGTCTTTTGAATGCTGTGATCTGCTGAATGGCACCATGATGTTCACATACTAGCACACTCCAGCCATTACAGATAGTTCCTCAAGAACAGAGGAACCAGACTTTTAATCAATTCACCAAGACCTGGCCTTTCGTCACAAGCCCATTTCAGAGGTCACTGCGGGAGGGGTTTTGGAGAACCTGTTTCTCTTATTCCGTTGCATCTCACTTCCATTCATGTTCGTCTGAATGCAGCACTCGACACTATTCCTGCAGGGTCACGTAGAGGCAAGAACTCGGGGGGAAATGTTTTCAGGTATTTATTTATTAATATCTTTAGCTTGCTCGTCCCCGCTTTCTTGTGTCAGGAGTAAACATGTACCAATGACCCATAGCGATTAGGCCCATTCATTCTCATTTTCACAATCTAGAGTGGTGCTGTTCTTAAGAGGGAAGCTTCAGGGGCAAGGGCTTCCTGTGAAAGCCAAATGTTGCTTTTCATGGAAAGGGAATGATGATGAATAAAAAAAATAATAAGATTATTACCGCATATAGACATGTGCACCCTTGTCTTTTTGTTTAACTTTCCTCTGTAATGTGTTTAAGATTGTTCCACTCGTGGATCTGAACAAGCACATACTCTGAGTTCTAATTGCCAGCATTCGTCAGGTTTTCCCCTTCGAGATGCGACTGCGGAGCGGCTAACGATGCACAGCTACAAAGGGAGAGCAGCGGCGGGGTTAACATGTCTCAGTGCTCTCCCTGGAAGCAGGATTTTTGGGGTTTAGACACCCACTGAGAGAGAATAATGAGTATATGTTTCTAATCTGGGCCCCTAGGAGATTGCAGCTCCCTTGTCTTTTCACACTGGTGGAAATCGGCAGGCTTCTCTTCTGTGTTTTTTTATTTTTTTATTTCACAGGCTAATTTAGAGCTGTCTTTGATGCTTTCTCTCCGGAGCTTCTGTTTCAAATATCCAAATGCAAGGATTAGTGGGCTTTTGTGCCGTAAACCCCAATTTATCCTGTTTTCTTTCCCATTTTTGTATTTTTTTTTTTGCAGTCTTCCGACCCTAGAAACTGCAAACAATGACAGACCGACAACCTCTGATGTGTTTACAATTCTATGTATTTGTTTATTTATTTGCAAGTTTGTTTGTCTGCATGTATATTCTAACCATTTTCTGTGCTCACGCACACGGGACACACACGGTACAACTAGAGCAATTTAGGCACCGTATCTTGTTTTAAGATTCATTACCAGGAATAATGTGAAATAATAAGGACTGAAGCGTATTCTCTCGGTGATATTACAAATCCCTTTGTCAGGCAAAGCACTGTCACTTCTAAGTCTGGGTCTGATGAAAGAGAGGAATAAGGAGAAGACACATGCAGCATGCACCCGTTGTCTGCTAACTGAGCCGCCTTTGACGACTTTCAGGATCTCGCCACAGATCCTCGGATGAAGCCTTCAGTGGAGCTGGCAGCTTATATGGCACTTTGCCCGTGCTTGCATCCCTCTGCCGACTTGTTGCATTGTCACATTTTATGTATTTAAATCCCCTTGTGTCGTTCTGTCACAACACACCCTCGTTCTCGGTGTCTCTTAGGTGACTTTAATGCAACAGGTGATGAGATGCTCTCCATGACTTCAAGAGGACCTAACTCAGATTAATATTAGAGAGAGAAAGCAGCAATTATTTAGACATCAGTCGTGCTGGAGACCTGAAGGGTCAGGCGAGAAACATAGGATGACCTCAGCTGACAGTTTATAAAATCAAAGCAGTTTGCTTACATTTTTTAATGATATGAAATGATATTATATTATATTAAATATTTTTTTTAATGCCATGACTCAAAGTCTGCCTTAATTCTAATTAATTATTTTCCATATGCTTTGTTATTGTACTCTCTGTTATGAAGAGAAGACGACCTTTTATTTTGGTTTGTTGTGTTCAGATCCATTAATGTTTGTGGCTTGTGGTAACCTTGCAGTTCTGAATGGCTTTAGTTGTGATTCTCTTCGTAATGTTTTGCTGCACCGACTGAAAAGTTCAGAGTGGCGTGTATTTGGAGATGAAGGCTATAGCGTGCAAACAATGTCACAGTTCTCCCCCGATAACCTCTGCGTCATGCAGTAACAGTAATGTACCTGACAACTGTACAAAATAGACCACCATAGTATGCCAAACTATCAAAAATTAATAGTTAGTCTTTCAAGAGTGCTGTTATTTAAATCTTTCACTGTTGTATCACCCCAAATAATAATAATGGTTATGATAGTTGCCTGGAGCTCAGAGCTGTTTTTTTTTTTTATTTTTATGAAGTGTCTAATTTGTCTGAAATGCATATTACATGATTCTAACTGATATTTAGCACTAGGGATGCAGGGATATCAAAAGTCAATGGGCTGATAAACCACATTATGGCTAACCAATAATAATAATTCTGTACTATTTTATCCAAATAACTGTTAAATAAAATACTAAACATGACTAGCAAGTCAAAAGTATTTGTGTAGCTTTTTTAGAAGAACTTTAATTTGGCAAAGATGCATTACATCGATCAAAAGTGGCAATAAAGACATTTATGTTTCAGAATATTCAAATAAGTGAACTTTCTATTATTTAAAGAATCCTAAAAAAAAAGTTTCAGTCAGTTTCAGTCAGTGCAACTGGTTATTATTATTGATGATATTATTGAAAAAAATATTGAGCTCCAGATCAGAAAATGTAATGTTTTCTGAAGGATCAAATGACATAAGACTGGAGTAATGGCTGCTGAAAATTCCTTTACATCATCATTCAATACCATTTAAAAATCTTAATGACCCCAAAATTTGAATGGTAGTGAATAAAAAATGGCGACAGTATGGAAAATTGATATTCATTTTGAGATTTTGCTAAAGATAACATTCAGCAGTGTTGGTAAATAATTAGTCTTTTTAAAAAGAAAACCTTTATTTTGTTTTTCTCCAACTACAATCCAACTCCAACTTTATTGTTTGATATAAGTAAAACTTCTCCATAAGTACCACTTCACGTGTCATATACATTTCAGGATGACGTTCCCACTCTGGCTTTAGAATTTCATTGGTTGACAGTGCTCTACTCTTCAGCCTGACTGATCAAGGCCATCTCTCTCTACGGCCTGTAAGAAGATCTCCTGCACCTGGCAGACCATGTCACATGAGTGCTACATGCTGACAGGTAAGGGAGATCAGGGCCGTTTTCTCTGTTCTTAGGCTGGCAGGTATAAGGAGCAGGTGACAGGTTACATGAAGAAAGGGGGACTAGTAGATCCATCATGACCTTACTGCTAACCAAACCAACATAGACCTCTTAGAATGGGTGAAAAACATCCGACTCGCTCTCACTCCCACCCCTGCTTACCCTTCCAACCAACAGCTGTGTGCTTGTGTTTGCTGTTGCCTTGCTACCCGGATTAATTTTAGAGGCAGAAGGAAGGGGCAGGAGAAAAAAATAAAAATAACTGTCATGCAAGTCGACAGGCAGTGATTAAGGTTTTAACTGATCATCCTCTCCCTGACAGCTAACCAGCTATTATCTTAAAAGAATCAAACGAATGTTCAAAGCCCTCGCCGGGCATGGAACATGAAAGGAGACGTCAGCCTCTGGCAGCTGACAAGCCAGGAGGAGAGCCAAGGAGTGCACGAGGAAGAGTGAGAAACCAAGAGAGAGAAGGAAAGACAAAGGAGGGAAGAGAGATCTTTATTTTCATTCTACTACAGGGAGTTTTGACAAACTGATCCCTGAGCCTGAGCACTGATGTACTAGAACAACACAACACAATGGCGTGTTTATAAGGTGGGAAATCGGCACAGATGAAAGCAAAGAGTGGTAGAAGGACGTGCAAAACTGCATATTTTTAAAATCAACTTCAGATCGTGAGTTGTCTGAATGAAGAGTTGACTAGTTGGTCTTAAGGAAGCTGTGTATAATTAGGTTGGTTTTGGTCCGATTACCCACAAAGGGGGCCATAAATAAAATCAGTGTGAAGAAGTGTAATAATGACAATAGTCCTAATACTAAAATAAGTAGAAATATATTCAAATTATTCTACCAAATTTTATATTGATTACTGTTTCATTCTGCCTTAAGAATGAGATTAATAAAAATCATTTATGAAAGAGATTTAATCATATGAATTCACCACCAATTTGCCAAAATGTAAAATAGTTATGAATTGCCACGAGAGTGTGTTGGAACCTCATTGTCTTTATGTTAATTTTAAGTCAAACTTACAGAGAAGTCAAAAAGTCATTAGCTAGTTTTCTTCAGAGTTGCAAATTTAATAATAATAATAATAATAATAATAGTAAGTGGAATTGATTTTGATTATCTAAGTTTATTTGGTAAATGTGTTTTATGGTAAAGAATCTATCAAACCTCAAACAAGCACAGTATGATAACTTTTGATTTTTTTTGTTATAATTAAACACATTAATATCCAGCTATTTAATGTGATATTCCAAAACTGGCATACAAATATGTCGATGAAAAACCAAATAGTGTCACACTTAGTATGACTGAAAACTTTTCAAATTGTTGTTGATGTTGTTATTGTATAGAATTTTAAATATTTAAAAATTCTAAAATATTTTTTTAAATATTCTCAGAGTTTTCTCTGTCTAGACTCTAGAGAATTTTTTGCTTTGTTAACGGTAAAGTATATTTTCATTTAATCCATTTATTAGTAGATTAATAAAAAGTAACTATTATAAATACTTTTACTAATACTACTTATGACACTGGCTCTGTAACTATTTCAATCGTTAATTCAATCTGTTTTATCTTCTAATTCTGTGTACCACTAATGCTCTTTCTCTGAGTCGATATGCTCGACCCAAATGTTTATACTATAATTGAGATTAAAATTGGCTCCACTTTCCCAAACTTTTTTTTTTTTGATGTGCTGCAATGACAATCATGCCACCAAACCTGGGGGAAATGAGCCCGGAGGGTATCCAGCAGTCCACTGATGCGTTTGAAGTGTTGAGAAGGGATTTAGAAAGAGACCAAGTCGCTATTTGTAGGAGCGAACAATCTAGAGAACATAAATATGGAAAATAGTTCATTATAAATTGGTGAAAGGAGCCGTAGATTACGCCATGTCCTCACTTTAAGTTTGTGTTCTTAGACCCACTTTTCTCAAACTTCTGAGAAAACTTTCTGAAATAGTTGAAAGTGGAATAACACAAACGTAAGAAGAAAAAGAGGTTTTGTTGTTCACTGCTTTGGTTTCGTAATAAGGCACTTTGAATTTGGGAGCGAAGATGCTCACAAGGTTAGAACATCAACTGAACTAGCATAGAAATCACATGTGAAAGAACACAGCTAGTTTTGAAAGCCAGTTCTTTTACAATTCCTGTTCATCTGCTTGAATCTATCACAATGACCGCAGGTTGTGAAGTATGTAAGAGTGACTCATCATAACAGCCCTGTTCATGCAGATGGAGAGCAGTCCTGTCAGATTAGCACCAGGTTCAGCTCTTATAGCCTGCGGGTGCGATAGGATCAGCCTCAGCTGTGGCATTTACTGTTGTTCTCCGTTAACCACTATTGTGTAATGAGAGACTCTCAACTTGCGCTAATGACATTTTAGCTGACATATCCGGATCTTAATGTCCTTCACTTTCCCTGCATCAACTTTGTTACCATGCCAGGCACCAGATTGACACTTTGATATTTGCTCTGATGGAATCATTACTAAATGGTCCTGCTTGGGCCCATGAGCGTGTGCGTGGTTCAGCATGGAATTTTACAAATGCGAGAATCTAATTAGCTCAGAATTAGAAAACAGCTGACAAACCTTTTTTCTTTTTTTTAATTTGAGATCAGATCAGATTATGTCAGCTAAAAGTCATGTCCTCATTACTGGCTATTCAGAACTCCCAACTTAGAAAGGAAGAGACCACCTGACTGATATGAAATATGGCCAACCACAGTTCATTTTGTGCCATTTAGCAACAGAATTATCTGAAAATATTTATATAAGGGGCTTTCAAACTTTCTGATTCCATGGCCTCACAAATTTGATGATCTGCTCGTGAGAGCCTTCTTAAAACATAAAGGCAGCTATATTTTTCATATATACAATGTGAAAAAAATACGAAGCATGATTTAACACAACATGATGTTTCCTAGGTTATTTGAAGAATATCAACTGTATTAAAGTATCTTTTTTCAATTATCTGAATCCAGACCCCAAAATAAAAATTTAGTGCACATTAATCACGTCATTAATAGTTGAAAATGTGTATACGCTTTGCAATGAAAATTTATGTCCTTCCAAAAGTATTAAGTATTGATTACTTCATAAATGTTTAGAAAACAAAAGTAAATATGCATATTTATGTACATACTCTATAAATATGCATGTTTTAAAAGCTTAGCTTAAAGCTGTGCTATAAAGGAATAAAGCTCATAAACAGCTGCTCAGATAATATTCTTACATGAAACATTGTAGAGGCTTGGACTCGGAAACAGTATTCTATATGTCATGACTTAACAAGCAGATGAGAAAACCTGACTGCCATTACTCCCGGAAGTTGCGTAAAGTCAGCCAATCAGGTTATAAATGCTTTTCCTTAATGATTTTTGTGTGCAGCTGTGGATGGACTGTGGATGCGATGTCACAGATAATCTAAAGGTTTTGCATTATAAGTGTAAAAATGAATAGCCTGCAGGACTGCGGATATGTAGCCTATATATAGCCTTAAGAAATCATTTTCACCTCAACTTGCGCTTTCTAAAGCTGTTTTTGGCCATTACACTACTCGGCCTTAGAAACATTAACACAGGGATGTTGCCATTTAATCCAGCACACATCCGTAAATCAGTGTGGGGACAGGAGCCGTGCTTTCTAATTGTCCTGTTAAGTGCTCCAGAGTGTGACATGTTAAACACCCAGTGTCCTTTATAACTGAGGATAACCTTGCAAGAGCTTGCACCGTAGTAAGCCACTATTTTCATTGTCCAGTACCTGCACAGAAATTTTGCCTTTGTCCTATTTGTTCTTGTGTCTCATGTGTGTGTGTGTGTGTGTGTGTGTGTGTGTACCCTATTTTCCTCTTTCTAATCTCATTGGAACATGTTGTCCCTTGGCGTGCAGTTTTTAACACTTCTTGGGCATCTAAAGAACTGTGGTTGTCCCCAGGTTAATGCTGGCAGAAGTGAGGGCTAATAATGGAGACTAGTTCATCAGGAGCCTCTGAGCCTCTGAGCCGGAAAGCCAGTGACCCACTTACCCAACTCACAGACCATGGTACTTTCAGCCTTATTTAGCCACAATTTGCACAATGTCAATGTAATGCAATGTAATAATAATAATGATTTTCACAACACATTTTTCTCATTTGTAAGTCATTTTAGATTAAATCGAAATAAAATATAAAATAAAAACATACTGTATTAGTTGAAATAGTGAAAAAGGCTGTAGGCTGGCCTCACAGTATTATTGCTTGTATGTCTGACTATAAAATCTATAATCTTCTACATTTGCATTTTAATTGCTCCACTGTTTGGACCAATTTTGATTTTGACATGTCTCAGTGTAACTCGTGCATTTGAACAAACAGCAGCATCTGATGTGTCACATGTTGTCATTAATGGTAAACCCTTACAGCAACTCAGGAGATGTTGATTGTGTGATAATATTAATTGATGAAGCCTTGTATTTGATCATCTGGTTTTACTAGCAGTAGCGCATTTGATAGAAACCCAACAATAAACTTTTTATTGTTCCGGTTCCATTAAAAGTGTGTTCGTTGTGAATAGAGGTTCCAGTCACCCATTACATTACATTTTTGGCAGACACATACATTGTATTCAAGGTAGATGCTCATGCATTTCCTGGAAATCAAAAGCATTCATTTGATGTTGCAAGCTTTTTGAGATACAGCAACACCCATTAACCTGTAATACACAAATAAACAACAATATAATATACTGTGCGTTAATATATTATTATACTAACAGCAGCGAACAATATGTACTACTACATATTTATAGGAATTTAATGTCATACCAAATTTAGTGTGCAATCATTCATACAGGCAAAAAAGAGGTTTAAATTAGTCTCCAGGTAGTATTTTATTTCTATCACTTCAACATCACTGTTATCACTTTGACTCAATGTCTAAAAATCCTTTAGCACTTGCTGTCAAGACTTTTGCTGATCTTCACAAATTTGTGGGGCTTAGTTGAATTATTTTCAGCACATTCTGAACATCTTGTGTGTGTTGAATAGAATAGAATAACTATGGCACGAATGTTAACTGATCGGATCAATTATTTGCCCTAATTTTAACACAAAAACACATGTCGAATAGTGTCTGTCACCCGATCTAAAGCAGATTTATGAAGCAGTTAAGCTTGTGCTGCTGTGCTTTGTCCTTGGCAGTGGAAACAATTGAGGCATGAAACATTAGTTATTCTCCGTGTATTTTAATCAGGGTGATTTCAGATCCCGTGTCAAAGAGGGTCTGTGTAGCTCTAAGGCAGTTTGCACCCTCATGATGTGGTTTTGGGCTTTGTATGGTTGACATTGATGTGGCTGTTTTTTTTTATCATGTCACATACATTAATTAGTTAAATTAGTAAATCTTATTATGACTAAAATGGTACCTAATGGTATATATGTTATGTATATTTTTGAATAGTTATAGTTAAATTTAAATATTTAAACTGTGGTTCAGTTTACCAGCTTTTGTTCATCTTCTGTTTACACACCTTAAAATATTTTTTTTATATATATTCTTAATTGATTGATTGATTGATTTTCATCATTGTCAAGTATGTTTCAATTTAAACAAGTTTAATTATTGACATGATGCATTTTTGACATTGACATGACCCATGTTGGTGTATGTATCAATGACAAAAAAAAAAAAAAAAAAAAAAAAAAAAAATATGATTCTTCATTAGTTATCTTGTTGCCAAGGATAACACTGATTATGACAAAAAATAGTTTTGTTTATTTATTTTTAAATCCAGGACTTGCAGTATAATATTTGCAGGGACAGTCCCATGATGCATTAAGTGCCTCCAACTAAAATCAAACATCCCATGATTAGTTCAGAACCTTTCCTACTAAGCCACCAACACCATCACATATCAGGTTCTATTATTACACAAGTTACATGTCAATGCATAACTCTGAATTGCAGTAATCAGACAGCATTTGCAAATAAATGTTTTTTTTTTTAATTTATGTACATTTTACATTTACATTATTTTTTACCCCCCCCCCACACACACACACACTTTCCTCAAAGTAATCCCTCAATACCCCCAAAAAGAATAACACAACCTCATTTATCATTATTTGTTTCCCCCCATCGCTTCCCGCAATTGATTGACAAGGGCACCGTCGGGGTAAGGGGTATGAATTACCTCACATTCAAGTTATGGATAGTAAATTATGGGTGGCTAATCCCCCATAGGGAAACTCAACCCTTCTATTCAACCCTATTATTCTGTAATGGATGTCTGATTTGAGAATAAGACACTCTGCCTGTCGGGCAAGAGTTGATATAGCGCCGGGCCTGCGGACAGGGAGGGGTCTCCGGCCATAACTCACTCGCAACTTGATCAACGGCATATAAATCTGCCGCCGGCTTCCTGCAAGATGCGCTCGGGCCCCCTCCTCCTGCAGAGTTCTCCCTGAGGCTATGGAGAAAGGGTATACCGTATCCCCCCGGACCCCCGGCTTCCTGTCACTATCTGATGTATAGATACTGTATGGCCAGTGTCACTCATTGGAATCCTGTAATCTTACATGGACTGCCTTAGGGCGGAGAGCTTTGTTGTCGAAGGACAGCAAGCTCCTTGGTCTTACCTTAGTTTTTTTGAATATCTGTTGGACATATTTCGCATTTTGTAGATCGCTTTGAATATTTTAATCGATATTTATCTATCGAGAGAGATTACCTGGTGCAATTTTGATCTTTCCTCTTATTTTATGTTTTTCCAAGGGGCCAAGTTTCTTTGTCTGTTGCAGAAAGTGGAAGATTATTTTTGTGGAAGTAGGGCACAATGCCATGTTCAAGTTGAGATCACACATCATTATTTAATTAGCTAAAATTATTGATCTTATGCACCTTAGCTCAAGCACACTACTTTACAGTTGGACATTGCAAGAGCACAAACCATTTAGATGAAGTGAACCTCTAGAAGATGATAAGTCATTCTCTTCATTTGAAGGATAATTGGATACTTGCGTAGCTCAGGTTTGCCTGAGAGATCACTCTTAAAAATGCTCTTAAGTGTAATAAATAAAGCTTCTTTTAAGGAGCAAGTTTATTCTAGTCAATGATGCTTACTTGAAAATCCAATGCTGTGTATTGATGAAGGCCGTTTTAAAAATTATGCTCTTGAAAAAATGCTCTTTTGAATTTCTCAGGAATACAAGAACAGACACACACACACACACACACATATAAGCCGGATGACTAAGTGACAGAGGAATACTGGGGATACGTGAAATCATCCATTGTTATGCAGTGTGGGGAAAGTTACTTTTAAAATAATGCATTACAATATTGTGTTACTCCCTAAAAAAGTAACTAATTGCGTTACTTAGCTACTTTTTTGGAAAGTATGCGTTACGTTACTTTTGCGTTACTTTTTAAATATGACCAGGGCTTGATTGTTTTTAATCAAGAAGTTGTAATTAAGCAAATGTAAAAGCCCTTTCACACCAAAAAGTGTAATGAATAAACCTCAGGCTGAAGGAAAAGTAAATTCACGTCTGTAAAGTAGAACACAGGAGAAGAAGGTTCAACACTCTCAGCAATTAAAAAAACAATGAAGCTCATTGTCAGTTTATCTAAAGTCATTTTTGCTTATTAGTATGTTTATGACTCAAAGTCAGCAGCAAAGACATTGGTTAATAAAAATGGGATTAATCATTTGTTATTTAACAAATTTAATTATTGCAGGTTTGGTCATATTCTAGTTTGCATTTCACTGTTTTAATTCTTTTTATGAATCTAAATCTTTTCGAGTGAGATGAATTAAGTACATTACATTTAGTCTAGAATACAGTTACATGTTCACACAGCGCACCGTCAGTCAATAAATGGGAAAAAAGTAACTATTTTCTTGTAAATTAAAAAGTAATACGTTACTTTACTAGTTACTTGAAAAAAGTAATATTACGTAACTCGCGTTACTTGTAATGCGTTACTGTCACGACACACACAGAGCACGGAAACACGGAACGAGGAGACGAGGAATTCATAAACAGGAGTCTTTAATAATCCAAAGGAGAACATGGGAGACACATGAACACCAGGGATGACGTTTAAGGACTGACAAACACTAACTGAATGGACTGGGGCTTTTAAAGACAGGTTGACGAGGGAGCTAAGGAGACACACCTGGGATCAAATTAAACAATCAACATGAAGGAAAAACTGGGTCACAGGGAACACATGGGGAGAAAAACACAACAAAACAGTCCAGGATCCTGACAGTTACCCCCAACACTGGTTATTGGCTGTTTTTTTAATTTATTGATATATTAAATTGTTGGATTTTTTTGGTTTCCCAATTTAAAGTTAATCTTTAAAGACACATGCTGTAAATATAATCTTTAGCAAATCTCATAAGGAAAATCCAGTTTTCGTATTGTACATTAATGTTGTGATGCCTGAATACTCTTAAAATTATTATTATTTTTAGTGTTGTATTGCTTATTTATTTAGACAAAATAGTATAGAATTTGAATACCAGCCATAATATGAATTATCAAGCTGAATTTTAGTATTTCTAGTGTCTTCTTTACTGCCAGTCACATTTTTGTGTCTTTGGATAAAGCAGCCTGACCTGACAAGTCAAATCTAAGTATGTTTACCTGATTTAAAAACTTGAGTACATCTCTCTGTACACTGATATATCACTGGAAGTTCTGGTGAATGGAATCAGGACGCCATTGGTGGGTAATTGACAGGCTGATTTACAGCACCAGTGTTCTGTCAGTTTCAAAGCCCTGGTCTTACCTGTGGATTAAGTCAGATCAAGCAATGATTGACATGGACTCAGACGGGGGTAAGAGCAGGGTGGGGATGTTCATGCACTATATTTGAGGTTGCCGGTGAAATGCTGGCGTGAAACCATGGCTACAGAGCACTGAGTGAACAGACAGAGGCAAAGATGAAAGATTTGGCCTGTCTGTCTCTGTCATGTTTTAACAAGGCAGCTCTGCCCATACTGTTATGTATTGATTCTGACTGCAGTTTGCCAAAATGACTCTAAAGTTTGTTAAAATGTTAAACCACTGTTGGTTATATTTAGGGATGCACAATATTAAAATAAGTTAAAATTACAAACTGGTAAGCCAATAATTATTTTCATGTTTTATGTAAATAAATAAATAAAAGTCAGTTGTTTTAAATTCTACAAGTGAATTTTATAATGTATAGTATGAAAATGGTTGTTCATCTTAAGATTTGCTAAAGGTATTTAAGGATTTAAAATGAACATTAAATCATTAGTGCTGCTTAAAAATGTAGTATTAGTTAAGGCAAAAGGTAATGTAAATGTAAAATATAGACATAGATGCATAATTCATATCCTGATATTGATCAAATACAATAAATGTAAAATATATATTATCACTTGATGGCACCAATATTCCTAGTTATATTATTAGATTTTTGCCATTTTTACTTAATATCACACAAATGCTGTTGCTGTTTTTTTTTAAGCCAGATGTTTGTCATTGGATATCCATTGGATATGCATTTCATTTTCTCACAAAGTCAGTTGTCTGAATAAGCAAAGCTCCAAGCAGCATCTTTGACCTGTTCATGCAGTGTGTCTCTAAAGTAACTGAGACCTGCCCATGTAGGCTGATCTGAGATTAGTGCGTGATGCTAATGCACTTCCCCACAATGCACTGCAAATGAAAGGGGTGCCTTGGGTACTGATCATCTCCATTCATAATCAACTCATGTGTTTCCCTAATGATGCATGCAGCAGCAATCTCTACAGTCTCTCAGTTCTTTTAGCCAGCTCAATGCTACCTTGAGTCTGACATTTAAAGTCATGTGTGACTCAAGTTTCCAATTGGTTTCCTTCAGTTCCGCCCAATAGGCCAGAGGACGTGCTTGCCTCCAAACACTGAAATTAATTGCTTTTCAGCAATGGGCACATTTCTTTTACCCAGCATTCAACACTGTAATCAATCAGCATTCAGAGTTAGACTTTTTCCCTTTCTCTTTATTTTAAAGAAATAAATGTACATTTTAAATTAAAATGTAATGAAATCATATTTATCAAATTGATCATTTCAGAGTTTTTATAATAATTGTAAGCAAAGGCTTTTTAAAAATATGTCAAAATTGATTTACTTACTATTTTTGCCAGATTTTATATGTATGTCAAAATATTTCTGTGTTATTAATACCCGGTAGGTCACATAATATGTAATGTGTTTTTGGTTTGTTTTCATATAGTCCATACTGTGTTAGTTACAGTATTTTAACGTTATTGCTTTTAGGTCATAATTGGCAGCAGTGGTGATGGAGATGCAAATCTGAAAGGATTAGCTTTGTTTCATTTGAAAACTCCTAAAACCACAAGCTCCCATAATGCCTTTCACTTTTAGAACATTCCCTCAACATGTGTTCTCTATCCTGAGTCAGAGTAAAACATTTTCAGCCATATTAGCTAAGAATCACAGAGCAGTTGAGGTGTGCACTTGCAAACACAGAGATGTTTATTTTCTTAAATTAAAATGGGAATAGACGCTTAACCCAAATAGTTCCCAATCTTTCTGTCCTTGTCCTGTTGTATTGTTATTATTATTGTGGCCTTAATAGGGTCCAGATGGCTAATATTAGATGTAATCTGTTGAAATAGTTTTGTTTATGTAAATCAATTTTTCCAGGCAGTTGTTTCCAATTAGGATGTTTGAAAGTTTTAATTGAATTAAATTGCAGATTTCGATATGTAATGGAATGGTATAGAAAAACAGTGCAGGATTGGCCATATGTGTGGTGATGTAGTTCAGTGTGTAATCTGACTCTGCTGCCTATGTTTTATTGAGCATCCACAGTCTGTCTGTGTTAGAGTTGTTTCGTGTGTGTCTTGTGTTCCCGCCTCTTGTTTCCGTATATGGTTAGTTTCAGGTCATTATTAGTTAATTCAGTTCCAGGTGTGTGTAATTTGTGAATGTGTATTTAAGTCCTGTCTGTTTAATTCCATTTCGTCTGGTCTACTCGTCATTCCCGGTGTTTCTACTTGTTATTCCCGGTGTGTCTACCTTGCCCTGTGTTACCCTGATGTCATCATTAAAGACTATTATTTTGAAGTACTTCCTCGTCTGCGTGTTCCTCGTCTCTCCCTGCTGTGTGCACCGTGACAGAAGACCAGACCAAACAGTAAGCGTCGTCCCTTCACCACGTTTTGTTTTGTTCGTTTTTTCAAGTGTTTTATTTGTTCCCGTGTTTTGTCCCTCGCGGCGAGCGGACAGCCTCATGCCCGCCGTTCGCGGGAGTTTACGCCGCCGTTCGCGGCTCTCCCATCCCGCGGTTCGCGGGACTTCATGCCGCCGTTCGCGGCTCAGTGATCCCGCCGTTCGCGGGAGTTCATGCCGCCGTTCGCGGGAGTTGACGCCGCCGTTCGCGGCTCAGCGATCCCGCCGTTCGCGGGGGTTTACGCCGCCGTTCGCGGCAAAGCCATCCCGCCGTTCGCGGCTCAGGGATCCCGCCGTTCGCAGGAGTTCACGCCGCCGTTCGCGGATCAACCAGCCCACAGTTTCACAGGAGATGACGTCACCATCCACGGCTAACCCTAGCCCGCCGGCCCGCCTCTGACTCAAGCCCGCCGGATTGCCGCTGACTCAAGCTCGCCGGATTGCCGCTGACTCCAGCCCGCTGGTCGTCGTTGGCAGGGAAAGCCAACTCACTTCCTCAGTTCACGCCGCCGTCCGCGGTTCACCGACCCCGCCGTTCGCGGGAGATCACGCCGCCGTCCGTGGGGAAAGCCAACCCACCGTCGGCGGCTGCCTCTAGTGTCGCGGGGAAAGCCAACCCGCCGTCCGCGGTTCACTCGGCCCGCAGCCGGCTGAGGCTCCCTCCAGCCCGCCGGCCCCTGCCGTTGTGTGGTCAAGCCCGCCGGCTGCTGCCGTTATTTGTCAAGCCAGCCGGTTATGGTCTCGCCAGCCGGCCGCTGCCGTATTGACAAGCCAGCCGGCCGTGGCCGTATTTGACCAGACAGTGACCTAGGTCTTTAAGTACTGTGTGTGTGTTTAGCCCCGGAGGGCTCCTGGTACCCCTAAGTTGCCCCATGGTAATTTTTTTGGGGGGGTACAAAGGTCCCGGCTGTTGTGGCCGGGACGAGGCCACGGCCACCATGGACCACCGGCCTTGGCCTCCTGAGCTCCCTGCTCCTCCTTGGCCTCCGTCTATCTGTTCCACTCTGGAGGTCCCGTCCTGTGTATGTATCCGTGTCTGTCCTGAGGGGCCTCCAGAGTGCCCACCCCCCCTCCCCGGTGGAACTGTTACGGCTCTGGTCGAGCCTTCCGGGAGGGGGGAGTTATGTTAGAGTTGTTTCGTGTGTGTCTTGTGTTCCCGCCTCTTGTTTCCGTATATGGTTAGTTTCAGGTCATTATTAGTTAATTCAGTTCCAGGTGTGTGTAATTTGTGAATGTGTATTTAATTCCATTTCGTCTGGTCTACTCGTCATTCCCGGTGTTTCTACTTTTTATTCCCGGTGTGTCTACCTTGCCCTGTGTTACCCTGATGTCATCATTAAAGACTATTATTTTGAAGTACTTCCTCGTCTGCGTGTTCCTCGTCTCTCCCTGCTGTGTGCACCGTGACAGTCTGGCAGTTCGGCACAGATGTGTTAATCTGTTTGGTATTGTACAGATACACATTCAACAAGCTGACAGATTCCCTATTATTGTAAGATACTGTACTTTGTGTACATAAAAGGAGAAGGAAAAAAGACAGACAGTGAGAGTTGTTTTTAATAAATATTTAGTAAGGATAAATAAGTCAATTATATTTAATAAATACATATAATAATAATTTTAGTATGATTTTAATTATTTAGTCTTGAATAAATGTACATTTATATAAATACATACATACAGATTTATTTATTTATAATATTTAAACAACTATATGCTGGGGCTGGGCGATATATCGCATGCGATTGTCATGCGCATCTCGTCAGTAAAGCCGGTTCCGTGATCAGCAGTAAATCTCCATCACCTGTTTTCAAATGGAGCGGCATTTAATACACAGAGCCGTAGATCACTGACAAGCTACACAATATCGCGCTCATTATCGAAGGCAATCTGCGATTATGAACGCGATATTGCATAGCCACCTTTACATGTACACTTTTTTGTCATTCCGATTAAAATCATTCCGATTGAAAGATTCGGTGGACTGTTTACATGAGACGTTATCTAATCCGATATGGTGGACAACAAAGTGACAACAAAAATAAGTCACCAGAGGGAAAAAATGCCCATATTTATGTTAATATTTTTTATAGCTGCTTGCACTTGCTTAGAATAAATGGTTAATATTTGAATATTAACCATTCATAGAAATGGAACCATTCATAGAAATCATACGCCCCTCTGTAATGCAGCTCTGAAATGAATTGTACTCTGATACTACAAAGTTTTACTGTAACGTTACTTAAATGGAACAAATACACAATGTCTTACCAAGAGTTGCTGAACAATGAATCAAAGGAGCGTTGCTTTATGAACACAGGGAGTGATTGCAATGAGCTATCAAACATAACAAACGTGTTTTCGTACAATATTCATGGCGTGAGCACGCATAAATTCAAGCAGATCGGAAATTATGAATCTGTAATATATATAAATACAAATGACAAAGGCAAATTTTGGTCAAGTTGTTTATTTTCATTGAGCTATACTTTCACTATCATCACTGTTGTTTCTAAGCTGAAAGCAGAAAATTGCGCTTCGTTTCTGATCTGTTTTTCACTCCGGACATGAGAGCAGAGAGTTCATAACACAGCAAGCGTTCTCCATTCTAATGTGTTTTTAACTTTATAATTAAAAATTTAACTTTATACCTTCACTATGCGGTGTACACCAAAATGATGCTACAGTGTAATATGTACTGCAGTGTTGCCGACATCACGTTCACGTTCTGTCCGACCCGAGGCCTCTTGACATGATGACAGGTAGACGCAACAGTAATCGGTTTAACACATTTACATGGAAAAATTTTAATTTTGTTCGGTTTATAGAAAGGTTTATCTGCCTGATCCCTCTGTAACCGACTTACAAGTTGCTCGAGCATTAGCTTTGGGCATTTTTATGCTAACGATTGCATATGGATCAATTTTCATTCGGATTGGACTTTTAAACCGAATTAAGGGTGAATGCTCCATTTCTCTGTAAACTTACCCCTTCACCTGTGATCCCCTACCCTCTGTGTCTTACCCCTAGCCCTTGTCCGCTCCATTTGAAACCGAGTGGTAAGTGCTAGGGGTGAAAACATTTACCCCTATGAAATCACGGAACCACTTGGCTTTACGGTTACAAGTCATGCGCATGATCATCGCGTTCTATATATTGCCCAGCCCTACATACATATTCCTTACAGCACATTCATTTGTTTACCTTTCTCATATAAATATAAATATTGCAAAATAAAATTCCATAGCTATTAGGAAGTATTTATTCTTTCTGTCAAAAATGAAAAGAGGCTTTCTCATTTTAATACAATAAAAGTTCAATACATGTTTTTTTTTTAACATTAGAATGTGTCCCATTTACTTTTTTTCTGAGTAAAAAATAATGACTGTCATTTTTTACCATGGTTTACAGAAGACACCCACTAAAATGGCATTCAGTGCAACAATAGTTCATATAACAAAGACTTTTTTATGATTTAGGGATCATAGTACTAATCTATAACAGTCTTTGCCACTATTCTTCATACCATTTGTCAGCAAGATGTTTTATATCATTTAAAATATAATACGATTTTGTATGATTACTTTTTCTTTTACACATTTTAACAAGTACAAGTCAGAAAAAGTTATACTGAATGATGATGGAATGGACATGGATGATGGACATTATTTCACCTATATTTTGACATTTTATTTTTACAAAAGTTATTTGAAACATTTAAAGTAGAGACTTTACTTGTATTTAATATACTTTCTATGCATAAAACCATTTTTTTTAAAATTCAATGCAAACACCACAATGAGTGCTACAGTGTAATATGTAGCAGTGTTTACTACTCTGTCCACCAGAGGCACACAATGACAGGTGCAATAGACCACCAGTCAAAGATCTGCCTGATCCAGTCTGTAACCACTTAAAGTTGCTCGAGCATTAGATTTGTGTTTTATGCTAACATTGCATAGATCAGTTTGCTTCAGAGTTAAAGAATTAAGTCAATAAAAACTCCACTACTTCTACCATCTCTCTCTCTCTCTCTCTCTCTCTCTCTCTCTCTCTTTCTTGACAGTCTGCACATTCTTTTCAGTGCAGCTCATACTGGGGTTGGCTTCTGGTCGTTTGCACAATAAAAGAATTGACTACACAGAGGGAAAACCAGGGGCCTTTGGCCTGAGGAGGGGAGAGGAGGAGCCTGCGGGTTGCTTTGACAGCAGCCAAGCGAATATTGAAAAGGAACTTTGTTGTTGGTAATGTTCATCCCTGTTTGTTTTGGACTTCACACAGAAAGCAAGAAATTCGCAGTGAGTTGCCAGGTTACTGTCAAAGGGGAACATGGTATCAGGTACTGGTTATAGCTCAGTGAGATTGTTTACAAAGGCAGCGACCTGTCAGATGTCCTGGAGAAATCGAGAGCACAGCATTCCATATGAAAAGAAAGTGGAGAGAAAGAAAAAAAAACAATATAGGAAGGAATAACAAGTATCCACATTGCGGGCATGGAAATGACTCGCATTGCATAAACACATGTGGGGATCTTTGTGAGAAGCTGAATGCTGTGCAGTAATTTGTTTTCTCACTCTGGTAACTTTAATATGGATGATTTAACGCTTAAATGCAATCAGTGTTAAAACATTCCCAAAAATCCTCATGCAGTCATAACAAGTTTGGGGGCTGTTTATAGAGAGAGGCACAATGCGGAAGACAGATGTGGAAAACTTGCGCCCACCAGACAAGGGCCTCCTTCAGTTCTCTGCTGTGCTCTTTTTCAAGATGGAGAACTTAAGTTACAGAACTAACTTCCTGGATTACATCAAACAGAGTCCTTCCCCTCCTCCCTGTGCTTTACCCTCCAGTCCTCTCCTCTCCTCTCCTCTCCTCTCCTCTCCTCACGTCACGTCACGTCACGTCACGTCACGTCACGTCACGTCACGTCACGTCACGTCACGTCACGTCACGTCACGTCTCGTCTCGTCTCGTCTCGTCTCGTCTCGTCTCGTCTCGTCTCGTCTCGTCTCGTCTCGTCTCGTCTCGTCTCGTCTCGTCTCGTCTCGTCTCGTCTCGTCTCTTCTTGTTGTTCTCATGTGGTCTCCTTTCTTCTCACTGCTTCTTTTCTATTTTCGTCTGTTCTCATCTGATCTATTATTGTCTATTCTTTTTTCTTCAGTTGTCTCGTTTCTTCACTTCTCTACTTGTCTTGTTTTTCTTTTCTTCTTGTTTCATCTCTTCTTTTCTCTCTCGTTTCATCTCTTCTCATCACTTCTCTTCTTTATTTGTCTCATCTGTTCTCTTCTCATCTTCTTTCATCTGTTCTCTTCTCATCTTCTTTCATCTGTTCTCTCTTCTTCTAGTCTGGTCTGGTCTTTTCTGGTCTCTTCTCTTCTTGTCTCATCTCATCTCCTCTATTCTCCTCTATTTTCATCTTTGTTCTATCAGTTCTATTTTCTTCAGTCCCACTTTATATTACTTTATATCAATGTTTTTACATTGTACTTCTATTTTAAAAAAAATACCTGCATGTAATTACATCTGTAAATAATTTCTGTAATTAAATTTTTGTCATGACAGTTCTCGGGGGGATTGGTATGGTAATGTACATGACAATGCTAATGTATTTGATCTTGTAATATATCTGCTACACTGCTGCTGCTGTGGCAGAGCAAGTACCGAGACCTGCAACTGCCAGTACATCCACAACATGGTGCTGTGAACATGTAAGAAATACTGCTGCTGCACATATAACATAATTAACCCCCCTTGCATACATGAGCACCCCTTAGCAGGTCAATACAGGTGGAGCAGGGGAAGGTGGAGGGTTTCTGAAGTGTGTTGCAACTGCTACCACAAGCATTAGCCAAGTATTTGAATGTTGAGCAGCGAGCTCATTGGCTACCAATACAGGAGAGAACCAATCACCTGTGACATGTGATAATGGTGTCATTATGTCATATTGAGTTAGATCTATCGGACTGTGCCATCTAGAGTTTCATGCCAGAACTTTGTATTTATAATTACACTGTTGACCCGTCCTTTACACCTTAACCCACACTTAAACCTACCCATACCACCAAACCTGTCCCTAACCTTACCAGTATCCCACCTCAATAGCAGCAAAAGTGTTTTGCAATACAATATGAACACAGTAAGTACATTGTACTTATTTTATAATGTAAGTACATCGTAGTTAAGGCTTCTTAATATAAAGTGGATACCTTTTCTTCTTATTTCTTCTCGGCGGGTCTCATTTCTTATTCACTCTTCTCATCTCTTCTTGTTGCATCTGTACTCTTCTCTTCTCGTCTTGTCTCATCTTGTCTGTTCTGTTCTCCTCTTTTCTGTTGTCTTCTCTTGTTTCTTTTCTCGTTTTATCCAGTATTGCCTCATTTTATCTCAACTCATCTCCTCTTTTCTCCTCTTGTCTCCCCTCATCTCATCTATTATCTAGTGGTATTTATCATATTGTCTCTTTGTCAACTTTTTTTGGACTTTTTTTGTGCAATTCAAAGTGTGCTACACACAGGTGAGTGGGCCTGTACAAACCACCTGTAGTAACACACTCTCCTCCATGTGCACTAGACACTTTTCACACACTGCTCTGTGTACACAATCCCACAAAAGACTCAATAATATATGTATGTTTACATGCTCATGCACTACAAATCATCTAGTACTGTTCCCCAGCCAGCTGCTTGACTCACAATGTTTCTCTCTGCACAGGTACAGTATTTATGTGAAGCATTCATATAGTTTGTATTTTTTAGTTTATGTATAGGTTAACATTTATATATAGTATATTTATAGTCAAAATCTGTCAGTAGGTTAGTTGTGTATAGGTTTATAGTGTTTTACTTCATTGTTGTATGTCTGTATCTATGTAGCAACATGGTCCTATGAGGCACGACATCTCGTTCCACTGTATGTCCCCACATGTAGCGGAATGACAATAAAGCTCAACTTGACTTGAACTTGAACTTGTGTCACCTTCACTTCACTTCTCTCCTTTTCTCCCCATTTCTGTGCACCACATGTGATTAGGGTACACGGCAACAGGCCACTGCATAGAGACTCTGTCAGGTTTGTAGAAAATCATGACCCCAGGCCACACAGGAGAGAGAGAGGGAGAGTTCTGTATGTGGAGGAGGGGCGAGAGGGTCACGGGATGAGACTGTGAAAGTCAAAGCGTTGCTGTGATCCGCTCAAGCATGAAGAGAGCTGATCCTGGTCTTAGGGGAGAGAAGTGGATGCGATGGGTTGGGGGGCAACAAGAGGTCTTGCTCAGGAAGGGACGTGGCACGTTATCAGGCCAAAAATATGCAGCTGTATTTACCACCTCTGTTTGTTGTTCCTGTAGAAAGCTCCAGGATGGGAATTTTCTGTGTCACTGCCTCAAAGGATTTTGGCTGAGGCTTTGTTGATCCTGTGTTGTTGTAGAAAAGGGGAATAAGATTTAAGCATTAGCCATGTCAGGCAGGATTTAACACTCTGGTCCCCAGACCTCTCACCATTTAGGCAACTCTTCCCCAAGCGCTTAGCCCTCCACGGCCTGCCCGGTGGCCCACCGGGTGGAGAGAGACAGGGTTGGTTCTCTCTCTCTCTCGTGTTTCCGCTTTTCCGGCATCCATCCAATGGAAAAATAAGGTTCGAGCCACTTGATTTTGTGTCATGCTTCCTGGAGCATGCCAACTTTCAATTACAGCACCTCCAGTCCACCTTGCACTTTGGCCATGGCTATCTGACAGCTCCCCTGGTGTTGTTTGTGGCTGGTGGCCAACTGATTCCCAGCGCATTATGTTTCTCCGACCAACTGAGAGATAGTTGGTTGTTTTCCATTAGGCTATATAAGTTATCACTATCTGATGGGGCACTCTAACCTTGACGGACTGAATCGCGGCATGAGGATGAGCAGCGATGTTGTGCCTCCGAATTCGTTTGCCATCGCCTCGACATGGGACTTCTTTGTCACAAGAGATTGTTGATGCTCTGTTAGAGAGTTTTACACTATAGCTTATTATTAATATAAATAGAGTAAACGTTGATGTATGTGTATTTTGTCAGAAGGTGCCTGATAAATACTAATCGAGGCTTATATTTGTTCATAATGATCATAAGAGGAAAAATTATATGGAAGGAAAGAAAGAAAGAGAGAAAGAGAGAGCGAGAGAGAGAGAAAGAAAGAAAAAAGAAAGAAAGAGAGAGAAGAGAGAGCGAGAGAGAGAGAGAAAGAAAAAAAGAAAGAAAGAAAGAAAGAAAGAAAGGAAAAATACTTTATTTACTAATACACAGGGACTAAAATGAATCCTAAATCAGCACTCTTGCTTTTAAACTGATTATGTGTTCATGAGAGACTTGATTTGATCTCTTTGTATTAAGCTTGTATTAAGCCATTATGATGTTTGATTAAGACTTGATGTAGTCCCATATCTCATGATTACTTCTGAAAGTCTGGGGACACCAAAATCATGTAAAAGGACCTTCTGAAATAGCTAGATCTAGAAATAGCTCTAGCACAAGCTTAAAATAATAAAGAAAAAGCTAAAAAGACACACTGTGCACTGTTGGTTATTATATATAATTTTTTGCATTGCATCATTAAGTTCTCATATTTATCCAAGCTTGTTTCTGCCCCTGTTTCTGGTAAAAACTAAGGGCCAGATTTACGAACAGTTTGCACCAGTGCAAACCATCTTTTGGCGTTAAAATGGTACTGTCAGGTTTTACTAAAGACGCACATTGAAGAATTAGTGCTGAAAAGGTGTGGACAGTTATTTTTGCGCCTGACCTTATTGAATATGCATTTGTAGGAGTTTCCCTTTCAGACGCAAAATTTATGGGAGAGTATTAAAATGAATCACGTAATAAAGCATGTATTAAACTATTTTGCACCTGTGTCATAAGTAGATCACCCACACCTGATGAGCATCGGCTCTACTCAGTTGCTACTATGATAATTTGTGCTGCACTTGGCATATTGCGTTGGTCGATATGTAAATGAGATATTGCGTCTGTGTTCTTTAACTTGCGCATTGTCAGTAAATCACCCACAGAATTGTTTTTGGAATTGCGCTCTCGTGCTAATTTGCCCTGTTTAGTAAATCTGGCCCTTAATCAAGTAATTGTGAGATAATAAAATAAATAATGTGACATTTTAAGATGCAAATTCACATTGTGACATTATTAGAAATAAAATTACAATTGCTTTCTTATTAACTAAAGCAGAAAGTTTTTTTTTTTACACTACAAAACAAAAACAAAAGTTTGGAGTCAGCAAGTTTATTTATTTATTTATTTTATTAAGCAAAGATGCATTAAATTGTCAAAAGTGCAGTAAAGCTTTTACATTTACAAAATATTTATTAAATAAATGCCGTTCTTTGGAATTTTATTTTCAAAGTAACCTTAAAAAAATTAGATTTTAAAATTATAAGCAGCTGTTTTAAATTGATAGTAAAATTATTGATAATAATAAAAATGTTTATTTAAACACAAAACAGCATATTATGCAAATGATTTCTGAAGGATCATTGACTCGGAAGACTGGAGTAATGGCTGCTCAAAATTCAGCTTTGCCATCATGGAATAAATTACTTTTTAAAATATAATAAAAATTTGATGGTTATTTTAAATTGCAATATGCAATATTACTGCAGCCTTGGTGAACATAAGAGACTTCTTTCTAAATTTTTGAAATGCACAACAGTAATGTACCAATTATCATCGCATGACTCTTTTGAATATTACTATAATACACATGACTATTATTTCACATACTATGTAGCAAAATATTATTTGGCATATATGCATTTATTGTAATGTCTTGCAGAGAAGGTTAGGCTTTCATAGTTTCTCTCAAGGTTTTTCTTCTCTTCAATTGAAAATGTAAAGGATTTATTTTGCCTCCCCACAGTTGCCTTTGGTTTGCTCAATAGGGTCTTTAAGGGATGTTTTACTGTAAAGCTTCTTTGAAATTGCTATATTATATAAATGTAATATATGTACATATTTGAAATTTATATATATGAAATATATTGTAACATGAAATAAAAACATACAATGTGTAAATTTTTGGTTTTGGTATTGTGAGATAATTTATAAAAGCAAGAAGATACTGTATTGTGAATAAGTCAAGGCTGAAGGGGTTGCAGGCACTCTTCTTTGAAACAATATGCATTGTGAAAAATGCTAATTTACTGTAACTGTCAGGAACTATTTTTTTAGAGGAAGGATAGCATTTAAATAATTTACTTAAAAAAAGTACTACATTAATACATACATTTTTTTGTTTTAATATTTGTATTGTGTGGTAATAGTTTTATAACAACAATAAGGTACTCATGGCGTGCTGTATTGTGAAAAAGTCAAAGCTGAAAGGGCTGCAGGCACTATGCTTCATGTCGTGCCTAACAACGCCCTTCACCTTGACTTATTCACAATACAGCACAGCCTCTTGTGCCTTTAATTGCTTACATACAGTGTTGGGAAGGTTACTATGAAAATGTAATAGGCTACAGATTACAAGTTACCCTATTTAAAATGTAATAGTAGTGTAACTTTTTCAATTACTTTATAAAAGTAATGTAACTGATTACTTTTTGATTACTTTCCTAAACTGTTAATCATTTTCAAACATTTACACCATGCAGGGTTAACCTTAGTATTCAACACTGATAACTGTCAGACTTCTCAAAATCCTTCATCACTTGAATTAAGATGATCAAATTTGAACACATCCACCAAAATCAGACTTTGGTGCCGCCTTTTACTTTGAGATTGATCAAGTTCAATGCAGATTTAAAATCATAAGAAATAGTTTACTGATACTGTTTTTGAAACCAAATCTTCGCATAAGTACAGGAAACATTGCATCTAACGATGCTTTGGAAAAAATAACAGTTCATTTAAAAAAATAAAATAAAAGCATATACATCAACCCAAATACGGTTATCTAATAAGCATGTGTCCTATTCTTTGTAGCCTACAAAACTACTGAAACATTGGTGTCTTTTTTAAACATTGGTGTGTGTTTGTATATGTGATGATAGTCTTCTCAAAAGAAATTGGTTTTAATATTTGTATTGTGAAATAATTTTATAAAAACAATAAGATACTGTATTGTGAATAAGTCAACTCTTCTTTGAAACAATATGCATTGTGAAAATTGCTAATTTACTGTAACTGTCAGGAACTATTTTTTTTAGAGGAAGGATAGCATTTAAATAATTTACTTTAAAAAAAGTACTACATCAATACATACATTTTTTGTTTTAATATTTGTATTGTGTGGTAATAGTTTTATAAAAGCAATAAGGTACTCATTGCATGCTGTGAAAAAGTCAAAGCTGAAACTTTGAGCTCCATTGTACAGTATGTTTGTATTCTCCTAAAGCTTTTCAACATTTCAGTCCACCTGCAAGCAACCAACTGTTAAAGATCCTTCTAATCCAAGGTTACCAGCAGTTTCTGATTGAAATTTTCCTTTGATCACTGGGAGTACTGATAAAAAAATAAAAAACATTGATTAGTGATGTCCAGGTTATGTGGTTTACAAAAGAGAACCTGTTGCAAAACTTCAATTTTGTTTGTATTTAAGACCCTCAGAATAGTGTCTTTGGCAAGTTCTGAAGGAGTTAAGTTGGGGGATGGTGGTGTTTGAGGATGCAGTGGGGCGTTTCTGCACTGTTCACTCCCTTGTTCTGCCTGGAAAGCTCTGCACGGGCCCTTGCTTGGGTCACCTGCAAAGGATTAGGCTGGGGCTGGTGGACAGTTGTTGTTTGAGGAGCGTCTGGGCATGTCAGGGGTACAGGAAAGGGGAGGAACGGAACGGGATAGTGGCCCGGTGAGTCACCTCGCCTCCAGATGCCCAGACCTCACCCCTGCAGGGTGCAACACACCAGGGGACAGCAAACACAACAATCAGTCTCTCCACCAACACTTCTGCTCCTGAAAAGGCATGGATGAATTCTTGGATTGTTTTTTTTTACACAAAAGGAGATTTTTTTTTTCCTCCATGCAATTATGTACAGTTGTTGACAGTGACCAAGTATGTCAAGCTCCAATAAATAAATAAATAAATACAATACAAAAATGAATATTTGATATTTATCAATATTTGCTTTTTTCATTCCTCTCCATTGCAACTCTCAAATACAATGATACATTTTGGTTTATTTGTTTCAAATACCAGTATATTTAAAAAAAAAAACAAGATTTAGATTTAAGATTTTTTTTAAAGCGATACTTTTATTCAGCGATGATGCTAATTAAGTTGACTAAACATTCTTTTCATTCAAGAAAAAAAGTATCATGGTTTCCACAAAAATATTGAGCAGCACAACTGTCTTCAACATTGATATTAAGAAGAAATGTTTCTTTAGCAGCAAATCAGCATGTTAGAATGATTTCTGAAGAAACATGTGAAGACTGGAGTAATGGCTGTTGAAAATTCAGCTTTGCATCACAGGAATAAATTACATTTTAAAATATATTAAAATACAAAACTGTTATTTTAAATTGTAGTAATATTTCACAATAGTACTGTTTTTACTGTATTTTTGATCAAATAAATGCAGCCTTGTTGAGCATAAGAGACTTCTTTCAAAAAAACATTAAAAAAACTTACCAACTGCTAAATTTTGAATGGTAGTGTATACGTACGTATATAATTAAAGAGATAGTTAACGCATATGTCGTGGAACTCTCGTGAACGCGCATCAAAGACTGACACGGACAAATTGTTGAATAAAGTTATTTTGGTTTTCTTTGCACACAAAAATTATTGTCGTAGCTTCATAAAATTACGGTTGAAGCACTGATGTCACATGGACTATTTTAACTATGTCTTTACTACCGTTCTGGGCCTTGAACATGGTAGTTGTGTTGCCGTCTATGCAGGGTCAGAAAGATTTCATCAAAATTTGTGTCCTGAAGCTCTGAAGCAAAGGTCTTACGTGTTTGGAATGACATGAGGGTGAGTAATTAATGACAGAATTTTCATTTTTGGGTGAACTATCTCTTTAAATATACTGTATAAGTAGATAAACAGAGGGACGTTTTTGACAGACTGTTTTCGGGTGAAGTATTTCTTAAGAAATTCGTAAGGAATGTTGGCCTGGGACTGACTGTTTAACTCATTAATCCAGATTAGAAAAAGAGAATAAAAGGGAGAGAAACAGAAGAAACAAAGAGCACATCCCTGAGCACAAGTGTCAGAAAGCTCTGGAGGGAATGCAGTACTGAATATGCCGCGGTTTCTGTACTCCGTGCCAGTGTGAACAAGTCGGGGCGCACACAAAATGAGCAGAGAGCCGCATCACTACACCCGCCTCTGTCAATAATGACAAGACAGCATTCATTGATATTCTCATGGAAAAATAATGTGTTAATAAGGACCCTCTCAGAAGATTACCCAACCTCGCCCCTCTAATCAGCCTCTTTGTAAAGGTCCATAAATCACCAAACTAATAGCGCGGCGGATATTAATAACTCAAATTATGATTTATATCTTTGTTGTCGTCTGTGAAAGGATCCCTCACCTCCTTACATTTTCAATCAATATCATCAAAATGCTAACGAGCGAATGGCTGTAATTACCTTCATGGGGGACAACATTAATTTAGTTCTCTCTTTTTTCTGAAATGCTATGGAGCAGACATGTGGATACTGCATACCTGTTGCACAAACAAAGCAGGCAACGTGTTAGTCCATGAAGAAGACATTAGCCTTGATAATAGCTGTCAAACCTGGATCGGCTTCCTTTTTGGTTCTGAACACCATTGATGCAAATAAGACATCCGTCAGAAATGAAAAACTGCACAGTGACTATAGCAGGAATTACAATAGATTACAAGGAGGTCGTTTGGTATGACTTTACTTGACATACTAATCTGTTACAGTTTACAATAATGTTTAATTAGTTAATACATTAGGTATCATGAACTAACAGTGAACAACACTTTTTGTTTACATAATTTATTAATATAGGTCAATGTTCATTTCTGAATATACTAATACTCTTTTATTATTTCAAATTGTATAAAAAATATGAATTAGTATATTATGACATGAATTAACAATGAACTATAGTATTTTATTTATAAATTGACATCACCCTAGATTAATAAAAGATATGCAGTGAATTGCATTAACTAATTTTAACCTTACTGTAATGTTTTTCTACGATGTCATTTTGTGATTGACTTTGGCATTGCATAGGTGACCTTTATTTCTTTTGATAAGGGGTTTCAATTAACTTTTGCTTTGAAACCTGCATACATATACTGCACATAATTAAATATTCATATCACTATTCAAATCCACACTACCTCATTCATCTTCAGAACACAAATTAAGATATTTTTGATGAAATCTGAGAGCTTTCTGACCCTCCATAGACAGCAACGCAACTGAAATGTTCTTCCCAGACCCAGAAACATAGTAAGGACATCGCTAAAGCAGTCCTTGTGACATCAGTGGTTCAACCGCAATTTTACAAAGCTACGAGAATGCTTTTTGTGCACAAAGAAAACAAAAATAATGACTTTATTTGAATTCTTCTCCTCCAAATCACCGTATTCCGCCATTATAGAGAGTACCACTGCACGTAAACAAAGCGCAGCGCCTGCGTTGTTTACGTGCAGAGGTACTCTCGATAATAGGTGTTTTTGTGTGAACTGTTTCTTTAAGAGATTAAGCCTCTTAACACGCAGGTGAGAGTAATGCTTGCTTGTATTTTTGGCATCAGTAAAATGGTTGATTTCTTGTTTAGCAAAAGTCACAATGTGAGACTGAGGTTTAGGGGCTCACCTCATTCGACAATGCGGCAATTCAGATCTCGGGCAAGAACTTTTTTCTGTGGCCAGCATGATGTCATCAGCCTCAAGCTTTTGTCAAAGTCTGATAAGACCACTAACACAATGGGATCTTCTTGAAGGCTGCTTGAATGATAACCCATAGCAAAAAGGAAAGGAGAAAGAAGGGAGTATGGCAGTTTAATGAAAACTTTCCCCGTGCTGGGATTTCAAGGCTTTTTCTGAGGTGACTGAGGTTATCAGTCTTGTTTTTAGCTGCGTGAGCTGCCCAGCAAAGCAATCACACAAACAAATTAATTAGTCTCTCAACAATAGGGCCTTGATAAATTGAGCCACTTGCATCTCATAGACTGTCGTTCCATGTTCCCATTTTTAATCTCAGTCTTTTCAACACAGACTTGAGAGCGCTGTTTACATTTAGTCTTTTTAACGAGACATTGCACATCGGTTTGCAATAAACAGCTAATTATCATATCTCTAGCTACAGCTTAATTATATTTGCATAAAACTTCTTTGTCTTGCTGTCTCAACAGAGCCTGCATTACCTTGTCTTTTCATTGCGCAGTTATTATTTACATGCCTGAAATATGCTCAGATTTACACATCTTATTTTTTCCCCTCCTCATCTTGCCTTAGGTTGCCCCTAAAAGAAAATGTGAAGGTCGGGGACTGTTTCTTTCATATTTTCATTTTCATCCAACTATGCTGGTTTAAAGATTTGTGCAAAGTTGCTTTTTTCACTCATGCATGTTCAGTGATTCATTTTAATTATTCTTTTTTTTCCCTATTCAACAAGAAGTCACATAATTATCAGTGTCTTCGGTTTTTTAAACACGAGTGCTTTGCATGAGCACACGGCATAAGAAATGAGTAAAAGTAGGCATTAAAATGACTAAAAAAAGCATTCAGCTTCGGAAAATGTATTTACAAATTATTTTCTCAGTGCTTTGGCTCAGGGCAGAAGGAGACTGTGTCTTCATTCAATTATCAACTTTAAGCGGAGTGCAGTCATTAAAGCAAGCTCATTACAGGTACATCCCACACGATTTAACCCCTGACTGACTGACTGACTGACTGACTGACTGTTTGCTACATTACTTCTCATATACGCTCAAAACAAAAAGCATGGAGTGGGAGGGAGTTGGATTGAAGGTGTCAGTGGGTAAGATAATTAATCTAAGATGCTTAAGCAAAATATGTATTTAGAAAAGGGGAATTAAATAATGGAATTGTGCATGATTAGTACATGATTTTTTACTTGTTTATTTCGTAGATTTGTTTGAAATATTAATCACTTAAGTCCACAAATGACTCAACTTACTCCTTATGAGAATAGTCAAAGAAAAAAAAATTGAGCAGGGGTGCATCAGGTGATTACAAGTGAGACTATGGGTGCTCCAGAGAGGGAACAAAATGTCAAAAACAAAAAGTGTATTCCATTGCAAAACAAAAAATTCACATCCAGGCACTCACATAGCAAGCAAAGTAAGAAAGCCTTTATTATAAGACAGGGCTATATATTAAAAAGACACCCTTTTTTAATATGTGGCCCTGTCTTATAATAAAGGCTTTTTTACTTCGCTTGCTATGTGAGTGCCTGGATGTAGATTTTTTGTTTTGCAATGGAATCCACTTTTTGTTTTTTACACCTTATAAGCTTGATTTTTTTTTTCTGTAGTCGACGGTAAAATATGATTAGGTCGGTGTATTATCTAATTTCTCTTTGACTAAAAATAAAAAGTGGCACATCTTTTCTTCCTATGTTTTTGCAATTTTTATTATAAAGCAAAGCATAGCGAGGTCAGGGAAAAAATAGAAAAAGCAGAAAAGCGGGATGTTGCAAACAAGATTTGAACACAAAAGTGTGACAGTGCAAGAAGCAGAAAGTACAGTATCTCATTCGCCGGACTCACATAACAAACAGAAAAACATTTGTGTTTTACCCATTGTCACGTCAGTGCTTCAGCTTGTTCTTTTTTCTGTCTTCCGATTGCTCTGGATAAGGTCAAAAAGAAGGTGGCCCAAGACTTAATTTCCACCTTTCTTTTTTGAAGGTACTTGTCAGCGAATTAAAGTAGATGGGAGCTAAAAGCAAAGGTGGAGAAATGTATTTATGAAGGTAATTTCTCTGAGTTGCATGCTGTGTGAGAGTAATTACTGTAGCCTCTATAGGCAGAGTTAAGGGGATTGACTGTAATCACGGGTATAATGAGACTCGTGGCAGAACTCTCTCACACAATATAAGGTCAAACATGTCGTCGTAGGCAGCCTTTCATTTTCTTTTGGAACTGTCAATGCTTTAATAGTTCCCTGACTGACATTAACAGAAAAATGAGGGCCTTATTGCTCAAATCTATGATAACTTGAGAAGAATATGTGAAAGTGAAGCACTGTTCAGGTGAGTGATTGGGGGGAGAAAGTCACACAGGCCTTCTGTCCACACATGTGAAACTGGTCTCAGATCACAATGAAAAGACAAGCTTTCCTACTGGCTTGCATTTAGCTACCATATTGAGAGATATATGATATATTCATTTTACTCAGATTTACATACTGAAATTTCTCAAAGGCATGGTGTTACGATGATAAAATGTTTTCTTTCGTGTAGAATTTCTCTGCAGATTATGAAAAAGCTGAGACTTTGTTCTTGTTTTCCGAGAGAAGTCTGCAGGCTATAGAGAAAGCATTTGAAAGACGTGCTCTATATTTTAATGTATTTACAACCCTCATGATACCAGGTTTCAATAACCTTGCTGTAATGTCAGCTTAGATTGTTTGCTTCAAAGCAGCGACCTGCCGAGCAGAGGCAAACACAATAAACAGGCTTCTGTGCGTTATTCTAAGCACTCAGCAAGACCTGTTTCAGATTGGAAAACGTGGCTTAATAAAAGTTTCATATGATTTGGCTCCTCGAGCCACGTAGCATGCTGAATCGTTTATCTCGGGTAACTTCAGTCCAGTCTGTTTTGATGTGATGTGCACCGTTTAAAATTGCAATGAGAATGCTTTTTAATTTCTTGTTAAATCGCTTAATTTCAGTTGAATTTGAATTGAGGCAGCAAGCAAGATGCAGAATTGCAATTAAATTTAATTACAATTAGTGCTGTCAAATCGATTAATTGCATGCAAAATAAAAGTTTGTAATTACATAATATGTGTGTGTACTGTGTATATTTCTGTCTATATTCTATTCTCTATGTAAGAAATATTTACACACACACACACATATACTGTATATATATATATGTATACTACAGATACATATATATATGTATGCGATTGATCGCGACTAATCGATTTGACAGCACCAATTACAATTAAAAATAATCTTTAGACAGATAGGGTTATAAATATATAAACTACATACACATTTCTATCAATTCTGAATTTTGCACAGTCCTGGACACAGGAAGTGAGATTGAGTCAAACTAAAGGTTTTAAGACATTTTTTAGCATTTAAAACAATTTCAGCTATTATTTTATGTAGTTTAATAGTTCTCATTAATTTGTGCCTCTTAAAATGCTCTAAAAAAGTAATGCTTCAAATCAGTGCTGTTTTTTGTGGAATGTGCCAAAATAAAGTTGCTTTGTTGCTTGTGTTACCTATAAAACATGTAACCTCTGACCTTTGGAGTGATGATCAAACTTAAATTTGGCTCACAACACTCCATCAGAGCTCTTCTCTTGTTTCCAAAAGCTCATCTGTATCTGATACAAACAATCTAACGTAGCACAGTGTAAACACACTTCTGGAGGGTGTTGAATCACTGGGCTGTGGCTTAAAAGAAAATGAAGAGTAGCAAACAAAGGCCAGAGTTGTCAAGAGACATAACATATGTTTGTGAGATCTACCAGTCTGTGACTGGATTTGATGTTCTGCCAATGCTAATACAGAAGTGTTTCGCTTCTGCTGGGAAACAATGATGCTAAGCTAAAAGAAGGTTCATCTAAACCAGACTAAGCAATTTTTGATGTACACTACTTCAAACCAGTTTTTCTCGAGTGTAACCAAACATGTTAACTTATCCCCATTAGGGCTTGTGATGTTTAGAGTACAGAAACCAAAACTGGAAAACTTAACAAAAGCATGTGATGAAGGAAATGATGGGCGAAAAAAGGAAACAGAAGAGAAAAGCAGCCCAGATGGTTCATTTAATTTTATTCATTATTTCTCTCTATCCAACAAATCCATTTGTCTTTACCACACAGAAACATGAAATTGGTCCCAGTGACCTATTTTTTGAGGTTTTCCTCATTCTCTCTGGCACGAAGCCTTTGACTTCCACAATGTGCCTCTATTGTCTTTATGCAATGGACCTTTTTCGCTGCTCACCAGGTGAATGAAAACCAATTGATGGGTCCGGCGTTCCCTCACCGAAGTCATCGGGAAAAAAATATTACCTCATTCCGAGCGGCGAAGAATCCTCTTTTATGGAGACATAATGACTTAAAGTTTAATCTCTTCCGTGTTCACCTTTATGAAAAGAGCACAATGATCCATTTGAAGTAAGTTAAATTACACATTTAAATGGAGACGTGTAATATACTTAGTTAAAGTGGGTTTGACCACTGCACCAGTTAATCAGGGGCCGTCCCATTAAAATTGGACCGGAGCCCAGGTTCTGTGACCATATTTTAGCGGTTGGAGGAGGTTTTCTGATCTGTGCGTGTGTGTGAGAAAGAAAGTCCAATTTCCCTATTTGTCCACACCCTTCTCTTTGAGCTGTGTATCGTAGAGTTTTGAGTGGAAAGAACATCAAAGCCGTTCAGGACTGACACTTTCTTTTCCCTGCCTTTCAGAAGTCTTAAATCCTGTTAAAGCTCAAAGCTCGCTCTGTCCGGTCTCTGCATGCTCGGAGCAGACAGGTTTCAGGTCTGACTTCAGGACAGGGGAGACAGAGCGCCTCGGGGCCTCTCCTCTTCATCCCTCCATGCAAACATCTCAAAATGGCACCTAGTCAGGCATCAGAGGCCTGTGACATCCAGGATCTGGGTGACATGCAGCTCTGAAGAGCCACATTGCTCTTTGATTCAGTGAGATGGCATTCATGATCCATCTCAAAATGCCTCAACTCCCCCTCTTCCTCAATCTCTTTTGTCTTATTGGAGAAAAAAATATTAATTTGATGCATTCTTCTCCACACAATTAGAGGATAATTGTGGAGTCTGACACTTCTGTGCAGTAATCCGGTTTTTAATTTAGGAGGGTTTTGGTTGCGTTACATTAGACAGACTCGGGTGAAGTGAGTTAATTATTGTTACTGCTTTAAAATGGAAATTAAATGTGCCGTATTGTCTCTAAAAGACGAGCAGCTTCATTGCATTTAATAATTTAAAATAAGGTTCAGTTTGTTAACATGAGCTAATGCAAGTATGATGAACAACATGTTTCAACCTCTGTTGTAGCTTTTGTGTTTATGAAATAATTCTATAGGATGTAATTACTTTTTATGTTACATACTGGGCTTTCCAACAAAGAGATATTTGTAGCCACATATATTAGTCTAATAACATGTTTAATTCTGATACCACAAATCAGCAAAGTGTCAGTACTGTACCTCATAATTATAGTTTTTCTTTGTCAAAACCTAGCAGTTTTTGCCGCTGAATTATAATAGCTGTTCTGTAATCTAGATCAGAGGTCACTTATGCTTTGTTCACACAAGCATTTTTTTCCCAACTCAAATTGGTTTACTGAATAGACTATGCATTAAATCTGCTAAAAATCTGCTACACTTTTGTAGGTGGTCTGAATTCTGATTAAATCCAATTTCTGTTTATGCATTTTTATTTATTTTTTTGGCATATATCATTTGAACCTGTTTAGCTTTTTATGAAATGTGTGGTTTGAAATCAGATTTGGAAATGTAGTTTTGGAATTGCATCTCAATCTGAATAAGTCTGATTTAAGTTTTAGGATTTATAGGTTGTTTTTCGAATCCAAGAACACAAGAACTGAGGGAGACAAATGAGCTCAGAGGTGCTTGTTGCTTAACTGACCATTCCAGCACATTATAAGTAGCAGCAATGCATGATAAATACAACATAACATTACAAACAAATAGCATAACATATTAAAACATTTATTTCATATTATTATAGACTTTATATACAACCCCAAATCAGAAAAAGTTACAGTATGGAAAACGCAGTAGTGATTTCTAAATTTACTTTGACTTGTATTTCATTGCAAATATGAACACAAAATATTTCATGTTTTGTCTGGTAACTTCATCATTTTAAATATACATCCTTTTGTCATTCAGACCTGCAACACATTCCAAAAAAAGTTGGGACAGTATTTACCTCTTTGTATGTTGCCACTTTTTTAAAAGACGTTTACTGAAGACACATGATGAAGTTTTCAGGTGTAATTTTGTATTCTTCCTGCAAACAATCTTAAGGTGGGCAACAGTAGGGTCTTCGTTGTGCATTTTGCGCTTCAAAATGCGCCACACATTCTCTATTGGAGACAGTGTGCAGGCAGGCCTCAATACCCGTACCCTCTTCCTACCATGTGCATTTGCGAAAATAAGTATGTATATTTAATGTTGCTTTGTCAATGTTAAGCACATTTTTTGAAATTATATGCCAATAAACTGTGTGAATAACTGTCAGGCTTTCTCATAGGGTCTGTGGCTCACTACTTATTAAAATTATCGCAAAATTCAAAATCGGAGACAAATGTTTGCTTTGCAACGGTCTGTTTTTAAACATTTCAATAATTCTCTCAATCTTTGTCTGCAATGCTCTGCATTCAGTGCGTTTCAATATCAAGAAAATTGGCGTCTATGTCTTCACTGGTTTCCATTTTACGGAATCCAAAATACTCTGACACTGGAAAGCAAACTTTTTAGAGTGTTTTGCTTTCGTCTGTCGTCTCCTCTGATATGATTTTGAGTGGCAGTAGTAGCTGCGTCATCTTTTTATGATGGGTGTTTGAATGTCAACCAGGTGGATTATATACAATATTAGTACAAATTCACTTGTTTTTGGCTCATACGTTCCCTATTTATTTAAATATGTACTGTAGCACTGAGTGAATGAGTGAGTGGTTTTGGAGAAACAACATATGCTACTGTCACCTCATATGTTCAGAACTAGAAGCAGAGGCAAACATTCTTGTTTTCCATGTTGTCCTTTCACCATGACTTTTATATCTCTAGGCATTACTATGGAAACAAATGTAGACGTATAGACTATTTCCTGCACTGTCTGAACAAATGCACGTGATTCTTTTTATCTTGCACAGTGATTCTTTCATTGCCAGCCCCGTTTTGATCTTCCATGCATTGAAAACTTGCAGTAACCTCATACTGTACAAAACAGTCTTTTGTACTGTGCACTGAATTTGACCATATCACCTTTTAGATACAGTGTCCATGAAGGAATGAACAGGTGTGGGACCCTGGAGGACAATAAAAACACAGAGATGCTCAAGAGAGCAATTCGTCTAAAAGAGCCTGGCTATAACTCACTAGCGCAAATGCTTTTTATCTGCTTTGTCCTCTCTCTGTCCCGCGTCTCAGTTATTCTGAAGGATTAGATGCTGTGTCTCCTGCAGTCAGTCCCACCTTTGGTGACCAGCACTTAAGCACAGGGTTTTTTAAAGTCAAGGAGCATTTTATCATTTTCAACCTTACTCGCGCAGTGTCATAATCAAAGATCAGAAGCACAAATTCGGTGAATAGGAACGCTCACAAAATGTATACGCACACACACAAATGGGCCATTCAGATCACACAGTCGGTCAATCAAAGGCAGTAATAAAGGGGCCCACGGGGCCCCCCTGCATATATACAACACATCTGCACCTGCGGAGGCAGTCATGACCCTCTCTCTGAAAAGCTACACTGTAATGATCACATGCAGATAGCATGTAATATCCAGCATTGCATTATAAAATTGACCCTGAGGTCATAAATGTCATCAACACCTTTTAATACTGTCATGATTGTGGATTTTTTTCTCGTTTTTTTTTTTTGTGTCGGCGAGACATGCTTTTTACAAAGAACCACACAAAGTGTCATTATAAGCAATTAA